>JAMWET010006257.1:385000-395000 GCA_024036415.1 Prochilodus magdalenae
CACGCTGGGTCTGGCTGCAGCAAATCCTTGGCTGAGCGACAGCAGATTGCCCTCTATTAGCCTTCACCTGATTTCGAGAACGAGAGGAGGCGCCGGTCTGCCGGAACACCGAAACTAAAGACCTCGCTAAAACCCCAGCCGTGGTCAGCTCCAGCCTCGGCCGTCATGGTCTCTTAATAGCGTGACAGTATTTTCAGCGTCTGCCTCCCTGATTTGGACAGATGCTCTCTGCTCACCTTGGGCGGAGGCAGGCAATACCTGGTGATGCAACAGCAGGACACACTGCACCACAACGGCTCTCTCTCATATATTTACTCCCCCGCTCTCGCGTCTCACCAAAAGAGCTACACCATAAATCAAGCTCAGCAGAGGCCTTCCTGACCAAAGCTGAACTCACTGAGCCAATCCAACTCAGTCTGACTTAACCATCCCGGGCCTCTGACGGGGTGCACACACCTTATGTGTGTAGAAGGAGGTGTGGGATGGCAGGTCTGTTGGGAAGGGAGATAAAGGTGACCAGGATCAATAACTGATGATACATTTAGACTGATATGATCAATATTTATTGAGCTACACATACAGAAGTCTGCCTCTCAGAATGGCGTCGGGCCGCCATATTTGCTAACCCAACATGCCAGACGTCTCG
Source organism: Prochilodus magdalenae (assembly GCA_024036415.1). NCBI lineage: Eukaryota > Metazoa > Chordata > Actinopteri > Characiformes > Prochilodontidae > Prochilodus > Prochilodus magdalenae. The sequence continues at coordinate 385,647 of JAMWET010006257.1, forward strand.
GTATGGAGCTGTAGAGGTTCCTAATGGTGTCCTGTAATAATCCATCCAATGCAGCAGTAGTGGATTTTGGAGTTGTGTTTAGGATCATTATCCTCTTTGCTTCTCCAGTCTTTCCACAGGTGGTGGGATGGCTGCTTCCAGAATTCACTAATATGTCAGTGAATCCATTCTTCTTCTCTACCAGTGGAATGTTCCTGGTGCCATTGGCTTGACCACAGACCCAAAGCAAGATGGACCCTCTACGTAACAGTTGGACAGGTCTTCTCCTCATAAAGTTCTTCAGTATTCTCTTGTTACAGGACTTGTTTTCCGAAACTCAAGCTTGTTTAGATCCTTCCTCTGCAAAGTGTAGAAACTGGATATTGTGTTGAGGAAGCAGGAAATGTTTTCTTCTAGTGGCTTTTCCATGAAGGCCATGTTTGTGGAGGACAGTAGATCAGTTCACCAACCACATTGGAGCCTGCTCAACCTTCCTGAAGGTCTTTTGCAGTCAAAGAGGCTTTGATAGGCCTTTCTAGCAAAATTCTTCCCAAAATTTCGTTTGGCCTTCAAAACCTCAACTTGGCCTCCACTGTTCTGCTCAACTCAGCCATTTCTTAATGACCTTAAGAACCGAGGAACCGGCTGTCTGAAAACACCCGGCTACCTTCTTACAGCTTCTCCTGCTGTCACTCATTTTGGTGTTTAGAGTGCTGGGCAGCTTGAGAAAGATGCCAGAAGCCATGAGATTTGCATCCACTGTTTTTTTGCCCAACAATGTTTTGAACTAGCCAGAGCGCTACCAAGACAACTAAGGTTCGAGAACTTGGTGAAGGTTATCAGAGTGTCCAAATCTACTGGGCAGCCCAAACTTCTGTATGGTGCTCCACTCTGAAACTTTTTGAAACAAATATAAGGCCTTAAGCTTTCTTAAGATGTTGAGAGGACTGCTTCATCTTCGTCTTCTGGAGATCCGTTCATACCTTACTACTCACTTCCCTATTCACAGTAACGCAAACGTAGACCAGAGGGCTGCTTCAGGTCCTTGTAGGCCATTTGTTATAGTGAAACTGTAAAACATTAAAAATTAAAACCTAATTTTGCTTAAAATATTTTTAAAATCTGTCACCTTTAACATGAAGCTTTTCAGAAACCAGATCATCTTTTACTTGCTTAACTACAGGGGTTGGACAATGAAACTGAAACACCTGGTTTTAGACCACAATCATTTATTAGTATGGTGTAGGGCCTCCTTTTGCGGCCAATACAGCGTCAGTTGGTCTTGGGAATGACATATACTACGTCCTGCACAGTGGTCAGAAGGAATTTTAAGCCATTCTTCTTGCAGGATAGTGGCCAGGTCACTACATGATGCTGGTGGAGGTTCGTCCTTCTTGGTGGTATGCTGACATTACCCTGGATACCGTGGCTCTTGATACATCACAAAGACTTGCTGTCTTGGTCACAGATGCGCCAGCAAGACGTGCACCAACAGTCTGTCCTCTTTTGAACTCTGGTATGTCACCCATAATGCTGTGTGCATTGCAGTATTTTGAGCAGAACTGTGCTCTTACCTGCTAACTGAACCTTCACACTCTGCTCTTACTGGTGCAATGTGCAATTAATGAAGATTGGCCACCAGGCTGGTCCAATTTAGCCATGAGACCTCCCACACTACAATGACAGGTGTTTCAGTTTCATTGTCCAACCCCTGTGTTTCCCATAATATGCAGTAGCATGTGCCCAAACATTTACACATTCTACTGCAAATTAAATCAGATATTAATAATAAACCAGTTTGAGATGGGTGTTTCTTTGGTTTCTAGTCTGAGTGGTAAAAGACTAAGGGTGCTTCCCAGTTAATACGTATACTTGCTGGGATTGGATTGGGCATGGACTGGACAAGTTTCTGGATGTAGGCCACACCAACGTTCAGACACTCTTACATAAAAGAATTGGTTAGTTGGGCCAGATTTGGTGTAGGCCTTCCCTGGAGTTTCCCTGGTTGTTCCAGGATGTTCTGCCAGACTCATACCAATCAGTCACATTTGCAGCCCTGTGAACACCAGAATTAGCATCATCTTGGAATACCGGGATAGGAATGTTATGTTCCCTGGACGATGAGGAGCAAAAGGCAAAACCTGGTTGTCCAGCAGCTCAGTGTAGGCACTGTGTTTCAAATCTACTGTCAGCTCAACTCAAGAACCCGTTTCCATGTAGTTACAACACCCCCAGAACATCACAGAGGGGCTTGTTATTGGTCTGGGAGGATTGGAATATAGTCCAGTTATGAATGTCGATGTTGAGTATGCTCAAAACCTCACAATGCATACTTAGAACCAACTGATTTCTGAGTATGGTAATGATGGACACAATTGTCCCACAATGCAACAGGAAACAGAAGGGGAGGAGTTTCTCATATCTGGACAATTATAAAAACTTGGGGGACAGTAAATGTGACGGTGGATGCAGTGTTTGTGTGTAGTGTGCTAGCACCATGTGTACTAGACTGCAGAACCCACACTGTTAAGATCAGTCCAGAGTGTATATTTTGTAGTGTTTGTGTGTAGTGTGCTAGCACCATGTGTACTAGACTGCAGAACCCACACTGTTAAGATCAGTCCAGAGTAAATACTGTGTAGTGTTGGTGTGTAGTATGCTTATACCATGTGTACTAGACTGCAGAACCCAAACTGTTAAGATCAGTCCAGAGTGTATATTTTGTAGTGTTTGTGTGTAGTATGCTAGCACCATGTGTACTAGACTGCAGAACCCAAACTGTTAAGATCAGTCCAGAGTAAATACTGTGTAGTGTTAGTGTGTAGTATGCTAGTACCGTGTGTACTAGACTGCAGAACCCAAACTGTTAAGATCAGTCCAGAGTATATACTGTGTAGTGTTGGTGTGTAGTATGCTAATACTGTGTGTACTTGCCTGCAGAACCCAAACTGTTAAAATCAGTAAAGAGTATATACTGTGTAGTGTTGGTGTGTAGTATGCTAGTACTGTGTGTACTAGACTGCAGAACCCAACCTGTTAAAATCAATACAGAGTATATACTGTGTAGTGTTGGTGTGAAGTATGCTAGTACTGTGTGTACTAGACTGCAGAACCCAAACTGTTAAGATCAGTCCAGAGTAAATACTGTGTAGTGTTAGTGTGTAGTATGCTAGTACCATGTGTACTAGCCTGCAGAACCCACACTGTTAAGATCAGTCCAGAGTAAATACTGTGTAGTGTTAGTGTGTAGTATGCTAGTACCATGTGTACTAGACTGCAGAACCCACACTGTTAAGATCAGGTCAGTGTATATATTGTGTAGTGTTGGTGTGTAGTATGCTAGTACCATGTGTACTAGACTGCAGAACTCAAACTGTTAAGATGAGTCCACTGTGTAGTGTTAATGTGTAGTATGCTAGTGTTTGTGTGTAGTATGCTAGTACCATGTGTACAAGACTGCAGAACCCACACTATTAAGATCAGTACATAGTATATTCTGTGTAGTGTTAGTGTGTAGTATGCTAGTACCATGTGTACTAGACTGCAGAACCCAAACTGTTAAGATCAATACAGAGTATGTACTGTGTAGTGTTAGTGTGTAGTATGATAGTACTATGTGTACTAGCCTGCAGAATCCACACTGTTAGGATCAGGTCAGCGTATTTACTGTGTAGTGTTAGTGTGTAGTATTCTATTACCATGTGTACTAGCCTGCAGATCCCACACTGTTAGGATCAGTACAGAGTATGTACTGTGTAGTGTTAGTGTGTAGTATGCTAGTACCATGTGTACTAGCCTGCAGAACCCACACTGTTAGGATCCGTCTAGAGTATATACTGTGTAGTGTTGGTGTGTAGTATGCTAGTACCGTGTGTACTAGACTGCAGAACCCAAACTGTTAAGATCAATCCAGAGTAAATACTGTGTAGTGTTAGTGTGTAGTATGCTAGTACCGTGTGTACTAGGCTGCAGAACCCAAACTGTTAGGATCAGTCCAGAGTAAATACTGTGTAGTGTTTGTGTGTAGTATGCTAGCACCATGTGTACTAGACTGCAGAACCCACACTGTTAGGATCAGTACAGAGTTCATACTGTGTAGTGTTGGTGTGTAGTATTCTAGTACCGTGTGTACTAGACTGCAGAACCCAACCTGTTAAGATCAGTCCAGAGTATATACTGTGTAGTGTTAGTGTGTAGTATGCTAGTACCATGTGTACTAGACTGCAGAACCCACACTGTTAAAATCAATACAGAGTATATACTGTGTAGTGTTGGTGTGAAGTATGCTAGTACTGTGTGTACTAGACTGCAGAACCCAAACTGTTAAAATCAATACAGAGTATATACTGTGTAGTGTTGGTGTGAAGTATGTTAGTACTGTGTGTACTAGACTGCAGAACCCAAACTGTTAAAATCAATACAGAGTATATACTGTGTAGTGTTGGTGTGTAGTATGCTAGTACCGTGTGTACTAGACTGCAGAACCCAAACTGTTTCCCCCAACCGAGTAAATACTGTGTAGTGTTAGTGTGTAGTATGCTAGTACCGTGTGTACTAGGCTGCAGAACCCAAACTGTTAGGATCAGTCCAGAGTAAATACTGTGTAGTGTTTGTGTGTAGTATGCTAGCACCATGTGTACTAGACTGCAGAACCCACACTGTTAGGATCAGTACAGAGTTCATACTGTGTAGTATTGGTGTGTAGTATTCTAGTACCGTGTGTACTAGACTGCAGAACCCAACCTGTTAAGATCAGTCCAGAGTATATACTGTGTAGTGTTAGTGTGTAGTATGCTAGTACCATGTGTACTAGACTGCAGAACCCACACTGTTAAAATCAATACAGAGTATATACTGTGTAGTGTTGGTGTGAAGTATGCTAGTACTGTGTGTACTAGACTGCAGAACCCAAACTGTTAAAATCAATACAGAGTATATAATGTGTAGTGTTGGTGTGAAGTATGCTAGTACTGTGTGTACTAGACTGCAGAACCCAAACTGTTAAAATCAATACAGAGTATATACTGTGTAGTGTTGGTGTGAAGTATGCTAGTACTGTGTGTACTAGACTGCAGAACCCAAAATGTTAAGATCAGGTCAGCGTATATACTGTGTATTGTTGGTGTGTAGAATGGTAGTACCGTGTGTACTAGCCTGCAGAACCCAAACTGTTAAGATCAGTCCACAGCATATATGTGTAGTGTTAGTGTGTAGTATGCTAGTAGCGTTGGTGTGTAGTACACAGCTGAGACACAGTCTCATTAGAGCTGTGGACATGAGCATGTGTGCTATGTTAGCAGCTCCCATGTGACATCATCGGCAGTTCTCATCTAAATCAAGATACTGAGCTAGACCTACGGAGATAGAGCCCGGGAGGAACCGCGTACGGACAGGATAAGTGCTCTGACCTCTCAGCCTCCTGCCACCAAGTCCTCCTCGTCCCAGCCTAGCTCCTCTGCCCAGACCCTGGTCTCGGGATAATGGTTTGGAACGAGATGATGTATTAAAGATATGTGGTCTTTCAGGAAGCCTCATGATGAAAGTATGTTCACTCCGGAGACGAGGAGGGAACCGGCCTGATCCACTTGAATTTCCTGCTTACGGCAGCAAATCCGGCAAAGGGACCATCTATGTATAGACGCATTGAAGTCCCCTACTTTTCCTCAGGTCACAGTTCAATCGCTTGCAATTCTGAGCTGCTGTGCTTCCATGTTCCCGTGTTTCTTATTTTCCTCGTCCCCTGGCGTCCTGGTTCCCAGGTCTCCAGTTACAGTACCAGGCCAGGATTGCTGAGTCTCGAATCTGCCATGTTAACCCTGTCTGCCAGTGTGATTTCTGGGTAATCCCTAATGAACAGACTCAGCGCTTAAATCCGACCCCCCTCAAGATCCAATTTGGTACGATTGTTGCTTGAAGGAAAAGTCCCCCGACATGTCCCCCACCGATTTGATTGCTTAAGAACCAGATGATTTTACTCGCCCACTTGGTCTAAGCTGTGTTCGACTCCGGATGCTAGTAGTGATTGAATTGGCTGGATACTGAGTTGCCATCACTACCCCATTAGGCCTGGGCTAAACCCAAACTTCCATTTCAGTTCAGTTCAGTCTTATTTGTAAGGGCTTTGTTGCGGCAGATGCCATCCTAAAGCAGCTTGTCCATAAATGCGCGCCCAGCCTGCTAATGAACGTTTTCGGAGAAGACAGCCTAAGGAAATTCAAAACCATGGTGGAAGAGCTTGGGAAAGAAACACAGAGGGGACCCAAGCGGATCATAAGGAACAGCCACCCTTGGGAATCAAGGTTCCCTATGAGTATGAAATTGGGAAGGACCACTGATAGCTCTTTTCAAGCAAAAGAACCCTAGCTCTTAAACTGGTTCTAGAACACCACATGGGCGTTCCTTGCTCCTGACACTTCTGTTCAGGCCTGACTCTGGAAATACATTGGATAGATACAACTAGATCAAAACTGAGCTAAACTGGAGTAGTCTGATCCTGGCATGGGAGGAACCAAGACCTAAAAAGGGAACATGAAGAGCATGAACCACTAATGACTCACCAAGGGGAACCAATGAGAGGAACCAAGACTGCTGCCCAAAAGCTTGAACCATGAGATTAGGAACAACCACTCACTAAGAGGAACCAAGACTCAGTCCAAAAAGCTTGACCATGAGATTTGGAACAATCACTCACCAAGAGGAATCAAGACTCCTGCCCAAAAGCTTGACCATCAGATTAGGAACAACCACTCAACAAGAGGAACCAAGACTCCTGCCCAAAAGCTTGACTATGAGATTCGGAACAACCACTTACCAAGAGGAACCAAGACTCCTTTCCAAAAGCTTGACCATGAGATTAGGAAGAACCACTCACCAAGAGGAACCAAGATTCAGTCCAAGAAGATTGACCATGAGATTAGGAACAACCACTCACCAAGAGAAACCAAGAATCCTGCCCAAAATCTGACCATGAGATTTGGAACAACCACTCGCCAAGAGGAACTATGACTCAGTCCAAAAAGCTTGACCATGAGATTAGGAAGAACCACTCACCAAGAGGAACCAAGACTCAGTCCAAGAAGATTGACCATGAGATTAGGAAGAACCACTCACGAAGAGGAACCAAGACTCAGTCCAAAAAGCCTGATCATGAGATTAGGAACAACCACTCACCAAGAGGAACCAAGAATCCTGCCCAAAACCTGACCATGAGATTTGGAACAACCACTCACCAAGAGGAAACAAGACTCAGTCCAAAAAGCTTGACCATGAGATTAGGAAGAACCACTCACCAAGAGGAACCAAGATTTAGTCCAAGAAGATTGACCATGAGATTAGGAACAACCACTCACCAAAGGGAACCAAGACTCCCTCCCAAAAGCTTGACCTGAGATTTTCAAAAACCACTCAACAAGAGGAACCAAGACTCAGTCCAAAAGCATAAGTTGGACATATTGGGAAGAAACACGACTGGAAATTGGGAATGTCCCTAAAAGCACCAGGACTCAACTCTATTAGCATCAATGTGAGTCTAAGGCAGACTTACAACTTCCAGAAAGTTCCAGGAGAGGCATTCATACAGCGACTGACAGTCATGAAGCTCATTATACACTCTGGCAGGAAGTGGAAGGGGGAAGTGATGATTGACTATTTGTTAGAATTTCTGGGGCATCAAGGTGAGGTTTAGCGCTCTCACTCAAAGTTCACACTGCATGGATTACTACCCCTCTGGTTTGATGCTGAGTGATGCTGCAGGACAAATGAACTAAACCTGGTCTATGCTATTCATATGACCATCTCAAGGTAGGAGCTCTGATCTCTGACACCTTTAGTCATATTCATTTCCCATATCCCATCATATTCATTCATATTCAAGCTGTGTTAGTTCTTCCACAAGAAATTGTATACTGTAATATAGAGGTCTGATTATTGTACTGATTTGGGATTAAGTAGACGAATTCAGTGGTGGAATTCCCTGGATCCTTCCAATTAACTCAGATTGCACATTCATACTGGATTATAATCCCTCCACAGTTATTACCGTCAGACTGTAAACACTACACACGCTGCAGATTCATACTGGATTATAATCCCTCCACAGTTATTACCGTCAGACTGTAAACACTACACACGCTGCAGATTCATACTGGATTATAATGCCTCCACAGTTATTACCGTTAGACTGTAAACACTACACACGCTGCAGATTCATACTGGATTATAATCCCTTCACAGTTATTACTGTTAGACTGTACACACTACACACGCTGCAGATTCATACTGGATAATAATCCCTCCACAGTTATTACCGTCAGACTGTAAACACTACACACGCTGCAGATTCATACTGGATTATAATCACCCCACTGTTTTTACTGTCAGACTATACACACTACACACGCTGCAGATTCATACTGGATTATAATCCCTCCACAGTTATTACTGTTATACTGTACACACTACACATGCTGCAGATTCATACTGGATTATAATCTCTTCACAGTAATTACTGTTAGACTGTACACACTACACACGCTGCAGATTCATACTGGATTATAATCCCTCCACAGTTATTACCGTCAGACTGTAAACACTACACACGCTGCAGATTCATACCGGATTATCATCACTCCACAGTTATTACCGTCAGACTGTAAACACTACACCCGCTGCAGATTCATACTGGATTATAATCCCTCCACAGTTATTACTGTCAGACTGTAAACACTACACACGCTGCAGATTCATACTGGATTATAATCCCTCCACAGTTATTACCGTCAGACTGTAAACACTACACACGCTGCAGATTCATACTGGATTATAATCCCTCCACAGTTATTACCGTCAGACTGTAAACACTACACACGCTGCAAATACATACTGGATTATAATCCCTCCACAATTATTACTGTCAGAATGTAAACACTACACACGCTGCAGATTCATACTGGATTATAATCACCCCACAGTTATTACCGTCAGACTGTAAACACTACACACGCTGCAGATTCATACCGGATTATAATCCCTACACAGTTATTACCGTCAGACTGTAAACACTACACACGCTGCAGATTCATACTGGATTATAATCACTCCACAGTTATTACCGTCAGACTGTAAACACTACACACACTGCAGATTCATACTGGATTATAATCACTCCAGTTTTATTACCGTCAGACTGTAAACACTACACACGCTGCAGATTCATACTGGATTATAATCCACCCCACAGTTATTACTGTCAGACTGTAAAACACTACACTGCCGCAAGACACTGGATTATGATCCCTCCAAAGTTATTACTGCAGATTCATACTGGATTATAATCCCTCCAGTTATTACCGTCAGACTGTAAACACTACACACACT
>JAMWET010006257.1:400000-407500 GCA_024036415.1 Prochilodus magdalenae
ATCATAACCACCCGTACAGCAGCCTTGTGGATGGTGAAATCAATTAGTGAAGGAAGTGTGCGGCAGAGCTTAATTTATTCCATTTAATTTCAGGATTGTCGAAGCGGACCGTGAGCTTTTGAATTGATTTAAGGAATGCACACTAAACAGGCTGAAGGACGTTTGATGAGAGCCTCGGTCCAAAAATTGGAGTCTCTGACTCACCGGGTTGCAGCGCTATGCCATGCTTCTCAGGTCACGTCTGGAGTAGACACTGTAACAGCCACCATACCTACACAGGACCCTTCATATACATGAACCCCACTGTATAGACCTTAGTGGTGGACGAGGTACCCAAACCCTGTCCCTGAGTTAAAGCAGAGGACCCCCAAGGTACTACACTCCTCCAGTGTCCGTAGACGTTCCTTTAGGTGAAGAGACTCTAGTGTCTCTCACTCCACCAGCCTTCAATAGAAGCTCATTCATTATTCAGAACACTAAAGGAGAACAGGTTCCATTAGCTAGAACCAAGCTCTGTCCAATAGGTCACAACTAGCTCAAAACAAAGTGACCACTGAACCCTGATTGCCTCACACTTCTCTTCTTTGGACATGCTACATGTGCAGACACATTCCAAAAGGAAGGACACTGTCATTCCCAGTCCAGGCCCGGAATGCCCACTATAGTGCTCTTGTGAGAACTGTGTTTATGCTTTACCACACCTTGGCCCATACCAGGAACCGAGGGTCTTCAGCTAGCCATAGGAATAAGCTAGCTTCGTATTCCCAGATTCCTCGCATGGACATCATGGTAGAGACTGAGAAGAGGCAGAGACCGGAGAAGAGCAAACCTCAGACTGGGTCTTCCCAGATTGATTATAAGCCCACTCAATCAAATTCATATTAATACTAATTATTAAGGATTCCCACTCCGGGACCTGAACGCCCACTGTAGTGCTAGGTAGCAGGAAAAAGACCTCTTCCGAGAGCTGGACAATGCTAGGTATTCCCAGCATGGACATCATAGCAGAAGCTGAGAAGAGACAAAGACATCACTGAAGGAAGAGAGTGATCGAACAAGAGATCAGAGAAGAGTAAATCTCAGACTGGCTTGGGCCTTCCCAAATTGATTACAAGCCTACTCAATCAAATTCCGAATAATACAAATTATTATGAATTCCCACTCCGGGCCCGGAACGCCCACTACAGTGCTATGTAGTGGGCACTAGATCTCTTGCGAGAGCTGTGTAACTCATTACACCGCCACTTCCCACACCAGCAACCAAGAGTCTTACTCCATAGGAACAAGCAAGCTTGGAATTCCCAGATTCCTCGCATGGACATCATAGCAGAGGCTTAGAAGACACAGACAAAGACATCACTGAGGGACGTGCAGAGGAGAGAGTGACTGAGCAAAAGAGAGGAGAAGAGCAAATCTCAGACCGGCTTGGGCCTTCCCAAATTGATTACAAGCCTACTCAATCAAATTCCCAATAATACTAATTATTATGAATTCCCACTCCGGGCCCGGAACGCCCACTACAGTGCTATGTAGTGGGCACAAGATCTCTTGCGAGAGCTGTGTAATTCATTACAGCGCCACTTCCCACACCAGCAACCAAGAGTCTTACTCCATAGGAATAAGCAAGCTTGGAATTCCCAGATTCCCAGCATGGACATCATGGTAGTGGCTAAGAAGATACAGGCAAAGACATCATTATGGGAAATGAGGAAGAGAACAAGAGTGACCAAGCAAAAGACTGGAGAGGAGCAAATCTCGGATCGGCTTGGGCCTTCCCAGCTTTTTACAAGCCTACTCAATCAAATTCCTAATAATACTAATTATTATGAATTCCCACTCCGGGCCGGGAACGCCCACTACAGTGCTATGTGGTGGGCACTAGATCTCTTGCGAGAGCTGTGTAATTCATTACAGTGCCACGTCCCACACCAGCAACCAGGAGTCTTAACCCATTGGAAAAAGCAAGCTGGGTATTCCCAGATTCCTCGCATGGACATCATAGCAGAAGCTGAGAAGACACAGACAAAGACATCACTGAAGGAGGTGCAGAGGAGAGAGCTTTGGCCTTCCCGGATTGATTACAAGCCTACTCAATCAAGTTCATAATAATACTAATGATTATGAATTCCCACTCCGGGCCCGGAACGCCCACTATAGTACTATGTAGAAAACTCCGCAGTGCACCAGTGTTTGAGTTCGGAGCAAAACGTAACTGGTGTGAATGTGTGAGCGTGAGATTCACCCCACGCATGATTGCTGATGTCAGGTGTACTAAGGCGGAAAGGGGCACAGTAACAGGGAGTAACAGGGAGAACGGCTGCACTGTCATTCCCACTCCAGGTCCTGGAATGCGTGCTAGAGCACTATGTAACTTTGGATGAGTGAGAGCCCTTGTAAGAACTTCGTAGCACTCCAACAACTATGGGCCTTTAGCTAGCTATCAGATGAAGCTAGCTTGGTATTCCCAGTATGGAAGAAGCCACAAAGAGATGGACAAAGATGTCATCGACGAGATTGGAGGACAGTACATCTTGGACCGGCATTTAATCATTGGTGAGGGCTAAAAGAGATACAGGGATGCCAGACAGTCTCCTGGCTAACGGGAAAACATCCTCCTCCCTTCGTTATTTACATATGGAAACAAAGCGTTATCCATAACGTCCATATGCCTGCGTTAGGTTGTGGGTTAAGATGTGTGTTGTGGTTAGAATTTGGTTCTGTGTTGAGGTCAGTGTTGAGGTTTAGAGTCAGGGTTAGGATTAGGTTTTGGTTATGACTAGGTTCTGGTTAAGATTGAGGGTCAGGATTAGGTTTGGGATTAGGATTAGGTTTTGGGTTGAGATTGAGGTTAGGTTGCGGGTTAAGCTTTGTGTTGAGGTTAGAATTTGGTTTTGTGTTGAGGTCAGTGTGAGGTCAGTTGAGGTTTAGAGTCAGTTTTAGGATTAGGTTTTGATTCTGGTTATGGTTAGGTTCTGGTTAAGATTGAGGGTCAGGATTAGGTTTCGGATTAGGATTAGGTTCTGGGATAAAATTGAGGGTTAGGATTAGGTTTGGGATTAGGATTAGGTTCTGGGATAAGATTGAGGGTTAGGATTAGGTTTGGGATTAGGATTAGGTTCTGGGATAAGATTGAGGGTTAGGATTAGGTTTGGGATTAGGATTAGGTTCTGGGATAAGATTGAGGGTTAGGATTAGGTTTTGGTTTTTGCAACAAACAAAAAGCAATCCAATCAGTTGCTAGTGTACTCCACATTAACATTTTTTGTGTTAGTGTGTTTGGAAACGGCACTGATCCACTTTTTCACAGGCTTTCCCAAATCTTTATTTCTGCGGTTGCCACCCTTCCGCACCATCTGCTAGCAGTGCACAATGGCCTCTGTTTCTTAGCAGATCAAGCACCGCCCACTCACGCCAGCCAGGTCAGCCACAGTGTAGTGACCTCCATCACTGCTGTGGGGGGCCCCAGCATGCCATTTAGCATTTTGCTGCTACTGCGTTCAGTTAAACCCAGAACGTGGAACCACAGAAGGTCATGTGGTGTTAAACGTGCACCGAGGAAGGCGGTTACTCAATGGTCTTAAAGATAAGCAGACTGATGAAAACCACCTGACTCCTCCGCTCACCTTACTAACCTGGTCACAGCATCATTTCATATCTTCAGCTCAAAAACAGGGAGTCTGGGAAAAGTTCTTTTCTGGATGTAGTCCAATCAGATTTGGTGGATGCCGTCCCTGGCCCAATTCCGAGGAGAATTCCCTGTAGACTGGGATTGTAGCCACTGTTGGTAGACCTGTATGACCGTACGCTTCCATACACCTGCAGATTCAGCTACTTCCTTCACAGTACGGTCTTTAGCCACGCCCACATACAGTCACTCCTTTTAGCCAATCATTAACATCTGCTCTGGAGCGTTTTCCATACATGGAACGAGACATTCCCTGCACAGTTCCTTGGGTTATATTTGTACTTTAAATTAACTTCTGCTTCTCAATAGAGAGAAAAACAATCTTGATTAATTATTGAACTTGATGAATGATTTATCGCTGGGTCTGTCCTGGAGTGTGGTTGAGCTGGTTTAAACAGTCTGCAACAACTGAAAAATTTTAAAACACTTTTTCAAATAAAACATTTAAAGCAAATTATTTATTAAAACTATAAAACTTGAGCGATTCTGCATGTGGGCGTGGCCAAAGACCATAGTGTGAAGGAAGTAGCTGAATCTACAGGTGTATGGAAGAGTATCTGAATACTGATGTGGCTACATACAGAAACTTGTCCAGTCCATGCCCAATCCAGTCCCAGCTGTTTTTGGAGCTGGTGGAGGTGTTACATGTTGGTAGGTACGGTAAGGTGTTGGGTTGAAGTTAGGTTTTAAATTAAGGTTAAAATTAGGTTTTGAGTTGAGGTTAGGTTTTGGGTTGAGATTGAGGGTTAGGACTAGGTTTGGGGTTAGGATTAGGTTTTGGGTTGAGATGGAGGGCTGGCTTTAGGTTTTGAATTAATTTTTTTTGTTATGATTATGTTCTGGGTTAAGATTGAGGGTTAGGATTAGGTTTGGGATTAGGATTAGGTTTTGGGTTGAGATTTAGGTTAGGTTGTGGGTTAAGATTTGTGTTGAGGTTAGAATTTGGTTTTGTGTTGAGCTCAATGTTGAGGTTTAGAGTCAGGGTTAGGATTAGGTTTTGGTTTTGGTTATGACTAGGTTCTAGGTTAAGATTGAGGGTTAGGACTAGGTTTGGGATTAGGATTAGGTTCTGGTTTGAGATTGAGGTTAGGTTAGGTTAGGTTGTGGGGTAAGATTTGTGTTGAGGTTAGAATTTTGTTTTGTGTTGAGGTCAGTGTTAAGTTGTACAGTCAGGGTCAGGATTAGGTTTTGGTTTTGATTAGGTTCTAGGTTAAGATTGAGGGTTAGGATTAGGTTTGGGATTAGGATTAGGTTTTGGTTTAAGATTGAGGTTAGGTTAGGTTGTGGGTTAAGATTTGTGTTGAGATTAGAATTTTGTTTTGTGTTGAGCTCAATGTTGAGGTTTAGAGTTAGGGTTAGGATTAGGTTTTGATTAGGTTCTAGGTTAAGATTGAGGGTTAGGATTAGGATTTGGGTTGAGATTGAGGTTAAATTAGGTTGTAGGTTAAGATTTGTGTTGAGGTTAGAATTTGGTTTTGTGTTGAGCTCAGTGTTGAGGTTTAGAGTCAGGGTTAGGATTAGGTTTTGGTTTTGGTTTAGATTAGGTTCTAGGTTAAGACTGAGGGTTAGGATTAGGTTTGGGATTAGGATTAGGTTTTGGCTTGAGATTGAGGTTAGGTTATGTTGTGAGTTAGGATTTGTGTTGAGGTCAGTGTTGAGGTGTAGAGTCAGGGTCAGGATTAGGTTTTGGTTTTGGTTATGATTAGGTTCTGGGATAAGATTAAGGGGGTTAGGATTAGGTTTGGATTTTGCAACAAACAAAAAGCAATCTAATCAGTTCCTTGTTACTGGGTCACATGTGTACTCCACATTAACTTTTTTTTTTTTTGCCTCTCAATACAGAAAAAAAGTCTTGATTTATAATTAAACATGATTAATTATTTATCGCTGTTTCAGTCCTGAGTGTTGTAGAGCTGGTAAAACCATATCAAACACTCTTTCAAATAAAACATTTAAACCAAATTATTATTATTAATATTATTCAAATAATAATACATTTGCCTTTACACTCCATTTTCTCTCAGTACAGACATCAAAATCATTCATCCCTCATGTACAACTCTCAATCAGCAGTGAGCAACATCACCAAGAGTCTGCAATATAAAACTCTACCTTGTTTCTTTTCTGAGCCAAGTATTCAACCCACTTGTTAAGAAGTGTGTGTGTGGAGGGGGGGTGGGGGTGCGGGAGTTTTGGCAGCAGGAAACAGCTAACTAGCAGTATAAACACAATTAGAGTAAATATGCTCCAACACTGTGAAGGCATTTTGGAAAGCCCACGCAAATATAGACCACTCTAACAACAACACACATGGGCTTATTTAATCAGCTACCAGGAATCCTCCAAGATAACACATTCACTGGGTCCTCATCCCTGTATCTACACTCAGTGTCCATCTAATCAGCTCCACTGACCATATAGGACACTCTGTAGATGTACAAGTCCAGACTGTAGTCCATCTGTTTCTCTGTATACTGTATTACCCTGTTCTTCAATGGACAGGACCCCCACAGGACCACCACAGAGCAGGTACTATGTGGGTGGTGGATCTTTCTCAGCACTGCAGTGACACTGACGTGGTGGTGGTGTGTTAGTGTGTGTGGTGCTGGTGTGAGCGGATCAGACACAGCAGTGCTGCTGGAGTGTTTAGACACTGTGTCCACTCACTGTCCACTCTATTAGACACTCCTACCTTGCTGGTCCACCTTGTAGATGGACAGTCAGAGACGATAGCTCATCTGCTGCTGCACAGTGCAGTGTTGGTCATCCTCTAGTCCTTCATCAGTGATCACAGGACGTTCCGCCCCACAGGACGCTGCCCACAGGACGCTTCGCCCACAGGACGCTCCGCCCACAGGATGCTGCCCACAGGACTCTGCCCACAGGACATACCACCACCACATCCGTGTCATTGCAGTGCTGAGAATGATCCACTACCCACATAGTACCTGCTCTGTGGTGGTCCTGCGAGGGTCCTGACCATTGAAGAACAGGGTAATACAGTATACAGAGAAACAGATGGACTACAGTCTGGACCTGTACACCTACAGAGTGTCCTATACGGTCAGTGGAGCTGCTAATGTGGACAGTGGGTGTAGACACAAAGTAAATGGGATGACTATGTAGCAGGTTCCTGACTTCTGGGATTTAGGGCAGCAGAAAGGGTGTAGCTTCTTACTGTGGAAAGGCTAGCGCCGTTCTTCAGGCTCATTCTTCTTCTGAAAGAAGACCATTATCGAACGTGTGTCCATGTCCCGAGCTGACCGCTCCTCATATCCAATAGCAGAAGTGGATGACTGATGAGTCCAGATAAGAGAGCCTGATTCTGTCACCACAAGTCTGGTGCTTGAGGCTTGAAAGGTGCAGGAAGAAGGAGGAACCGCAATCACCTTCAGCTTCTCCAAACTCTCCAGACTGTCTGCTTTAGCAAAGCGTCGCCCGCAGGAGCTATTTAGTATTTGCCTCTAGGTTCGTGTGTGGATCCAGGCGAATTATTTACCAAACCACTGATGTATGTCCAAAACACACCCACGGACTGTCTTATATCTCAAGAAATTGTATATGCAAGAGTTGCTTCGGTGTCCAAGACTTGTAAGAGAGAAACAGAAGTAAACAGAGCAAGATTCCAGAGAGAGAGAACAAACAGCAATAAATAAACATCTGATGGAATAGCGGAGAGAGAAAAAGTGGGTAATGGTGGAGTAGGAAAATTCTACCAATAGCTGTGGGATCTGTGGAGGTCATCTGTGGACTGTAAAAACCCACCCAACCATTTCTTTCCGACTGATTGAATGGCCTACCCACCTGTCTACCTC
>JAMWET010006257.1:410000-455713 GCA_024036415.1 Prochilodus magdalenae
AGAAACCTGTGATATTACTAAAGAGGCTAACATAATGGATGATCATTATCCCTTCCATCATTCCATCATTTCTTCACTTCGAGCGCTTTTCTCTGCCTCTGTCCCCAGAGATCACCGTGCCTATTCATGTGTGCAACAGTTGGTTTGGCGAGTGACTCCTCACAGATGTATAGGAGAGACATGAAGAGATGTAGCGAGTTGAGATTTGTCCTGTTTGATGTACAGGATTAAAGATAAAGGGAGCGATGGAGAATAGAGAGACAAAGTGGGAAACAGAGAGGGTTACAGATGGAGAGAAGAAAGAGAAGGGTAAGTCTTAAAAGAGAGTTTGTTGAGGGTGTGTGTGTGGGTGTGTGTGACAGTGCTGTGCCTGTGTGAGCCCCGAGGACGAGTGCAGCTGCCGCTCCTTCCTTACAGCACCCCGCCTCCTGCGGCCATAAACAGGAAGCACTGTCACCTAGCAGCCTGCGGACTAATGCACTTCAATCGCGGGTGCGCGGGTGAGCGAACTACCGGCCGGGTTTCAACCAGAGGCTGTATTGAGCTCCCATGGATTCATTATCACGGAGGCCTCTTGCGGTCCCTTGGCTGTAATATCCCATTAATTTCCCCGGACGGCCATTTCACAGTATTCAATAGCTGCAGGTGCACTGCACCGTCGAGCAATGCACTACGATCAAACAAACCTCTCCACCTCTCATCAACTTCATCCCTTTCTCCGACTCTGCTGCCGGTCGCACTTTGTTTTGATTGCCTCATATGGATTATCTACAGATGCTATCATTTGAAGGGAACTGCTTGGTTATCAATTGATTTAGGGTTGGCATTATATTTAGGACAAGGGTTTCGAATTTCATGTTTGGATTCCCCCAGCCTGCCACCTGGGATGCCATGGTGGTGGCCTAGCATCACCCTCACAACCATCTAGAATACCATGGTGATGGTCTAGCATCACCCTAATAATCACCCTGGGATAGCATAGTAATGGTCTAGCATTACCCTAACAACCACCTGGAATCCAATAGTAATGGTCTAGCATCACCCTAACAACCACCTGGGATCATAAAGAAGTGATCTGGCATTACCTTAGCAACCACCTGGGATGCCATGGTGATGGTCTGGCATCACCCTAATAATCACCCTGGGATAGCATAGAAATGGTCTAGCATTACCCTAACAACCACCTGGAATCCAATAGTAATGGTCTAGCATTACCCTAACAACCACTTGGGATACCATGGTGGTGGCCTAGCATCACCCTCACAACCATCTAGAATACCATGGTGATGGTCTAGCATCACCCTAATAATCACCCTGGGATAGCATAGTAATGGTCTAGCATTACCCTAACAACCACCTGGAATCTAATAGTAATGGTATAGCATCACCCTAACAACCACCTGGAATCCCAAAGAAGTGATCCAGCATTACCCTAGCAACCACCTGGGCTGCCATGGTGGTGGCCTAGCATCACCCTCACAACCATCTAGAATACCATGGTGATGGTCTAGCATCACCCTAATAATCACTTTGGGATAGCATAGTAATGGTCTAGCATTACCCTAACAACCACCTGGAATCCAATAGTAATGGTCTAGCATCACCCTAACAACCACCTGGGATCATAAAGAAGTGATCTGGCATTACCCTAGCAACCACCTGGGATGCCATGGTGGTGGCCTAGCATCACCCTCACAACCATCTAGAATACCATGGTGATGGTCTAGCATCACCCTAATAATCACCCTGGGATAGCATAGTAATGGTCTAGCATTACCCTAACAACCACCTGGAATCCAATAGTAATGGTCTAGCATTGCCCTAACAACCACTTGGGATACCATGGTGGTGGCCCAGCATCACCCTCACAACCATCTAGAATACCATAGTAATGGTCTAGCATCACCCTAACAAACACCTGGAATCCAATAGTAATGGTCTAGCATTACAATAACAACCACCTGGGATCCCATAGAAGCAATCTAGCATTTCCCTAACAACCACCTGGGATACCATGGTGGTGGCCTAGCATCACCCTCACAACCATTTAGAATACCATGGTGATGGTCTAGCATCACCCTAATAATCACCCTGGGATAGCATAGTAATGGTCTAGCATTACCCTAACAACCACCTGGAATCCAATAGTAATGGTCTAGCATTACCCTAACAACCACCTGGGATACCATGATGGTGGCCTAGCATCACCCTCACAAATATCTAGAATACCATGGTGACTGTCTAGCATCCCCTTAATAATCACCTGGGCTACCACAGGAATGGTCTAGCAATTACCCAAACAACAATTTAGAATACCATGGTGATGGCCTACAATCACCCCAACAAACACCTGGGATCGCATAGAAGTGGTCTAGCATTACCCTAACAACCACCTGGGATACCATGGTGGTGGCCTAGCATCACCATCACAGCCATCTGGGACAACATAGTAATGTTCTAGCACCATTTTTACAACCACCTGAGTCACCATATTAGTGGCCTAGCATTACCGTAACAACTACTTGGGATACCACAGTGGTGGTCTACCATTAGGCTAACAACCACCTGGAAAACCATAGTAATGATCTAGCATCACCCTAATGACCACCTGGGATAACATGGCAATGGCTTAGCAACACCCTAACAACCTTCTGGGCTGCCTAAGATCACCTTAGCAAGCCCCTGGGATAGCAATGGACCAGCATCACCCTAACAGCCATCTAGAATACCATGGTGATGGTCTAGCATCACCCTAATAATCACCTGGGCCACCACAAGAATGGTCTAGCATTACCCTAACAACAATCTAGAATACCGTGGTGATGGTCTAAAATCACATTAAAACCATCTGGGGTACCATAGCAACCAACTGGCAACATCCTAACAACCACCTGGCATGCCTAGGGCCAACTTAGTACCACCTGGAATACCTTAGCAATGGCCTGGTATCACCCTAACAACCGCCTGGAAAACCATACAACAGAAGTGTTTTAGCATGACCCTAACTGTGAGGGTCCGGGCTGTACCGCCTGCAGCCAGCAGAGGGCGGCAGCAGCGGCGCCGTTCTGGGGGAACTACAGCCCGGAACTCCAAACCCCAGAATGCCCCACGATGATTACACCAACGAGCAGCACCTGGGGCGTCGGTAATATAAGCTCTCACCGCGCATACACCGTCGCTGCACCTTTGTAGAGGGGTAGCCGGTACGGTATTAGAGCCAAGAGCCGAGCCAAGAGCCGAGCCAAGAGCCGAGCCAAGAGCCGAGCCAAGAGCCGAGCCAAGAGCCGAGCCAAGAGCCGAGCCAAGAGCCGAGCCAAGAGCCGAGCCAAGAGCCGAGCCAAGAGCCAAAGAAACAGTCGTGCAGAGTACACCTGCGGGTTACTCTGCACATAGTGAATTTAAATTCCCCGTTTTGTTAATCCCTCTACTGTTCATTTCAGTTTCTATTTTAAGCTATCCTTCTGTTTGAACACGCTACTCTCGCGTTTTCTTTGTTTGCCGTTCCCGCCTTTTCTCCCTCTCACTGTTAAGACCTCACACTGACGGGTCCCACGTGTGCTGCCGCATAGCGCAGGGGTAACACGTGGGGTTACCGCTATCAACGTCGGGGGTTCGATCCCCGCCTAAACACTGAGCTCCAACTACTCAGTTCACTCCTCACACTCATAGTTTCACGTGCATCCGCATCCAGGAAATCCGTTTGCGTGCTATACAAACCTTAATACACCGCAAACGGATTTCTGCACTGCGCTTGGGTCCAACACCCAACCGCACCGTGACACTAACAACCACTCAGGATGCCGAAGATCACCTTAGCAACCACCTGGAAAACCAAAGTACTGGTCTGGTATCACCTTTGCATCCACATGGGATACCATAGCAACAGTCTAACAATGCCATAGTAATAAACTAGGAGGCCATAGTAATGGTCCTGTAATGTCTTGGAGGCGGGGCCCTAATCATATAGGGCTCTGATTTCACCTCCAACTGGCACTCCTGCACCCAGCTGCACCCAGACCGTGCACTGTGTAAGAGGCAAAATGACAGACCTCCATTCTGGGTCAATAAGGTACGTAACTGAAATCTCAGGCCCCACTGGTGGGCTTCAGCGCTGACCTCCAGGTTCGAGAAGCAACAGCCAACTGTAGCTGATCAGTCCCATCTCCGAATTTAGTGCTCCATGATTCTGCAGGCGCTCCTCATACCTTTAAGCATCATGGGCCAGGAAGGCAGCTTTGATCAGCTTTAAAGTCAGAACATCTGGTAACACCGGGTCGTGTCCTGGTGCCCTCTGGGACGAAATGACACAGCACGCCGCAACGCCGCAATCTGACTTTCACTCTCCGATTCAATCTGCCTCAGCAGCCTTGCAACAGACAATGAGATGTCAATGTGTCCTTCACGTGTTCTGTGGGAAACACAGCCCAGCCACGTGCAGCGAGGTCACTGTGCCCACCTCTATTCAATGGGGTCTGAGCAGCCGCTGATTTGGCAGCCAAGATGGTGATGCCCAACTGATTGGCAGAGAGAAGTAGTGGCCCAGAAAATGGATGTCCCCCTATAGCACTACATTATAGAACCACAGATGAGGTTCTACACCCTCATTTCCACCCTATGATCTGGTCCTAGAATACAACAAGCTGTTTCGCTTTTATGGTGAACTCATGAATATTTAGATGAGCCCTGCTCTGATTGGCTGGCGTACAGCGAGATACCATGCACTGTGAAGCACCATGTGGAAATAGACTAAGTGAACTGAGTCTCTGTGTAAATAAGCTCCGCCTTCATACTATTTAGTTAGCTGTGCTGGTTAGCTTGGCGCTAATGCTAGTAGCTAACGTTAGCTATACTAGCTACTGGCTTTTCCATCTGGACATCAACACACAGTAGATTAAAGTTGGTCCTCACTATGGAACTCTTAGTTTGGGATGATCTGCTTCAACCGGCAAACACGGATACAATCACACAGCATGGCTGCTACTTACAGGCTGCTGTTGGGGTTGTGGTGCTAACAAAGGTGGAGCTGAGCAGAGCTGGTCCATATGGTCCAGAGAGGTTTGGGAATCTGTCCAGAGTGGAATGTGTGGACTGCTGGATTAACGTTTTTCCGGGATCCTGTTACAGATGTGGGAGCTGAAGTTCCGGTTCTCCAGCTTGGTTTGGCTTGGAATTTTTTTTTCCGCTCCACCTTAAATGGTGCAGCAGTTACACTCCAGTGCCTGTACAAGCTTTTAAGGTGGAACGGTGGAACACTGGATTAGGAAGTTGGTAAATAGGACGGAACTTCAGCCTGGTTTAAAGATGAACATCCACCATGTACCGCTGAAGTTCCTGTTCTCCAACTTGGTTTGGCTTGGAATTTTTTTTCCCACTCCACCTTAAATGGTGCAGCAGTTACATTCCAGTGCCTGTACAAGCTTTTAAGGTGGAACGTTGGATTAAGAAGCTGCTGAATAGGAAGGAATTTCAGCCTGGTTGATGAACATCCACCATGTACCGCTGAAGTTCCTGTTCTCCAACTTGGTTTGGCTTGGAATTTTTTTTCCCACTCCACCTTAAATGGTGCAGCAGTTACCTTCCAGTGCCTGTACAAGCTTTTAAGGTGGAACGTTGGATTAAGAAGCTGCTGAATAGGAAGGAGTTTCAGCCTGGTTGATGAACATCCACCATGTACCGCTGAAGTTCCTGTTCTCCAACTTGGTTTGGCTTGGAATTTTTTTTTCCGCTCCACCTTAAATGGTGCAGCAGTTACATTCCAGCGCCTGTACAAGCTTTTAAGGTGGAACGTTGGAGTAAGAAGCTGCTGAATAGGAAGGAATTTCAGCCTGGTTGATGAACATCCACCATGTACCGCTGAAAGTCGGGATCCTTGGGAAGAGAACG
This sequence comes from Prochilodus magdalenae, assembly GCA_024036415.1. Lineage (NCBI taxonomy): Eukaryota > Metazoa > Chordata > Actinopteri > Characiformes > Prochilodontidae > Prochilodus > Prochilodus magdalenae. The sequence goes on from JAMWET010006257.1 coordinate 415,884, forward strand.
GAAAGTGACGACACTCCCGTCCCAGTCTGGAACGCTGGATTTCTCCACCAAGTCCGCCATGTTGGTTCTGTAGCTCTGTTGTGGTTGTATGTAAATGTTGGGGGTGTGAATATTAATAGGCCTGTTCCGTAACAGTTTAGGATTCTGGAATTGGCCCGTTTTCCAGGCTTTCCTCATTTGGAAAGGCAGGATTTGGATATGAATGAGGACCTACAGTGTTTGCGGGTGACGGTTCTATGTACTGAACTCTCCTTATTACACCATCACCGTGTACACACAGCTTTACATCCTATGGCACCACCATGGGCTCTACCACTATCACCACCCAGCATCTTAGCATCAGTACAGTAACTGCAGTTTAGTCGAGCTCGGATGTTTCTGTGTTTGGATCTCTGGCCAAAAATAAAGTGCTAAAGCTCCAAAGTTAGACACGTGTGCGCAAGCAGAGCAGCCCAGGTGCTGAGGCAACAGCAACAGAATGAGCCTCCAAAGAAGGAATTAGCGGTGTGAATGACTAAAATGAAGCGGGGAAGTTTTCTCACACGTACACCTGAGACAAATCCACCTGAGACACACAAAGAACACATGAAGTTCTATCAGAAGCAGGAGTTTAAAAAAGTTCTGTCGATAACGTCAGCCATCTGATGAATAAACACTCATCATGGAAGGAACAGCTGCACCCAGAAGCTACACATACAGACGCCTGTCTCTCAGTATGGCGTCGGGCCTCCGTGTTTGCTAACCCAACACGCCAGACGTCTCGGTATGGAGCTGTAGAGGTTCCTAATGGTGTCCTGTGATAATCCATCCCATGCAGCTTGGATATCCTCACACAGTTCCTGCAGATGGTGCGGTAGGGATGGAGGTGAAGGGAAACCAGGTCGTCTGGACGTGAGACAACAACTCGTTCATCTTGGTGCTGACCACGGTGCCTCCACACACGGATTCGTTGGGCGTCTCCACCAAGACTAAAGCGGGACACATCACTGAAGATGACCCGCTGCCATTCTGAGTCACTCCATGACAGTCTGGTACGACACCACTGCAGTCTTTGGTGACGGTGACGTGGTGTTAAGGACAGTCGTGGTAACGGTCTGTGTACATGTAGTCCTGCATGGTGCAGCCGTCTGCCAATGCACAACAGGACAACCTTACTAAGTCAGTCAGGTACAGCGATAAGGCCTGGTTCTTGCTTAGGCCACAATGCCAAACCTACCGACCATGTTTCATTACTGTCGGCTGATTCCCACTGCGTTGCTATGGAGTGAACAGCTTTTTTCAAGTACCCAAAGCTGATAAGGGGAATCTGTCCACCAGCTTCCTGTTAGGTACTCTGGTGAACTCCTGCAGATACTGTATACAATGCAACATACATCACTCCCGTTCCACCTTAAACACTCCTGCAGGCACCAGAATATACAGGGGTTGGACAATGAAACTGAAACACCTGTCATTGTAGTGTGGGAGGTCTCATGGCTAAATTGGACCAGCCTGGTGGCCAATCTTCATTAATTGCACATTGCACCAGTAAGAGCAGAGTGTGAAGGTTCAGTTAGCAGGTAAGAGCACAGTCCTGCTCAAAATACTGCAATGCACACAGCATTATGGGACATACCAGAGTTCAAAAGAGGACTAACTGTTGGTGCACGTCTTGCTGGCGCATCTGTGACCAAGACAGCAAGTCTTTGTGATGTATCAAGAGCCACGGTATCCAGGGTAATGTCAGCATACCACCAAGAAGGACGAACCTCCACCAGCATCACGTAGTGACCTGGCCACTATCCTGCAAGAAGAATGGCTTAAACTCCCTCTGACCACTGTGCAGGACGCAGTATATGTCATTCCCAAGACGAACTGACGCTGCATTGGCTGCAAAAGGAGGCCCTACACCATACTAATAAATGATTGTGGTCTAAAACCAGGTGTTTCAGTTTCATTGTCCAACCCCTGTACATGCCTCGCTCTTTAAGGTGGAACCACTGCTTCAGCAACATTTAGCACATCAACAGCTTGTCTAAATATGTAAGTCATGTACCAACAGTATAGCTTATGGCTTCAGTAGTGCCACTTCACTGATATGCTGTTGATGTGTTGCTGTTGTGTTGCTTAGGAGTTGTGTACATCTACAAGCAACCATACAAATAAAGTTCTACCCAGATTTATATAACCACCCATAATTTGTCACTTCAAACGACACCAACTGCCAAGAAATGGATGTGGATCTACACTTACACCTAAAAATGTTGTTATTAAGATGTAATGACATAATTACTAACATATCATTGCTGTCCAAAGAAAAACTCGTATCTCCATTTTTGTCGATTTGTACTTTTCTGCATCGTTTGAACAGAGCAGCTGCTAATTACACCGTGTGGGAATTTCCTGATGAATAGACCAACAGCAATGACCCAAAGCTGCCTGGAAAGACGTCTGGTTCCATAGACTTCCATTAGAATTAAATGAGGTTTTTGGCCTCTCCTGTAAAGTTGCCATTTTGGAGATACATGTTTTTCTTTGGACAGCGACGGTGTGTGATGGCTTACACTACAACTGACACACCAATCTGCACTCTAGCTGCACCCAGAAGGAGTCAACCAACAGGAATGAAACTTGGTGGGTAGGTTTGACATCGTGAGACATACGAATGATTCAAGTTTCACGCTCGACCGCACCTGTGACGTGAGCATCTCTGTACCTGACGGACCCAACAGCCGCCATTACAGACATCCAGCAGGCAGTGGTATCCTCCATGAGTCATCCTGTTAGTGCAGCACCATTGGCAGACGGCTGCACCACGCAGGACTACATGCACACAGACCGTTACCACGACTGTCCTTAACACCACGTCTCCGTCACCAAAGACTGCAGTGGTGTCGTACCAGACTGTCATGGAGTGACTCAGAATGGCAGTGGGTCATCTTCAGTGACGAGTCCCGCTTTAGTCTTGGTGGAGACGCCCAACGAATCCGTGTGTGGAGGCACCGTGGTCAGTACCAAGATGAACGGTTTGTTGTCACACGTCCAGAAGGCCTGGTGTCACTCCACCCCCACCCATACCGCACTATCTGCATCTCCTGTAAAGTTGCCATTTTGGAGATACATGTTTTTCTTTGGACAGTGACGATGTCTGATGGCTTACACTACAACTGACACACCAACCTTATAGCCAACCTAATGAGTCAAGGATGCAAAGTGGACAACATAAAGCCCCTCCTCCGTCTACAAACAAACGTGCTATGGACTGAAAGCTGAGAAGCCGGGATCCTCCGGTGGTTCCAGTGGGCTCTAACTGAATAAAATTACACCTGCGATGCCGGCGGAGGATTAGTCATGACGACTCAGGTTAAAGAACAGATCCAGTGATGGTCTTTAAATTTGCTTCAACATCGTCGCTGACCCCGGAGAAATGGATATGTGGGGCCTAAGCTCATTATCAGGCTGACTTGCAGGTTATGCTAAAAGACTGCCATTGTGTCAGTGTTATAATGAGGATCAATGCAGACTCAAGCTCCGGCAGAACTCCATTATCCAGGCTTCTGTACATCAGTCCCACTTTTTCAACCTCGTCCTCCAGCCTACCAGGAATTCATTTTGGGAAATCGGGTGAATACTTGATTGATTTGTGGATCACAGAAGCAAACAGCTACAGAAGGTTTCCATATTAGGGTCAGAATTTCAGGTCTTCAGGACTTAGATGTAGATGAGACAGTCACACTGTGGTCCTTGATATCGTTTCAGATTAGAGACCACACAGTTAGCTGATACACCTTTTCAGAAAAAGAATAGTCCCATAAATAGCTGCACCCAGAAGGAGTCAACCAACAGGAATGAAACTTGGTGGGTAGGTTTGACATTGGGACACATGCCAATGATTTCAGTTTCACGCTCGACCGCGCTTGTGACGTGAGCAAGGACGGGTCTTATCTCTGTACCTGACTGACCCAACAGCCACCATTACAGACATCCAGCGAGCAGTGGTGTCCTCCATGAGCCATCCTGTTAGTGCAGCACCATTGGTAGACGGCTGCACCACACAGGACTACATGCCCACAGACCGTTACCACGACTGCCCTTAACACCACGTCACCATCACCAAAGACTGCAGTGGTGTCGTACCAGACTGTCATGGAGTGACTCAGAATGGCAGCGGGTCATCTTCAGTGACGAGTCCTGGTGGAGACGACCAACGAATCCGTGTGTGGAGGCACCGTGGTCAGCACCAAGATGAATGCTTTGTTGTCACACGTCCAGAAGGCCTGGTGTCACGCCACCTCCACCCCTACCGCACCATCTGCAGGAACTGTGTTGCAATATCAATGTGCATGTAAATGCATAACTTGGATATACAACAGAAATAATTACAACTCAGTAGCTCTGAACCCAAGAGGAAGTGCACCACCAGAGGGCGATAATGAGTATAAATCAAACAATCCTCTGAGATAAAATATTTACCATCTACCAAGACCGGATGTCAGCTGATGCCTGCACGATTCTCCATGTGCTGCTCAGAAGGCTGTTCAGTAGCTCTGGACCCAAGAGGAAGTGCACCACCAGAGGGCGATAAAGTCGAACCCAGTCAGCACAATTAGGAACCTATACACCTCCATGCCGAGACGTCTGGCATGTTGGGTTAGCAAACACGGCAGCCCGACGCCATACTGAGAGACAGACTTCTGTATGTGTAGCTCAATAACTATTGATCATATCAGTCTAAATGTATCACCAGTTATTGATCCGGGTCACCTTTATCTTCCTTCCCAGCAGACCCGCACTCCCACACCTCCTTCTAGGTGTGAAGGAGGTTTATTACTCCACCATGCAGAAAACTGTCAAGTCACCCACTTTAGTTGTCCTCTGTGGGCCTTTTAGCGTAGCTGAGCTCACCAGTGTGTTCAATCGTGGATTAGCATATTTGCACCCTGACTGATGATAACACCGGATTAGCTTTTGCCCTGCGAGTTCAGACCCACCGCCTGAATCCCAAGTGCAGCGGAGGACAGCTCATCATTTTCCTCACGTAGACTTTCAACAATCAAATCAATTTCTCTTCTCCGCCTTTTCACTGTATTAATATGCATTTTCTGCTGAGGGAATCAACTTCACTCCTGCCTTGACTTCATTAACAAGGAGAATGGGGTGAAACAATGAAAACCGGACGCCGCTCCGAAGGCTTTAATGACATTTTTCATCAGTCCTCAGATTTGATGTGTAAATGGAGTTAGCCGGAATAACTGCATGATGATTAGATTTCATTGGATGATTAGAATTTCATTGGGGCCAGATTGGATGGTTGGCACGGGCGCCCGTCGTGGCCGCGAGCCTGCCAGAGAAAGACACGCTAAATTCGGCAAAGCGAGCGGTTAAATCAAATCCTGCCGTACTGATTAAATAAACATTAGCAACAGAAAGTAGCACGGCATCACCAAGCTGTGGAGTTGGGCTTGTTTAATAGATCCAGGCAGCTCCTTTCATTCGTGGTGGGACGTTGATTTCAGGAGACCATAAATATTCCAGGGTTCATGGTCATTGTCTTGCGGCAGGGTCTACTTTCATTCCGTAACACACCCAGTACGCTTGAGAACTATGCCTGAAGTACGCCTCCAGCAGTTGGAGGAGTTGGAGAAGGGTCGCAACACAGGGCTGCACAAAAGAGGGTGGACTTATCGACATAGAGCGCGCCATAGTGGTCCTGAGGCTACCACCATAGCACACTTTTGGGGCAGTGGATGGAAAAAGGCACGCACCAGCAACTTGAAGGATCTGGGAGACCTATACGAACCATGGAGAAGGAGGACTGACTAATTGCCCGACACCACCCATGGCTACATGCACACAGACCGTTACCACGGCTGTCCTTAACACCACATCACCATCACCAAAGACTGCAGTGGTGTCGTACCAGACTGTCATGGAGTGACTCAGAATGGCAGCGGGTCATCTTCAGTGATGAGTCCCGCTTTTGTCTTGGTGGAGGCGACCAACGAATCCGTGTGTGGAGGCACCGTGGTCAGCACCGAGATGAACGGTCTGTTGTCACACGTCCAGAAGGCCTGGTGTCACTCCACCTCCACCCTACGGCTTACAACACTTCACTTAGACCCTACAATGACCATTCTTGGACGAGAAGGCCCTACTTCACAGCTGACAGGCCAGTCCACCCAAGAAGTGTCCAGTGGGGTTGAGGTCAGGGCTATGTGCCGGCCACTGGTGTTCCTCCACACCAAACTCCTCTGTCCATTGACATCATGGCTTTGTGCACTAGGACACAGTGCTAGAACAGGACAGGGTTCTTCCTCAAACTGCTGCCACAACATCACTCTTCACTGAAACTAAGGAGCCCAGACCCTGAAATCCTCCCCCCAGACCCTTTTCCGCCCCACAACTTCCCTCTAAGCCAGATTCCTTCATCCGACTACCAGATAGAAGCTGTGATGAAAACAAACGGTGGACACAATAAACAGTGAAACGGCTGTTTTGTCTGGAAATGGACGGCTGGCGTTTCCGACTTTCCCTTAGCACTGTATGTAGTGACATTCCTTCACTGATTGAAAACTCGGTTTTCCGTGCATCTTCCTGCACTGGGAAGAATCCTACACGTTCTGCCTTCTATCTCAGGCTTGTTTTCCGGCGTATTTGTCGAAATTGGAGCCGCACAATAAGCTGATTAGATAGCTGTATGTTTGCCGTCGGGGACAGATGTACTACTCTCTTGCCTTTATGTATTAAGGTTTGGCAATTACATACATAACCGCAAGATTAATTGTCCATTACTGTCGGGGTTAATGCCTGTTCACGGAAGGCTCAGGCAATTACAATCATTTCCCCAGTTTTCCGCATTAAGCTATTTATAGTGGGAATTGCTACTTTGGGAATCTGTGTAATAGAGGCTACTGAAAATAAGACAGTGTAGTGTGAGTCTAGATATCAGGCACCAACGGACAAAAACGTCATACTGGAATGTTCACATCAACCACCAGACCATTCCCAACTACCAGAGTGGATAAAAATGTGACACTGGAATGTCCACATCAACCACCAGACCATTGCCAACTACCAGAGTGGACAACAACGTGATACTGGAATGTCCACATCAACCACCAGACCATTCCCAACTACCAGAGTGGACAACAACGTGATACTGGAACGTCCACATCAACCACCAGACCATTCCCAAAAACCAGAGCCGACAAAAACGTCATACTGGAACGTCCACATCAACCACCAAACCATTCCCAACTACCAGAGTGGACAAAAACGTGACACTGGAACGTCCACTTCAACCACCAGACCATTCCCAACTACCAGAGCGGACAAAAACATCATACTGGAATGTCCACATCAACCACCAGACCATTCCCAACTACCAGAGCGGACAAAAACGTCATACTGGAATGTTCACTTCAACCACCAGACCATTCCCAACTACCAGAGCGGACAAAAATGTCATACTGGAATGTCCACATCAACCACCAGACCATTCCCAACTACAAGAGTGGACAAAAACGTCATACTGGAATGTTCACATCAACCACCAGACCATTCCCAACTACCAGAGCTGACAAAAATGTGATACTGGAACATCCACATCAACCACCAGACCATTCCCAACTACCAGAGTGGACAAAAATGTGACACTGGAACGTCCACATCAACCACCAGACCATTCCCAACTACCAGAGTGGACAAAAATGTGACACTGGAACGTCCACATCAACCACCAGACCATTCCCAACTACCAGAGTGGACAACAACGTGATACTGGAATGTTCACATCCACCACCAGACCATTCCCAACTACCAGAGTGGACAACAACGTGATACTGGAATGTTCACATCCACCACCAGACCATTCCCAACTACCAGAGTGGACAACAACGTGATACTGGAATGTTCACATCAACCACCAGACCATTCCCAACTACCAGAGTGGACAAAAACATCATACTGGAATGTCCACATCAACCACCAGACCATTCCCAACTAGCAGAGTGGACATAAACATAATACTGGAATGTCCACATCAACCACCACCAGACCACCATTCCAACGTGACCAGAGTGGACAACCACCTGACCATTCACCACTACCAGAGTGGACAACAACGTGATACTGGAATGTCCACATCAACCACCAGACCATTCCCAACTAGCAGAGTGGACATAAACATAATACTGGAATGTCCACATCAACCACCAGACCATTCCCAACTACCAGAGTGGACATAAACATAATACTGGAATGTCCACATCAACCACCAGACCATTCCCAACTACCAGAGTGGACAACAACGTGATACTGGAATGTTCACATCCACCACCAGACCATTCCCAACTACCAGAGTGGATATAAACATCATACTGGAATGTCCACTTCAACCACCCGACCATTCCCAACTACCAGAGTGGACAACAACATGACACTGGAACGTCCACATCAACCACCAGACCATTCCCAACTACCAGAGTGGACAAAAACATCATACTGGAATGTCCACATCAGCCACCAGACCATTCCCAACTACCAGAGTGGACAAAAACATCATACTGGAATGTCCACATCAGCTACCAGACCATTCCCAACTACCAGAGCGAACAAAAACTTGACACTGGAACGTCCACCAAATCTGGACCAGCTGACCAATTCTTTGATGTAAGAGTGTCTGAACATTGATGTGGCTGCATCCACAAACTTGTCCAGTTTATGCCAAATCCAATCACAGTTGGATAGTTAGCTACCAAACACTTAACCCTATTTGCTACTTGCTAGTTGTCTATACTAGGGCTTCTTAACCCTGGTCCTGGAGGCACCCTGCCCTGCATGTTTCAGAGTGTACCCTGCTCCCAACACACCTGATTCACTTTATCACCTCATTAACAAGTCGCAGGCATCGTGTTACAGCAGGGAATCCACTAAAACATCCAGGGAAGGGTCACCAGAACCAGGGCCTATACAAACATGGACAATTTCCAGCCCAACTAAAAGAGACCAGAATGACTAACAGGTTCTAGGTATCACCTAGATAAGTGTAGTACAAGCTGTGGAATAGTGCCCAACCATAAAAAAAAACATTTCCGGAAGCTCCTAAAGCCAGAATCTCGTGCCGATGTAGCTTGGAGAGGCAGTTCGGAGTTCTCTAGTGCCTACGGAGATGTGCAGGACTAGCTGTGCTTTCTTAACCATGGATGTGGCTGAAACACCTGAACTCGGTAATCAGGAAGGGAGTCCAGATACTTTTGGACACGTAGTGAACCTACAAAGCAGCTGTTCCTGTTTACCATGTTGCCTGGATATCAAAGTAGATACTAAAGTCCAGGATCAGCAATTATCCTGAATGCGTTGACCTCAGACCCCTCACACTTAACATTCCCTTAACGACTCATGACTAATGACCTAAGGCTTCCTAGAACCTTGGTGATGTTCAGGGGAAACAGCCTGGGTTTTTACTGGAACCAAGGAGCATCAAAGGAGGCACAGCAATGCCAACAGATGGTAGTAAACGGTAGTACCAAGATGGCGGGTCATGTAGATGGCCTGCGAGTGTTTGCGCTGGTATTCCAGATGTTTGTTTAGATCCAGAAAGCAGCACGGATCAACTACTGGAGATTACATAGATAAGGTTCTCTAGCAGACCACTGTGTGGCTCCAGTGTTGAACTTTTTGAGTTCCGAACGTTTTTATTTTTGGTGGAATTCCACAGAACGGAACTGGATCCATGTTTGTGAAAAAGGAATCAGTGGGTGGTCTTCCCAGTCATCGGATCTAAAGCTAATATAAAACTTTTGGGATGTGGTGGAACAGGTGATACACAGCATGAAGGTCCATCTGAGATATCCGGAATTCGGAATTAGATGATGCAATCACATCAACATGGCTACCAATCCCAAAGTAATGTTGCCAACATCTTGTAGAATCAATGTCCCATAGAACTGGGGGCTTAACATTTTTAAATGGGATTGGGAAAAGCAGCATTCCGATCCTTTAAAGAGCTGATGAAAGGTATGAAAAACACAACAAGCATCGGAAAAGACTGAAACCAGGAAATGGGAAAAATGTAGACACAAAAATGCTTTATTCGTTTATCTATCTTTTAGCTGATTATACTCCCGGAACTCTGGGGGTACTGGGGCCTATCCCAGCGCTAATTGAGTGGACGGCCCTGGAATAGGACCAAGTCCATTAGAAGGCCGCTATACATGTTCACTCATACCAAACACAAATTAGCATCTCTGGTTCTACTGACTGCATGTCTTTGGGCTGTGGGAGGAATACGGAGCGCCCGGAGGAAACCCACATGGACATGGGGATAATATGCAAACTCCACACAGAAAGGACCCTGGAGACCCCAGCTAGGTAGGACCCTAGACAAAACAGGCCTTTGTTGCTGTGAGGGGACAGTGCCACCCACTTCACCACCGTGCTGCCTACCTGGAAAATTCAGAGAGATATTTGTGGAATTTCAAAATAAACCGCCAGTCACATGAAAAGAACTCTACTGAACATGACTTGAGTTCTTGAGTATTTGGTATGTTCACACTTTGCCTTTATACAGCTTCCATTCTTATTGATTTTCTTTCAGTTTTCCCAAAGAAATCTCCAGACGCAATTCCAAAGTTTGGCTCAGTCACTGAATGATTTGGGTGGTTCATGGGGAATGACGAAATTTATTTGATTGCATGTATGACAGAATCTTGCACACGCACCAGCAACAAAGTCCCACTGACCAATCACGGTCGGCTCCGCTGTTGGAATGATGACTTCCACAATGAGTTTCAGCAAGTAGCTTATAAAAGGTGAAAGATCGGAATCTCCACAGGGCTTCAAACTGGACTATGAATGAGCCTGTGTGGAAGCAGCTTCCAAAGATAGAGATCTTGATGCTATGTACCCTTTTCCAAAATGGACAGTGACACTGCTTGCTGGATCGGTGAGGAACGAAGGACATCCCATTTGCACTTGAACACACTCGTCCCTCCATTTGTGCTTCACCTCATGTGGAGCAGAATCTCCAAAATCAGCTCAGACCCACGCATGGAGATCCGAGCTGAGAGTGAAAAGTTTAGGCTCTCGAAATCTCCTGCTATTCCAAAGAGGAAAGCATCCTGGGTGAGTGTCCTAGGTTGCCTGTTCTGAGGGAGATAAAGAGTATAGAGGTTCTGACCAGAAGAACCATTTCAGTGAAACTCCGGTGGGTAATGGTCTTCAGAACTTGGTTGGTGTTTTCTGGTTTTCATGATCCGAGAAACCCCAAACACATTCAGTGGTGTTGAGGTTCTGGACTCTGGGGTGGTCAGTCCATTGTTCTGAGAACACCAGCAGCTTCTTCGTTTGACGTGTGTGTCCTCCTTCTTGAACAGCTAGACCTCCATTCAGACCCCCATGGTGGTGAGGAGTCTCCTCACAGTGGAAGAAGGATGGATAGGAATGCCTGTGGATGTTCTCAGGTCTGGAGCAGGAGTGGAGCTGGATGTTCTCCATCCTCTCAGAGATGAATTGCTGTGTTTCTGATGGGGACAGTGTTGGTTATGGATTAACCAGGTCTTCCAGGTGGTTGTTAGGATTTTTATCTTCTCTGTTTTTTTGTCTTTCCGTCCCTCATCCCTTTTTCCTCCTATAGACTCCCATTCAAACCCAATGGTTTCCTTCAACCCACAGTCACTACACTGCATGCACTCACTTGGGGCATATGCCCAAACCCTAATCCCCAACCATACTGACCCACACTCCTCTATCTGTCGTTTATTCATCCCTTGTTTCTCCCATAGACTCCCATTCATTTTCACCCCCACTCAAACCCTAGTTTCCTTTAACCTACAGCCACCAAACTGCATGTACTCACTCAATCAGATCCCCAAACTCTAATCCACAGCCATACTGACCCACACTCCTCTATCTGTCGTTTATTCATTCCTTGTTTCTCCCATAGCCTCCCATTCATTTTCACCCCCACTCAAACCCTAGTTTCCTTTAACCTACAGCCACCAAACTGCATGTACTCACTCAATCAGATCTCCAAACTCTAATCCACAGCCATACTGACCCACACTCCTCTATCTGTCGTTTATTCATTCCTTGTTTCTCCCATAGCCTCCCATTCATTTTCACCCCCACTCAAACCCTAGTTTCCTTTAACCTACAGCCACCAAACTGCATGTGCACACTTAATCAGATCCCCAAACTCTAATCCACAGCCATACTGACCCACACTCGTCTATCTGTTGTTTATTCATCCCTTGTTTCTACCATAGACTCCCATTCATTTTCACCCCCACTCAAACCCTAGTTTTCTTTAACCTACAGCCACCAAACTGCATGTACTCACTCAATCAGATCTCCAAACTCTAATCCACAGCCATACTGATTCATACTCCTCTATCTGTCGTTTATTCATCCCTTGTTTCTCCCATTGACACCCATTCATTTTCACCCCACTCAAACCCTAGTTTCCTTTAACCTACAGCCACCAAACTGCATGTGCTCACTCAATCAGATCCCCAAACTCTAATCCAAAGCCATACTGATCCACACTCCTCTATCTGTCATTTATTCATCCCTTGTTTCTCCCATAGACTCCCATTCATTTTCACCCCCACTCAAACCCTAAAGTTTCCTTTAACTTACAGCCATCAGACTGCATGTACTCACTCAATCAGATCCCCAAACTCTAATCCAAAGCCATACTGACCCACACTCCTCTATCTGTCGTTTATTTATCCCTTGTTTCTCCCATAGACACCCATTCATTTTCACCCCCATTCAAACCCTAAAGTTTCTTTTAACCTACAGCCACCAAACTGCATGTACTCACTCAGATCAAACTGCATGTACTCAATCAGATCCCCAAACTCTAATCCAAAGCCACACTGACCCACACTCCTCTATATGTCATTTACTCATCCCTTTGTTCCTCCATAGACACCCATTCATCTCCACCTCCACTCCATTTAGCACTACAGACTCTTTCCTACACTGATCCCACCATGCCGACTGCATATTCCAGAAAACATCCAACTCTATGAACCGTGATCCCTAACTTTTGAGTGATGGTGTTTATATGTTCGTTCTGAAGCGGCTCCATTTTACTGTACTGTGTAATTAATCAATACCCTGCGTCCTGCTGTTTCCCGACTACACATTCTTTCTGAGATGCCTTTTAAACGAAGCATGTGGTCTTCGCTTCAATTAGTTGTAGAGCTGAAAGCTGTGATATTTAAAAGGCCCTGGACAATAGCCGTGTATTTCAAAACTCATCAGCGCATAGCAGCTTAATTATTTCATCTGTGATTTCCACCAAAATGCGCCTTGTGGCTGTGCTTGTATGAGCGCTCTAGAACCTGTCCCGGGGTTTCTCGCTAAAGCACCTAAAGGTCTGCAGAGGATCGCTCTGGGCTTATTAATATTCCTACTGCCCATCGTCCCACTTGGCCCCTCTCAGGTTTTAAAGTGTGGGATTTCTGGTGGTCAGGAAAACGGGAGACAGTCCTACAGGCTGGAATAGGCTAGCTGTTATCTCTAGAGGGTGTGTGCGATAGCCAGCTTCAGTATGGGGTCCATACCAACAGAGTAGAATGAATCTGAGCACTTCATATGCTATGCTTACACTAGCTCTCAAAACAGCCTCAGTTACTCCTAACATGGACCATCACCATGCTAGCCATTAGAGGATGAAGCCTCTGTCCCTCCTGGCATGGACCATCACCATGCTAGCCATTAGAGGATGCAGTCTCGGTTCCTCCTAACATGGACCATCACCATGCTAGCCATTAAAGGATAAAGCCTCTGTCCCTTCTGGCATGGGTCATCACCATGCTTATCATTAGGAGATGTAGCCTCAGTTCTTCCTGGCATGGACCATCACCATGCTAGCCATTAGAGAATGAAGCCTCTGTCCCTCCTGGCATGGACCATCACCATGCTAATCATTAGAGGATGCAGAATCAGATCCTCCTGGCATGGACCATCACCATGCTAGCCATTAGGAGATGCAGCCTCAGTTCCTCCTGACATGGACCATCACCAAGCTAGCCATTAAAGGATGCAGTTTCAGGTACTCCTGGCATGAACCATCACCATGCTAACATTAGGAGATGCAGCCTCAGTTCCTCCTAGCATGGACCATAACTATGCTAGCCATTAGAGGATGCAGTCTCAGTTCCTCCTAGCATGGACCATAACCATGCTAGCCATTAAAGGATAAAGCCTCTGTCCCTTCTGGCATGGGTCATCACCATGCTTATCATTAGGAGATGTAGCCTCAGTTCTTCCTGGCATGGACCATCACCATGCTAGCCATTAGAGAATGAAGCCTCTGTCCCTCCTGGCATGGACCATCACCATGCTAATCATTAGAGGATGCAGAATCAGATCCTCCTGGCATGGACCATCACCATGCTAGCCATTAGGAGATGCAGCCTCAGTTCCTCCTGACATGGACCATCACCAAGCTAGCCATTAAAGGATGCAGTTTCAGGTACTCCTGGCATGAACCATCACCATGCTAACATTAGGAGATGCAGCCTCAGTTCCTCCTAGCATGGACCATAACCATGCTAGCCATGAGAGGATGCAGTCTCGGTTCCTCCTGGCATGGACAATCACCTTGCTAGCCATTAGAGGATGCAGCCTCTGTTCCTCCTAACATGGACCATCACCAAGCTAGCCATTAGAGGATGCAGTCTCGGTTCCTCCTGGCATGGACCATCACCTTGTTAGCCATTAGAGGATGCAGCCTTAGTTCCTCCAGGTGTGGATCATTACCATGTTAGCCATTAGAGGATGAAGCCTCTAACCCTCCTGGCATGGACCATCACCATGCTAATCATTAGAGGATGCAGAATCAGATCCTCCTGGCATGGACCATAACCATGCTAGCCATTAGGAGATGTAGCCTCAGTTCCTCCTGGCATGGACCATCACCATGCTAGCCATTAGAGTATGCAGCCTCGGTTCCTCCTGGCATGGACCATCACCATGCTAGCCATTAGAGGGTGCAACCTCAGTTCCTCCAGGTGCGGATCATTACCATGCTAACCATCAGAAGATGCAGCCTCAGTTCCTCCTGGCATGGACCATCACCATGCTAGCCATTAGAGGATGCAGTCTCAGATCCTCCTGGCATGGACCATAACCATGCTAGCCATTAGAGGAGGCAGCCTCGGTTCCTCCTGGCATGGACCATGACCATGCTAGCCATTAGAGGATGCAGTCTCAGTTCCTCCTAGCATGGACCATAACCATGGTTGTATGACAGTGACAGTAACAGTATCAGTGACAGTATGAAGGCTGGGTGAGTGGGCATGGTTATATCAGTAACAGTATGAAGGCTGTGTGTGGTTCTCTGAGCCCACCAGATGAGATGAAGGTGTGGGTAACAGTGGCGTAGGGTCTGGAGATCCAGCTTAATGCTCTTCTAATGTAATGTGTGTACAGACTGTGGGCTGAGCTGTTTGCTTTAGCATTCAACACTTTACAAAGGGATAAAAATCTCATTTCGATAGACATCTCTCCACACATCGGGATTAATCTGCGGTGCCTTCTCCCATCCAGCCTTCCCACGGGTGGGTGGGGGCAATATTTCCTATAACCCGGAACGCTAGAGTTGCACTTCTCCTTCAAACCCGAGGATTTCACCCTTCTAATAGAGCCACTCTGGATTATGGAAATCAGCGCCAGCATATAGACACTCCATCAGAAGAGGAGATTCATGAGTGAGAGACAGAGAGAAGCTGAACCATTGGGTATGTTATGTTATATGGTCCTCCTGTGTAGTTACACACAATGGAACAATGAATGCAACAATGTAACTGGAGCCCCTGGTAATCCACACCTCATCAAAAGAGTAGCTGCACCCAGAAGGAATCAACCAACAGGAATGAAACCTGGTGGGTAGGTTTAAGATCATGAGGCATGAGGATAACACACTCAGCCCACATGTGATGTAAGCAAGGTCGGTCCTTATCTCTGTACCTGATTGACCCAACAGCCACCATTACAGACATCCAAGGAGCAGTGATGTCCTCCATGAGTTATCCTGTTAGAGCAGCACCACTGGTAGAGGGCTGCACCACGCAGGACTACATGCACACAGACCGTTACCACGACCATTAATGAATTATCTGGCCTAAAGCTGATTGGTTCATGGGATCACACGACATCAGCATTTTCCAGAATAGCCCTGACTCAAATCCAACCAAGGTAAATACAAAGGTGTAATTGAAATGACTAGCACTGCTCCTTATTCGGCAGTTATATGGCGTTTGGGAGCCAGAAAGCTTAAACAGATTAACGAGTGGACAGAAGAGTTTGGTGAGAATATAACCTAGGGAAGATGCGGACAAAGTGCAGGAAAAGCCAGAAAAAGAAAAGAATAAGAAGCTGGAAAAGAAAATGGATAAGGAATAGAATAAGGCAGCCAGAAAATGAAAAGAATAAGAAAGATGGAAGAAGAAAAGTATAAGGAAGCCAGAAAATGAAAAGAATAAGGAAGCGAGAAAAGGAAAAGAATAAGAAAGCTAGAAAAGGAAAAGGATAAGGAAGACGGAAGAAGAAAAGAATAAGGAAGACGGAAAATGAAAAGTATAAGGAAGCTGGAAAAGGAAAAGAATAAAGAAGCAGGAAAAGGAAAAGAATAAGAAAGCAGGAAAAGGACAAGGAAGATGGAAGATGAAAAGAATAAGGAAGCAGTAAAAGGACAAGAATAAGGAAGCTGGAAAAGGAAAAGGATAAGGAAGCTGGAAAAGGAAAAGAATAAGGAAGCAGTAAAAGTATAAGAATAAGGAAGCAGGAAAAGAATAAGGAAGCTGGAAAAGGAAAAGGATAAGAAAGCGAGAAAAGGAAAAAAATAAGGAAGCCGGAAAAGGAAAAGAATAAGGAAGCTAGAAAAAGGAAAAGAATAAAGAAGTATGAAAAGGAAAAGGATACGGAAGACAAAAGAAGAAATTAATAAGGAAGCAATAAAAGGAAAATAATAAGGAAGCTGGAAAAGGATAAGAAAGCGAGGAAAGGAAAAGGATAAGAAAGCTGGAAAAGAAAAAGAACATAAAAGAGCCAGGCCAACCATTCCTGCCCCCCACCCTTCCGGTCTTAAGCCTTGGGCAATGAAGTTTTCTCTGGCTAAGAGCATTCCATCTATGATCCAGAGAGCCATATAACCGAACACATCTGAAGTGTTTTCATTGCTTCCCTTTGATGTTCCCTCTGAATGATGGAGTAGAGTCAATGTTAAGGCTACAGTTCGGAAATGAAACAGTCGTAGCTCTGTACCAAATGTACATACTGCAGAAGTCAGATGAGTCACAGCCAATCACGGTTCAGCTACTCAGTAATAATTCTAAATATATTCTGCACATACCAAAACCTGAATAAATCTGCAGTTCTGCATGATCTCCGCCCCCAACACCACCCCCAAATCCCCAAGCACCCCTCATTCCCAAAGTCCCCTTTTGGCCAAAGGCCCCCCCCAATCGCCAAGCACCCTTTTCACCCCAAGCCTCAACTACCCCTCCTTTCCCAATGCCCCCATCACTGATTATTTGTTTGTCAGTGAGCTATACAGTTTATTAATACATTCATACATTTAACAATTATTACCAGCCACGTTAGATCTAAACTGCCTGCTGTGCTGGTTATTATGAAGTGTTACTCTGGTAAATTATTCCAAAATGGTTAATGCTGTACAGTTAATCTCTCCCAGCATTCCTGCTTCCAGTTAAGACAATGGTTTATTTATGAAGCACATTTCCAAATCTCAAGGTTTCTTTACAGAGCAGCTGAATCAAAGGCCAACACCGAAGCACAGGAACATCACTAAAGGTGAAACAAAACAGAAGCTTCACAAAGACATTCAGTATTAACAACAACAAATGAAACATGGACAAACAAGAAGGAGAAGAAAGATTACCCACCACAAAAGGAAAGAGTGATGGAGAAATACAATAGACAAACAATCAAAGACAAACAAAACAGGACCAGGAGTCAGGACCAGGACACCAGGACCAAGAAACTAGGACCAGGAAAACCAGGACCAGGAGTCAGGACCAGAAAACCAGGACCATGAAACCAGGACCATAAAACTAGGACCAGGAGTCAGGACCAAGAAACCAGGACCAGGAAGTCAGGACCAAGAAACCAGGACCAGGAGTCAGGACCAGGAAAGCAGGACCAAGAAACCAGGACCAGGAAGTCAGGACCAAGAAACCAGGACCAGGAAGTCAGGACCAAGAAACCAGGACCAGGAAGTCAGGACCAAGAAACCAGGACCAGGAAGTCAGGACCAAGAAACCAGGACCAGAAAACCAAGACCATGAAACCAGAAACTGCAAACTAGGACCAGGAAGTCAGGACCAAGAAACCAGGACCAGGAGTCAGGACCAGGAAACCAGGACCAGAAAACCAAGACCATGAAACCAGAAACTGCAAACTAGGACCAGGAAGTCAGGACCAAGAAACCAGGACCAGGAGTCAGGACCAGGAAACCAGGACCAGAAAACCAAGACCATGAAACCAGAAACTGCAAACTAGGACCAGGAAGTCAGGACCAAGAAACCAGGACCAAGAAGTCAGGACAAAGAAACCAGGACCAGGAGTCAAGACCAGGAAACCAGGACCAGAGTTCAGGACCAGAAAACAAGGACCAGGAGTCAAGACCCCCAAATCCCCTTAAGTCATGACACCCACCCAATCCCCAGGTACCCCTTACGCCACCACAATCCCCAGGTGCCCCCTAAAATCCCCAGGCACCCCCTTATGCCCCCCACAATCACCAGGTACCCCCTTAAAATCCCCAGGCACCCCCTTATGCCCCCCACAATCACCAGGTACCCCCTTATGATCCCCAGGCACCCCCTTACGCCTCCACAATCCCCAAGATTCCCAAGGCCCGCTACACCCCCAAAATCCCCAAACACCCCTTACGCCCCCACAATCCCAAAGCACTACTCACAATCCCCAGACACCCCCTTACACCTCCCACGATCCCCAGGCACCCCTTTATGCCCTCCCCCCACAATCCCCACGATCCCCAGCCACCCCTACTCCCCAGACTCCCCACGATCCCCAGCCACCCCTACTCCCCAGACTCCCCAAGGCCCCTGTTACACCCACAAAATCACCAAGCACTACTTACATCCCCAAGGCCCCATCAGGCCTCCACAATCCCCAGACACCCCCTTACGATCCCCAGACACCCACTTACACCTCCCACGATCCCCAGGCACCCCTTTATGCCCCCCCCAAAATCCCCACGATCCCCAGCCACCCCTACTTCCCAGACTCCCCAATCCCCAGGGCCCCATTTAAGGGCCCCGCAATCCTCAAGCACCCCTTACACCCCCATAATGCCCAACACCCCTTATCTCCCCACAATCCCCAAGCACCACTTGCACCCTGGTGCCCACCAATCACCACATACCATTTACGCCCCAGCACCCCCACCAATCCCCATATCCCCCTTGAGGATGCATAAACCGTACAACAACAGACGGAGCTACTGAGGGCGTAGCGGGTGTATGCACGTATATAGTGCTCTTGCTTTGCAGCACATAGTCACATAGCATGTTCACGGTCCAGAATTAGTCATGATGACTGTAGTCATCGGCGCATGAGGCAGAGGAAGAACGTTCTGGACTTTGCGCTTCTTCGTCCGTCTGCCAAGCCCGAGCTGACAGGTGAGCTGTGCTAGCCTACATTGAAGTAGACAGACTGTGAGAACAAGCTTATGTAATAACGAACAAACAAAAAGGAACTTCACTGCTTCTGACGTCTCGGTCTCAAAAGTGACCAGGAGACGCGGTGGTCTCGGAAAGGTCAGGGGGAGAAAAGAAGTGATCGATGTGTCGTACGGCTGGGGGACGGAGTTATTTTCACCGAACTGAGAGAAGTGTCTGAATGAATCGTGTCCTTGCATTGCGTGCTCGGCGTGGCGCCGGCGTGACGGAAGTAGGCCAGGGCTGACTGCAGAGCACTTGGAGAGGAGGGGAAAAAAAAAAAAAACAGAGAAGAAATTTGCACTAAATAAGGAGCGAATGGAGAGTGACTGTGAATGGAACAACGGCCCTCTGAATGATCAAATGAAATCATGTCTCTCCAGGCGAGGAGTCGGCTTTGAATCAGCCCCAACGTTTCTACTTGGCGTGGGTGATTCATAGGAGCTCAAGTTGAAGAATTCCAGAACTTCCGAGAACTTTTGACAGAAGTGGGGAAGGAAGGAAGATAAAGGAGACCAGGATCAATAACTGATGATACATTTAGACTGATATGATCAATATTTATTGAGCTACACATACAGAAGTCTGTCTCTCAGTATGGCATCGGGCCGCCATGTTTGCTAACCCAACACGCCAGACGTCTCAGTATGGAGTTGTAGAGGTTCCTAATGGTGTCCTGTGATAATCCATCTCATGCAGCTTGAATATCCTCACACAGTTCCTGCAGATGGTGCGGTAGGGGTGGAGGTGGAGGGACACCAGGCCTTCTGGACGTGTGACAATGGACCGTTCATCTTGGTGCTGACCACGGTGCCTCCACACACGGATTCGTTGGTCGTCTCCATCAAGGCTAAAGCGGGACTCGTCAGTGAAGATGACCCACTGCCATTCTGAGTCACTCCATGACAGTCTGGTACGACACCACTGTAGTCTTTGGCGACGGTGACGTGGTGTTAAGGACAGGCGTGGTAACGGTCTGTGTGCATGTAGTCCATCAGATGATGAAGGAGGTCCAACATCTTATAGGTTGGCTATCTCCCTGGTGTGAAAGAGAAGAGAGGAGAAGGCGTCCTGGCGGCATCCATGGGCATATCTGCTGTTGAGGACAGAGAAGGCAATGATAGCGACACCCAGTGGCCTGCTGGAGAACCTCTTCTACATCTCATCTCCAGTCGTTGATCCGTGCTGCGTTCTGGATATAAGCAAACATCTGGCATAACAGCCCCAACACTCGCAGGTCGTCTACACGCCCCGCCATCTTGGTACTACTGTTTACTGTCGCTCTGCAGCGCCCTCTGTTGACGGGGATGTCATGGCCTTTCATGTTCCTTGGTTCCAATAAAAACTGGGACAAGCGCAGTCTGGTTCTCTGATTAGCACTACAGCTCACTACAACTACCCCCCATATCCCCTTGTGGCATGACACCCACCCAATCCCCAGGTACCCCTTATGCCCCCCACAATCCCCAGGCACCCTCTTACACGCCCAACAATCACCAGGCACCCCCTTACACCTCCACAATCCCCAGGTACCCCCTTACACCCCCAACTATCCCCAGGCACCCCATTTATGCCCCCCACAATCCCCATGATCCTCAGGCACCCCTTACGCCCCTACATTTCCCAAGGCCCCCAATTACACCCACAAAATCCCCAAGGCCCCATCAGGCCTCCACAATCCCCAGGTACCCCCTTACGATCCCCAGGCACCCCCTTACGCCTCCACAATCCCTAAGGTCCGTTACACCCCCAAAATCCCCAAGCACCCCTTATGCCCCCACAATCCCCAAGGCCCCCTTTGCACCCACAAAATCCCCAAGCACCCCTTACATCCCCAAGGACCCCATCAGGCCTCCACAATCCCCAGGTACCCCCTTACGATCCCCAGGCACCCCCTTACGCCTCCACAATCCCCAAGGGCCGTTACACCCCCAAAATCCCCAAGCACCCCTTATGCCCCCACAATCCCCAAGCACTACTCACAATCCCCAGACACCCCCTTACACCTCCCACGATCCCCAGGCACCCCTTTTTGCCCCGCCACAATCCCCAGCCACCCCTACTCCCCAGACTCCCCAAGGCCCCCATTACACCCACAAAATCCCCAAGGCCCCATCAGGCCCCTACAATCCCCAGGTACCCCCTTACGATCCCCGGGCACCCCCTTACGATCCCCGGGCACCCCCTTACGCCTCCACAATCCCCAAGGTTCGTTACACCCCCAAAATCCCCAAGCACCCCTTACGCCTCCACAATCCCCAAGGCCCCCTTGGCACCCACAAAATCCCCAAGGACCCCATCAGGCCCACACAATCCCCAAGCACTACTCACAATCCCCAGACACCCCCTTACACCTCCCACGATCCCCAGGCACCCCTACTCCCCAGACTCCCCAAGCCCCCTGTTACACCCACAAAATCACCAAGCACCCCTTACATCCCCAAGGCCCCACCATGCCACTACAATACCCAGGGCCCCATTTAAGCCCCCGCAATCCTCAAGCACCCCTTACACCCCCATAATGCCCAACACCCCTTATCTCCCCACAATCCAAAGTCCAGGCAAACAGTCACAGCACTCTCCATTTCCTTCCCAGCCATTACTAAGCTTAAATGAGCCAGTCACCACACCAAACCCGCCCCACATCCATGAGGAACAGATCCCAAAAAGTTTCCAAGAGACGAATAAAAACGAGTCCCTTTATAGTCCTGCTCATGTGGATCCCAGCATGTCTGACATAACAAGTTTATTTTGGTGTCATAAAGCTGCCATCACATGCGTAGTACTGCAAGAAGTGCCACAACACTCTGCGAACACTCTGTAAGAGACAGCGTGGTGTGAACCATGCGTCCAAATCGAAGGTGGCATGCAACAGTCCGGGCATCACTGGTGAAAGTTTCTGTTCCGGTAAACAGTGGAAGGATTCCGAAGACCTTCCCAAGTGTCTTTTTAGACTGGGGGGAAAGAAAAGGAGCAAGTTTGGGCACCCCAAGAGACCTTTACCAGGATCCCAGACTTTGATTAGCCTGCAAGTGCTGTAGCTTGTTAGCAGTCATTGCTAGGCAACGCCAGGTGATGCAGATTTACCGTGGTTATAAATACTACCTTCTCAGACCTCGTCCCATCAATCAGCAGCCTTGGACTCCTCCAAGTGACTGCCCAGCACCCTGGCCATTACAATAACTGACAGCAGGAGAAGCTACACATGTGGACAATTGTTGGTACCCTTCGGTTAATGAAAGAACAACCCATAATGGTAACAGAAATAACTTTAATCTGACAAAAATAATAATAAATAAAATTTTATGAAAATGAACAAATGAAAGTCAGACATTGCTTTTCAACCATGCTTCAACAGAATTATTTTTAAAAAATGAACTCCTGAAACCGGCCTGGACAGAAACGATGGCACCCTTAACTTAATATTTTGTTGCACAACCTTTTGAGGCAATCACTGCAATCAAACGATTCCTGTATCTGTCAGTGAGACTTCTGCACCTCTCAGCAGGTATTTTGGCCCACTCCTCATAAACACACTGCTCCAGTTGTCTCAGGTCTGAAGGGTGCCTTTTCCAGACGGCATGTTCCAGCTCCTTCCAAAGAGGCTCAATAAGATTTAGGTCAGGGCTCATAGAAGGCCACTTCAGAATAGTCCAGGGTTTCCTCTCAGCCATTCCTGGCTGTTTTTAGATGTGTGTTTTGGGTCATTATCCTGTTGCAGGACCCATGACCTGCGACTGAGACCAAGCTTTCTGACACTGGGCAGCACATTCCTCTCTAGAATTCCTTGATAGTCTTGAGATTTCATTGTACCCTGCACAGATTCAAGACACCCTGTGTCAGATGCAGCAAAGCAGCCCCAGAACATAACAGAGCCTCCTCCATGTTTCACAGTAGGGACAGCCCCAAAATATAACAGAGCCTCCTCCATGTTTCACAGTAGGGACAGTGTTCTTTTCTTGATATGCTTCATTTTTCCGTCTGTGAACATAGAGCTGATGTGCCTTGCCAAAAAGTTCCATTTTTGTCTCATCTGTCCATAGGACATTCTCCCAGAAGCTTTGTGGCTTGTCAACATGTAGTTTGGCAAATTCCAGTCTGGCTTTTTTTAACAATGGTGTCCTCCTTGGTCGTCTCCCATTAAGTCCACTTTGGCTCAAACATGGACGGATGGTGCAACTGATGTTCCTTGAGCTTGAAGTTCACCTTTAACCTCTTTAGAAGTTTTTCTTGGCTCTTTTGTTACCATTCGTATTATCCGTCCTCCTGCGTCCACGTCCAGGGAGGGGGGCTACAGTCCCATGGATCTTAAATTTCTGAATAATATATGCAACTGTAGTCACAGGAACATCAAGCTGCTTGGAGATGGTCTTATAACCTTCACCTTTAACCTGCTGGTCTATCATTTTCTTTCTAATTTTCATTTTTAAGGCACACCTGTGATCTTGTAATCAGTCAGGCCTATATATAGGGCTACAGGTAGTCACTGTGCTGTTTGGTGAGAAGGTGTGTACCACACTCAACATGGACCAGAGGAAGCAAAGGAAAGAGCTGTCTCAGGACATTAGAAAGGAAATGATAGACCAGCATGTTAAAGGTAAAGGGTATAAGACCATTTTCAAGCAGCTTGATGTTCCTGTGACTACAGGTGCATATATTATTCAGAAATGTAAGATCCATGGAACTGTAGCCCACCTCCCTGGACATGGAAGCAGGAGGACGGATGATACGAATGGTAACAAAGGAGCCAAGAAAAACTTCTAAAGAGGTTAAAGGTGAACTTCAAGCTCAAGGAACATCAGTTGCACCATCCGTCCATGTTTGAGCCTAAGTGGACTTAATGGGAGACGACCAAGGAGGACACCATGGTTAAAAAAAAAGCCAGACTGGAATTTGCCAAACTACATGTTGACAAGCCACAAAGCTTCTGGGAGAATGTCCTATGGACAGATGAGACAGAAATGAAACTTTTTGGCAAGGCACATCAGCTCTATGTTCACAGACGGAAAAATGAAGCATATCAAGAAAAGAACACTGTCCCTACTGTGAAACATGGAGGAGGCTCTGTTATGTTCTGGGGCTGTCCCTACTGTGAAACATGGAGGAGGCTCTGTTATGTTCTGGGGCTGTCCCTACTGTGAAACATGGAGGAGGCTCTGTTATGTTCTGGGGCTGCTTTGCTGCATCTGGCACAGGGTGTCCTGTATCTGTGCAGGGTACAATGAAATCTCAAGACTATCAAGGAATTCTAGAGAGGAATGTGCTGCCCAGTGTCAGAAATCTTGGTCTCAGTTGCAGGTCATGGGTCTTGCAACAGGATAATGACCCAAAACACACATCTAAAAACAGCCAGGAATGGCTAAGAGGAAAACACTGGACTGTTCTGAAGTGGCCTTCTATGAGCCCTGACCTAAATCCTATTGGGCATCTTTGGAAGGAGCTGGAACATGCCGTCTGGAAAAGGCACCCTTCAAACCTGAGACAGCTGGAGCAGTGTGTTTATGAGGAGTTGGCCAAAATACCTGCTGAGAGGTGCAGGAGTCCCATTGACAGATACAGGAATCGTTTGATGGCAGGGATTGCCTCAAAAGGTTGTGCAACACAATATTAAGTTGAGGGTACCATCATTTCTGTCCAGGATTCGGTTCCTCAGTTTACTCAATCCAGAATTCTCGTTAACCAGAACGGTAGGTGGTGATGTTGAGGTCTGAAGGAGATCACTGCTGGTAGGATTGCTAGAAAGGTACATCAGAACCTCTGGTACCTTCAGGAGAGTATAGCAGGTTCTGGAGTGGTGACCTGGAGTGAATATGACCTTCATAGAAGAGTAATCCTACATCCTCACATCCGAAGTTCGGAACTCGCAAACAAACCTGATCCTTGGTCCCCCTGGTTACCAGTGGACAGATCAAGTCAAACTACACGCTTTGGGTACAACGAGCGAAGGCGGCATGTTTGTGATGGCTAGCACAAACTTGCACCAGGGTCATCGACAGGATATGCATATCGTCGCTGACCAAAGGAAAACAGGTATCTCCAAAATGGCAACTTTACAGGAGGGGCCAGAAACCTCATTTAATTTGAATGGAGGTCAATGGAACCAGACATCTTTCCAAGCAAGTTTGGGCCGTTTCTGTTGGTCTGTTCTTCATGAAATTTCCACACGGTGTTAACGGCAGCTCATGTGATCAAATGAGGCATAAAAGTAAAAATCAACAAAAATGGAGATACATGTTTTTCATTGGACAGCGACGATATGCGTATTTTTTTTCCAGAAATAATAAGTTAATAAACGCATCATATCAAAATATTCACCCCTTCCAGTTCATTTTATGCAATTGCCAGTGAACCAATAAATAGTCTTGGTTTGTTGTTGCCTCCAAAAATCTAAAAAACTGCAGTGGTCCAACTGTATATGTTGAGTAAGTAACGTAGCTGATAAATAATGCCTATGAAATTCTAAATGGAAAATGTCAGCAGCACAAAGGACTTACATTTACGGCATTTAGCTGACGCTCTTATCCAGAGCGACTTACAAGGTTAATCATATTACAGGTAGGCCAATGTAGTGTTAGGAGTCTTGCCCAAGGACTCTTATTGGTGTAGCACAGCTTAGTCACTCAGCCCGGGATTCGAACCCCAGTCTCCCACGTGTGGTAGTGATAACTTGGCAGGTATTGGTGTTATCCGCCGAGCTACACCAACCACATGCTTTTGATAAAAGAGGGCAACGTCACATAAAGACCTCCGGCCATTTTCAGGGTCAGTATCTCATAAATTTCGGAAAGCCATCATTTTTGAGCCATCTTGAATGGTTTGGATGGTTCAGTCGATAATTCCGGTTGGTGCAACCAGTCAACTACGGTTACGCATTTCTTTGCTTTGCTTCTCAGCCTTATGATATCAACACTATTCCAATTTTCAGATTGTCTGATCCGATTGTGTGCTTTGAGATAGTCTACAGCTTTTTGATTGGACGCATGGTTTCCGCATAGCAATGGATTTTTTTGTCAATATTTTTCCTATTAAGAATGAATGCAATGGAAAAGTGTAGGCCACATCAATGGTCATACACTTTGGCATCTAAGAATTGGTCAGTTGGGCCAGATTTGGTGGATGCCTTCCCTGGCACAGTTCCAAAAAGAATTCCCTGTAGACTGGTATTTTAGCCACTGCTGGTAGACCCATATGGCCGTACGCTGCTTCCATACACCAGCAGATTCAGCTACTTCCCTCACACTATGGTCTTTGGCCAATCCCACATGCTCAGTCACTCCTTTTAGCCAATCATTAACATCTGCTCCGGAGACATTTCCCACACATGGAATAAGACATTCCCTGCACTGTGCCACCTCTTCCCAATCTATGAATCCTGTCACTCACACCCCGCAGGTTTTTATAGTATCCCCATCATCTTGTGCAGCGCCATCTGCAGGAACCTGAAGTTACTACCACCTTAAACACACAAAGTGATATATCACTTTGTGTGTTTAAGGTGGTAGTAACTTCAGGTTCCTGCAGATGGCGCTGCACAAGATGATGGGGATACTATAAAAACCTGCGGGGTGTGAGTGACAGGATTCATAGATTGGGAAGAGGTGGCACAGTGCAGGGAATGTCTTATTCCATGTGTGGGAAATGTCTCCGGAGCAGATGTTAATGATTGGCTAAAAGGAGTGACTGAGCATGTGGGATTGGCCAAAGACCATATTGTGAGGGAAGAGTAGCTGAATCTGGCTGGTGTATGGAAGCAGCGTACGGCCCATATGGGTCTACCAGCAGTGGCTAAAATACCAGTCTACAGGGAATTCTTTTTGGAACTGTGCCAGGGAGAGGCATCCAACCAATCTGGGCCCAACTGACCAATTCTAGATGCCAGAATTCCTTAGATGATGTGGCCTACACTTTTCCATCGCATTTTTTCAATTTTTTATTTTCTTAATAGGAAAAATATTGACAAAAAAATCCATTGCTATGCGGAAACCATGCGTCCAATCAAAAAAGCTGTAGACTATCTCTCAAGCAACAACAATCGGATCAGACAATCTGAAAATTGGAATAGTGTTGATATCATAAAGGCTGAGAAGCAAAGCAAAGAAATGCTCGTAACGTAGTTGACTGGTTGCACCAACCGGAATTATCGACTGAACCATCCCCCCCCCAAACCATTTCAAGATGGCTCCAAAATGATGCTCTTTCCGAAATTTTATGAGATATGACCCTGAAAATGGCGCGGAGGTCTTTATGTGACGTTGCCCTCTTTTATCAAAAGCATGTGGTTGGTGGTAGCTCGGCGGATACACCAATACCTGCCAAGTTATCACTACCACACGTGGGAGACTGGGGGTTCGCATCCCGGGCTGAGTGACTAGGCTGTGCTACACCAATAAGAATCCTTGGGCAAGACTCCTAACACTACATTGGCCCACCTGTAATATGATTAACTTATTAACTTATTAGACTTAAGTCGCTCTGGATAAGAGCGTCAGCTAAATACCGTAAATGTAAGTCCTTTGTGCTCTGGACATTTTCCATTTAGAATTTCATAGGCATTATTTATCAGCTACGTTACTTACTCAACATATACAGTTGGACCACTGCAGTTTTTTTTAGATTTTTGGAGGCTAAACAACAAACGAAGACTATTTATTGGTTTCACTGGCAATTGCTAAAATGAACTGGAAGGGGTGAATATTTTGATATGAATGCGTTTATTAACTTATTATTTCTGGAAAAAAAATACGCATATCGTCGCTGTCCAATGAAAAAACATGTATCTCCATTTTTGTTTGATTTTTAACTTTTATGCCTCATTTGATCACATGAGCTGCCGTTAACAACCGTGTGGAAATTTTCATGAAGAAACAGACCAACAGAAACGGCCCAAACTTGCTTGGAAAGATGTCTGGTTCCATTGACCTCCATTCAAATTAAATGAGGTTTCTGGCCCCTCCTGTAAAGTTGCCCATTTTGGAGATTACCTGTTTTCCTTTGTGGTCAGGCGACGATATGCATATCCTGTCGATGACCCCTGGTGCAAGTTTTGTGCCTAGCCATCACAACATGCCGCCTTCGCTTCGTTGTACCCAAAGCGTGTAGTTTTGACTTGATCTGTCCACTGGTAACCAGGGGGACCAAGGATCAGGTTTGTTTCGAGTTCCGAACTGTCGGATGTGAGGATGTCAGGATTACTCTTCTATGAAGGTCATATTCACTCCAGGTCACCACTCCGAACCTGCTATACTCTCCTGAAGGTACCAGAGGTTCTGATGTACCTTTCTAGCAATCCTACCAGCAGTGATCTCCTTCAGACCTCAACATCACCACCTACCGTTCTGGTTAACGGAGAATTTCTGGATTGAGTAAACTGAGGGAACCGAATCCTGGACAGAAATGATGGTACCCTCAACTTAATTATTGTGTTGCACAACCTTTTGAGGCAATCCCTGCCATCAAACGATTCCTGTATCTGTCAATGGGAACTCCTGCACCTCTCAGCAGGTATTTTTGGCCAACTCCTCATAAACACACTGCTCCAGCTGTCTCAGGTTTGAAGGGTGCCGTTTTCCAGACGGCATGTTCCAGCTCCTTTCAAAGATGCCCAATAGGATTTAGGTTCAGGGCTCATAGAAGGCCACTTCAGAACAGTCCAGTGTTTTCCTCTTAGCCATTTCCTGGCTGTTTTTAGATGTGTGTTTTGGGTCAATTATCCTGTTGCAAGACCCATGACCTGCAACTGAGACCAAGATTTCTGACACTGGGCAGCACATTCCTCTCTAGAAATTCCTTGATAGTCTTGAGATTTCATTGTACCCTGCACAGATACAGGACACCCCTGTGCCAGATGCAGCAAAGCAGCCCCAGAACATAACAGAGCCCTCCTCCATGTTTCACAGTAGGGACAGCCCAGAACATAACAGAGCCTCCTCCATGTTTCACAGTAGGGACAGCCCCAGAACATAACAGAGCCTCCTCATGTTTCACAGTAGGGACAGTGTTCTTTTCTTGATATGCTTCATTTTCCCTTCCGTCTGTGGAACATAGAGCTGATGTGCCTTGCCAAAAAGTTTCATTTCTGTCTCATCTGTCCATAGGACATTCCCTCCAGAAGCTTTGTGGCTTGTCAACATGTATTTTTGTGTTTGGCAAATTCCCCAGTCTGGCCTTTTTTTTTAACCATGGTGTCCTCCTTGGTCGTCTCCCATTAAGTCCACTTAGGTCTCAACATGGACGGATGGTGCAACTGATGTTCCTTGAGCTTGAAGTTCACCTTTAACCTCTTTAGAATTTTTTTCTTTGGCTCCTTTGTTAGCATTCGTATCATCCGGCCTCGCTGCTTCCATGTCCAGGGAGGTGGGCTATACAGTTCCATGGATCTTACATTTCTGAATATATATGCCAACCTGTAGTCACAGGAACATCAAGCTGCTTTGAAAATGGTCTTATACCCTTTACCTTTAACATGCTGGTCTAATCATTTCCTTTTCTAATGTCCTGAGACAGCTCTTTCCCTTTGCTTCCTCTGGTCCATGTTGAGTGTGGTACACACCTTCTCACCAAACAGCACAGTGACTACCTGTAGCCCTATATATAGGCCTGACTGATTACAAGATCACAGGTAGTGCCTTAAAAATGAAATTAGAAAGAAAATGGATAGACCAGCAGGTTAAAGGTGAAAGGTTATAAGACCATCTCCAAGCAGCTTGATGTTCCTGTGACTACAGTTGCATATATTATTCAGAAATTTAAGATCCATGGGACTGTAGCCCCCCCTCCCTGGACGTAGGACGCAGAGGACGGATAATACGAATGGTAACAAAAGAGCCAAGAAAAACTTCTAAAGAGTTTTAAAGGTGGAACTTCAAGCTCAAGGAAACATCAGTTGCACCATCCATTGGTTTCTTTTCCATGTTTGAGCCAAAGTGGACTTAAATGGGAGACGACCAAGGAGGACACCATTGTTAAAAAAAAGCCAGACTGGAATTTGGCCAAACTACATGTTGACAAGCCACAAAGCTTCTGGTGAGAATGTCCCTATGGACAGATGAGACATAAAATGGAAACTTTTTGGCAAGGCACATCAGCTCTATGTTTCACAGACCGGAAAAATGAAGCATATCAATAAAAGAACACTGTCCCTACTGTGAAAAACCATGGAGAGGCTCTGTATATTTTTGGGGCTGTCCCTACTGGTGAAACATGGAGGAGGCTCTGTTATGTTCTGGGGCTGCTTTGCTGCATCTGACACAGGGTGTCTTGAATCTGTGCAGGGTACAATGAAATCTCAAGACTATCAAGGAATTCTAGAGAGGAATGTGCTGGCCCAGTGTCAGAAAGCTTGGATCTCACGTCGCAGGTCATGGGTCCTGCAACAGGATAATGACCCAAAACACACATCTAAAAACAGCCAGGAATGGCTGAGAGGAAACCCTGGACTATTCTGAAGTGGGCCTTCTATGAGTCCCTGACCTAAATCTTATTGAGCCTCTTTGGAATGAGCTGGAACATGCGGTCTGGAAAAGGCCCCTTCAGACCTGAGACAACTGGAGCAGTGTGTTTATGCGGAGTGGGCCAAAATAACCTGCTGAGAGTGGGCAGAAGTCTCACTGACAGATACAGGAATCGTTTGATTGCAGTGATTGCCTCAAAAGGTTGTGCAACAAAATATTAAGTAAGGGTGCCATCGTTTCTGTCCAGCGCCGGTTTCAGGAGTTCCATTTTTTTAAAAATAATTCTGTTGAAGCATGGTTGAAAAAGCAATGTCCTGACCTTCATTTGTTCATTTTCATAAAATTTTATTTTATTATTATTTTGTCAGATTAAGTTTTTATTTCTGTTACCATTATGGGTTGGTTCTTTGCATTAACCGAAGGGTACCAACAAGTTGTCCACATGTGTAGGCTTCTCCTGCTTGTCAGTTTATTGTAATGGCCAGGGTGCTGGGCAGTCACTTGGAGGAGTCCAAGGCTGGCTGATTGATGGGAACGAGGTCTGAGAAGGTAGTATTTATAACCCCGGTAAATCTGCATCACCTGGCGCGTTGCCTAGCAATGACTGCTAACAAGGTCTACAGCACTTGCAGGCTAATCAAAGTCTGTGGATCCTGGGTAAGGTCTCTTGGGCCCAGGCCCAAACTTGCTCCTTTTCTTTCCCCCCAGTCTAAAAAGACACTTGGGAAGGTCTTCGAAATCCTTCCACTGTTTACCGGAACAGGAAACTTTCACCAGTGATGCCCTGACTGTTGCATGCCACCTTCGATTTGGACGCATGGTTCCAACACCACGCTGTCTCTTACAGAGTGTTCGCAGGAGTGTTGTGGCACTTCTTGCAGTACTACGCATGTGATGGCAGCTTTATGACACCAAAATAAACTTGTTATGTAAGACATGCTGGGATCCACATGAGCAAGGACTATAAAGGGACTCGTTTTTTATTCCGTCTCTTGGAAACTTTTGGGATCTGTTTCCTCATGGAATTTGTGGGGGTTGGTGTGGTGACTGGCTCATTTAAGCTTAGTAATGGCTGGGAAGGTAATGGAGAGTGCTGTGACTGTTTTGCCTGGACTTTGGGATTGTGGGGAGATAAGGGGTGTTTGGGCATTTATGGGGTGTAAGGGGTTGCCGTGAGGATTGCGGGGGCTTAAATGGGGCCCTGGGTATTGTAGTGGCATGGTGGGGCCTTTGGGGATGTAAGGGGTGCTTGGTGATTTTGAGGGGGTAACAGGGGGCTGGGGGAGTCTGGGGAGTAGGGGTGCCTGGGGATCGTGGGAGGTGTAAGGGGGTGTCTGGGGATTGTGAGTAGTGCTTGGGGATTGTTTGGGCCTGATGGGGTCCTTGGGGGATTTTGTGGGTGCCAGGGGGCCTTGGGGATTGTGGAGGCGTAAGCGGGGTGCTTGGGGATTTTTTTGTTGGGGGTGTAACGAACCTTGGGGATTGTGGAGGCGTAAGGGGGTGCCCGGGGATCGTTAAGGGGGTGCCCGGGGATCGTAAGGGGGTACCTGGGGATTGTAAGGGGCCTGATGGGGCCTTGGGGATTTGTGTGGTGTAATGGGGGCCTTGGGGAGTCTGGGGAGTAGGGGTGGCTGGGATTGTTGCGGGGCAAAACAGGGGTGCCTGGGGATCGTGGGAGGTGTAAGGGGGGTGTCTGGGGATTGTGAGTAGTGCTTGGGGATTGTGGGGGCATAAGGGGTGCTTGGGGATTTTTGTGGGGTTGTAACGGCCCTTGGGGATTGTGGCGGCGTACGGGGGTGCCTGGGGATCGTAAGGGGGTACCTGGGGATTGTGGAGGCCTGATGGGGTCCTTGGGGATGTAAGGGTGCTTGGGGATTTTGTGGGTGCAAAGGGGGCTTGGGGATTGTGGGGCGTAAGGGGTGCCTGGGGATTTTTGACGGGGTGTAACGGACCTTAGGGATTGTGGAGGCGTAAGGGTGGTGCCTGGGGATCGTAAGGGGGTACCTGGGGATTGTGGAGGCCTGATGGGGCCTTGGGGATTTTGTGGGTGTAATTGGGGGCCTTGGGAAATGTAGGGGCGTAAGGGGTGCCTGAGGATCATGGGGGATTGTGGGGGCATAAATGGGGTGCCTGGGATAGTTGGGGGTGTAAGGGGGTACCTGGGGATTGTGGAGGTGTAAGGGGGTGCCTGGTGATTGTTTGGGCGTGTAAGAGGTGCCTGGGGATTGTGGGGGGCATAAGGGGTACCTGGGGATTGGGTGGGTGTCATGCCACCAAAGGGGATATGGGGGGGTAGTTGTAGTGAGCTGTATTGCTAATCAGAGAACCAGGACTGCGCTTGTCCCAGTTTTTAATTGGACCAAGGAACATGAAAGGCCATGACATCCCCGTCAACAGAGGGCGCTGCAGAGCGACAGTTAAACAGTAGTACCAAGATGGCGGGGCGTGTAGACGACCTGCGAGTGTTGGGGCTGTTATGCCAGATGTTTGCTATATCCAGAAAGCAGCACGGAATCAACGACTGGAGATGAGATGTAGAAGAGGTTCTCCAGCAGGCCACTGGGTGTCGCTATCATTGCCTTCTCTGTCCTCAACAGCAATATGCCCATGGATGCCGCAGGACGCCTTCTCCTCTCTTCTCTTTCACACCAGGGAGATAGCCAACCTATAAGATGTTGGACCTCCTTCATCACCTGATTGACTACATGCACACAGACCGTTACCACGCCTGTCCTTAACACCACGTCACGTCGCCAAAGACTACAGTGGTGTCCGTACCAGACTGTCATGGAGTGACTCAGAATGGCAAGCGGGTCATCTTCAGTGACGAGTCACCGCTTTAGTCTTGATGGAGACGCCCAACAATCCATGTGTGGAGGCACCGTGGTCAGCACCAAGATGAACGGTCCATTTGTCACACGTCCAGAAGGCCTGGTTGTCCCTCCACCTCCACCCCTACCGCACCATCTGCAGGAACTGTGTGAGGATATTCAAGCTGCATGAGATGGATTATCACAGGGACACCATTAGGAACCTCTATCAACTCCATACTGAGACGTCTGGCGTGTTTTGGTTAGCAACATGGCGGCCCGATGCCATACTGAGAGACAGACTTCTGTATGTGTAGCTCAATAAATATTTGATCATATCAGTCTAAATGTATCATCAGTTTTTGATCCTGCGGTCTCCTTTATCTTCCTTCTCCTTCCCCACTTCTGTCAAAAGTTCTCGGAAGTTCTGGAATTCTTCAACTTGAGCTCCTATGAATCACCCACGCCAAGTAGAAACGTTGGGGCTGATTCAAAGCCGACTCCTCGCCTGGAGAGACATGATTTCATTTGATCATTCAGAGGACCGTTGTTCCATTCACAGTCACTCTCCATTCGCTCCTTATTTAGTGCAAATTTCTTCTCTGTTTTTTTTTTTTCCCCTCCTCTCCAAGTGCTCTGCAGTCAGCCCTGGCCTACTTCCGTCACGCCGGCGCCACGCCGAGCACGCAATGCAAGGACACGATTCATTCAGACACTTCTCTCAGTTCGGTGAAAATAACTCCGTCCCCCAGCCGTACGACACATCGATCACTTCTTTTCTCCCCCTGACCTTTCCGAGACCACCGCGTCTCCTGGTCACTTTTGAGACCGAGACGTCAGAAGCAGTGAAGTTCCTTTTTGTTTGTTCGTTATTACATAAGCTTGTTCTCACAGTCTGTCTACTTCAATGTAGGCTAGCACAGCTCACCTGTCAGCTCGGGCTTGGCAGACGGACGAAGAAGCGCAAAGTCCAGAACGTTCCTCCTCTGCCTCATGCACCGATGACTACAGTCATCATGACTAATTCTGGACCGTGAACATGCTATGTGACTATGTGCTGCAAAGCAAGAGCACTATATACGTGCATACACCCGCTACGCCCTCAGTAGCTCCGTCTGTTGTTGTACGGTTTATGCATCCTCAAGGGGGATATGGGGATCGGGGGGAGGGGGAGGGGGGTGCTGGGGCTCAAATGGTATTTGGTGATTGGTGGGCGCCAGGGTGCAAGGGGTGCTTGGGGATTGTGGGGAGATAAGGGGTGTTGGGCATTATGGGGGTGTAAGGGGTGCTTGAGGATTGCGGGGCCCTTAAATGGGGCCCTGGGGATGGGGAGTCTGGGAAGTAGGGGTGGCTGGGGATCGTGGGGATTTTGGGGGGGGCATAATGGGGTGTCTGGGGATCGTGGGGAGGTGTAAGGGGGTGTCTGGGGATCGTAAGGGGGTACATGGGGATTGTGGTGGCCTGATGGGGCCTTGGGGATGTAAGGGGTGCTTGGTGATTTTGTGGGTGTAACAGGGGCCTTGGGGAGTCTGGGGAGTAGGGGTGGCTGGGGATCGTGGGGAGTCTGGGGAGTAGGGGTGGCTGGGGATCGTGGGTATTGTGGGGGGGGCATAAAAGGGGTTCCTGGGGATCGTGGAGGTGTAAGGGGGTGTCTGGGGATTGTGAGTAGTGCTTTGGGATTGTGGGGGCGTAAGGGGTGTTTGGGGATTTTGGGGGTGTAACGGGCCTTGGGAATCTTGGGGATTGTGGAGGCGTAAGGGGGTGCCTGGGGATCATAAGGGGGTACCTGGTGATTGTGGGGGGCATAAGGGGGTGCCTGGGGATTTTAAGGGGGTACCTGGTGATTGTGGGGGGCATAAGGGGGTGCCTGGGGATTTTAAGGGGGTACCTGGGGATTGTGGTGGCGTAAGGGGTACCTGGGGATTGGGTGGGTGTCATGACTTAAGGGGATTTGGGGGTCTTGACTCTTGGTCCTTGTTTTCTGGTCCTGAACTCTGTCCTGGTTCCTGGTCTTGACTCTGGTCCTGGTTTCTTTGTCCTGACTTCTTGGTCCTGGTTCTTGTCCTGACTTCCTGGTCCTAGTTTGCTGTTCCTGGTTTCATGGTCTTGGTTTTCTGGTCCTGGTTTCCTGGTCCTGACTCCTGGTTTCTTGGACCTGACTTCCTGGTCCTGTTTTGGCAGTTTCTGGTTTCATGGGTCTTGGTTTTACCTGGTCCTGGTTTCCTTGTCCTGACTCCTGGTCCTGGTTTCTTGTGTCCTGACTTCCTGGTCCTAGTTTGCAGTTTTCTGGTTCATATGGTCTTGGGTTTTTCTGGTCCTGGTTTTCTTGGTCCTGGGACTTCTGGTCCTGGTTTCTTGGGTCCTGACTTCATGGTCCTGGTTTCTTGGTCTGACTTCTGTGGTCCTAGTTTTCTTGGTCCTGACTCCTGGTCCTGGTTTCTTGGTCCTGACTTTCCTGGTCGCTGACTCCTGGTTCCTGATTTTCCTGGTCCTAGTTTCTTGGTCCCCTGGGGGTTGTCCTGGTCCTGACTCATGGTCCTAGTTTTTTGGTCCTGGTTTCAATGGTCCTGGGTTTTCTGGTCCCTGGACTTCCTGGGTCATGGTTTTTTCTGGTCCTAGTTTCTTGGTCCTGGTGTCTCGGTCCTGACTTTCTGGTCCTGTTTTTGTTTGTCTTTGATTGTTTGTCTATTGTAATTTCTCCATCCACTTTGTTCCTTCTGTTTTTGGTGGTGCAATCTTTCTTCTCTTTCTCTTAATTTGTCCATATGTTCATTCGTTTTCTTGTTATATACTGTATGTCTTTGTGAAGCTTCTGTTTTTGTTTCACCTTTTAGTGATGTTCCCTGTGCTTCGTGATGTTGGCCTTTGATGTCAGCTGCTCTGTAAAGGAAACCTTGAGATTGGCAAATGTGCTTCATAAAATAAAAAACATTGTCTTAACTGGAAGCAGGAATGCCGGGTGGGGGGGAAAGAGATTAACTGTATCAGCATTAACCATTTTGGAATAATTTAACCAGAGTAACACTTTCATAATAACGCAGCACAGCAGGGCAGGTTTAGATCTAACGTGGCTGTTAATAATTGTTAAATGTACGAATGTATTAATAAACTGTATAGCTCACTGACAAACAAATAATCAGTGATGGGGGCATTGGGACAGAAGGGGTAGTTGAGGCTTGGGGTGGAAAGGGTGGTTGGCAAGTGTGGGGGGGCCTTCGGCCAAAAGGGGACTTTGGGAATGGGGGGTGCTTGGGGATTGGGGGGTGGGGTTGGGGGCGGAGATGATGCAGAACTGCAGATTTATTCAGGAGTTTTGGGTTATGTGCAGAATCATTTTTAGAATTATTTACTGAGTAGCTGAACTCGTGATTGGCTGTGACTCATCTGAGATTCTGCAGTAATGTAACATTTGGTACAGAGCTACGACCTGTTTCATTTCCGAACTGTAGGCCTTAACATTGACCTCTACTTCCATCATTCAGAGGGCAACATCAAAGGGAAGCAATGAAAAAACCACTTCAGATTGTGTTCGGTTATATGGCTCTCTGGAAATCATAGATGGGGGGGGGAGGAAAATGCTCTTAGCCAGAGAAAAACTTCATTGCCCAAGGCTTTAAGGACCGGAAAGGGTGGGGGGCAGGATAGGAATGGTTGGCCTGGCTCTTTTATGTTCTTTTTCTTTTCCAGCTTTCTTATCCTTTTCCTTTCCTCGCTTTTCTTAATCCTTTTCCAGCTTCCTTATTATTTTTCCTTTTATTGCTTCCTTATTGTATTTCTTCTTTTGTCTTCCGTATCCTTTTCTTTTCATACTTGTGCTTTATTCTTTTCCTTTTTCTAGCGTCCTTATTCTTTTCCTTTTCCGCTTGCCTTATTTTTTTCCTTTCTCGCTTTCTTATCCTTTTCCTTTTCCAGCTTCCTTTATTCTTTTTCCTGCTCCTTATTTCTTATACTTTTACTGCTTCCTTATTCTTTCCTTTTCCAGCATTCCTTATCCTTTTCCTTTTCCAGCTTTCCTTATTCTTGTCCTTTTTACTGGCTTCCTTATTCTTTTCATACTTCCATCTTCCTTGTCCTTTTCCCTGCTTTCTTATTCTTTTCCTTTTCCTGCCTTCTTTATTCTTTTTCCTTTTCACCAGCTTCCTTATACTTTTCATTTTCCGTCTTCCTTAATGCCTTTTCTTCTTTCCATCTTCCTTATCCTTTTCCTTTTTCTCGCTTCCTTATTCTTTTCCTTTTCCAGCTTCCTTATTCTTTTCATTTTCCTGGCTTCCTTATACTTTTCTCTTTCCATCTTTCTTATTCTTTTTCATTTTCTGCTGCCTTATTCTATTCCTTATCCTTTTATTTTCCAGCTTCTTATTCTTTTTTTTTTCTGGCTTTTCCTGCACTTTGTCCGCATCTTCCCTAGGTTATATTCTACCCAAACCTTCTGTCCACTCGTTAATCTGTTTAAGCTTTCTTGGCTCCAAACGCCATATAACTGCCGAATAAGGAGCAGTGCTAGTCATTTCAATTACACCTTTGTATTTACCTTGGTTTGGATTTGAGTCAGGGCTATTCTGGAAAAATGCTGATGGCGTGTGATCCCATGAACCAATCAGCTTTAGGCCAGATATTCATTAATGGTCGTGGTAACGGTCTGTGTGCAGTGCATGTAGTCCTGCGTGGTGGGCAGCCCTCTACCAGTGGTTGCTGCTCTAACAGGATACCTCATGGAGGACACCACTGCTCGTCTGGATGTCTGTAATAATGGCTGTTGGGTCATCAGGTACAGAGATAAGGACCCGGACCTTGCTTACATCACATGTGGGCCCGATGTGGTGTTATCCTCTATGGCCTCATGATCTTAAACCTACCCACCATGTTTCATTCCTGTGTGGTTTGATTTCCTTCTGGGTGCAGCTACTCTTTTGATGAGGAATGTGGATTACCAGGGCTCCAGTTACATTGTTTGCATTCATTGTTCTATTGTGTGTAACTACACAGGATGACCATATGAACATAACATACCCAATGGGTTTCAGCTTCTCTCTGTCGCTCTCACACTCGGATGAATCTCCCTCTTCTGATGGAGTGTCTATATATGCTGGCGCTGATTTCCATAATCCAGAGTGGCTCTATTAGAAGGTGAAATCCCTCTGGTTTGAAGGAGAAGTGCAAACTCTAGCGTTCCGGGTGTATAGGAAATATTGCCCCCACCCTGGGCCGGGGCCATGTAGGAAGGCTGGATGGGAGAAGGCACCGCAGATTAATCCCGATGTGTGGAGAGATGTCTATCGAAATGAGATTTTTATCCCTTTGTAAAGAGTGTTGAATGCTAAAGCAAACAGCTCAGGCCCACATATCTGTACACACATTAAACATTAGAAGAGCATTAAAGCTGGATCTCCCAGACCCTTACGCCACTGTTTTTACCCACACCTTCATCTCATCTGGTGGCTCTCATAGAACCACACGCAGCTTCCATACTGTTAATGATATAACCATGGCTCCTCACCCAGCCTTTCATACTGTCCACTGATTACTGTTACTGTCAACTGTCATACAACCCATGGTTATGTGTCCCTGCCCATGAGGCACTGAGGCTAGCAAACCCGCTAATGGCTAGCATGGTTATGGTCCATGCCAGGAGGAACCGAGGCTGCCTCTTCTAATGGCTAGCATGGTGATGGTCCATGCCAGGAAGGAAAGAGGCTGCATCCTCTAATGTCTAGCATGGTGATGGTCCAGTGCCAGGAGGAACTGAGGCTGGCATCTTCTGATGTTTACATGGTAATGAGCCGCACCTGGAGGAACTGAGGTTGCACCCTCTAATGGCTCAGCATGTGATGGGCCATCGCCAGGAGGAAACCGAGGCTGCATACTCTAAT
>JAMWET010006258.1:0-42408 GCA_024036415.1 Prochilodus magdalenae
TGCCTATTGTCCTGTAGCCCATCCCAGCCTTGTGCAGGTCAACAATTCTTGCTTTCCAGAGCTCTATGATGGGGCTCCCCTCCAACATTTTTAACTGCTCAAACTGGTTTTAAACTCTTCTCCGAGATTCACTTCGCTTTAAACGATGTAACAATGTAAAAAAGTGCAACCTGAATGAGTATTACTCAACTAAAAAATACTAATTTGTTTAAAGTCCTTCTTTAGGCTGAATAAATCGAATAAATTTGCTTGCAAAAAATTAGTCATTTTTTTAGGTTGTACCAACAAAACACTTTTTACAGTGTAGCAACACAACAGAACAAGGCGACAGGGCGACCTTGTATAGTCAGCTGGTGCACACATGCAGAGGCAAATTATTTGTGTCTCGTGATGTCAAACCTACCCACCAATGTTCATTCCTGTCGTTAGAGTCCATCTGGGTGCAACTATTGTTTTTAGAAGTTGACTGTATGTATGGATTAATCTAAAATGTAAAACGTGGTGTCAAATGCAACCTTTGGTACATTACAAGCACCAAGAGCATGATTAAAAAAATAATAATTAGACATGCATAAGAAAATTAGCGACAAATCAGTATCAACAGGTATTTGCCTAAAACAGAAAAATTAGTATCAAATATATGTTTAGTCTATTTTTCTGACTGCTGTCAAAATTGGCAGATGGTGTTGATATTGGAATATAAGAAGATGACCACAGCCACATTGCCCTTGAACATATTTAACTGCATAAATTATTAGTCACATTTTACTGTTGGGTTGTGCCCCACTCACCCCTAGAGATATTGTCTATGGTTGTGTCTATCCTTATGATAGTATGTGTATGCTAGCTTGTGCTGAAGTGTGAGTGTTGGGGGGTGTTCAGGATGCAGGAGTAATGTCTCTCAGGGCTATGACAGAATTTCCATTAGTCTGTTCAGACTTGGCGGTGCGCTCAGGTGTGAAGTGAAGAAACGGCAAGGGGGAGGATGAGAGGCTAGAGGGGGGCCGTATCGCCATTTAATGAGGATGGCGAGAGAATAAGTGTGTGAAGAGAGAGATACGTGGAGTACAGGGATGCAGAACAGCAAAACGTGAGTAAGGGAAAGAAAGAAGAGAGTGAAAAAGAAGACAAGAGAGGAAGTGAAGAAAGGAGAAGGAGAGCGAGAAAGAAGTGGGCCAAGGAGATCGTCTTTAAGACAGTGGGGGTCAAGTTGTTCACCCTTAGGCCAAACTCATTCTTAAGAGGCCACATCCAGTGAGCATATCCAGGGCTTATTTATTTATAAATGTAGTTGTTTATTTACTTGTTTTGTCTGTGGTTATCTTTCCTTGTAGGTCAGCTGGGAATTATCTGTGAAGACAAAATCAATGCAGGAGGGACAGGCACGTCTCAATAGAAGAGCCAGAAGTGCACACTTTAAAAGAACATCCGCTTTACAGATCTCAGTCTCGTAGTCCAGCTACTTCGAGCAGAATATTTTAGCTTTTCGATTTTTACTTTTAAATATTTTACATATAACCAGAATGTAAAGAAATAACAGTGTTGACAGGATGTCAAAGACGTGTACTTATCGTGTTGCTGAGATATCTACCGAAGTTAGCATGTTAAACAGCTAGCCCAGCCCATATGTGTCATAATTCCACATTGTACCTCAAGAGGTGAAACTGAGTCGCTGTAGTGCTGAGTCGCATTGCATTAAAGGTCCTGCTCCTCATTACATACTTTAAGGACAGGTTAATCAGCCAATTAAAGAAAAAGTAAACACAATTGCAAACGTCTATTACACTGACTGCTGCCACCCGCTACTAGCAATAATCCACATCTGTCAGGAAAAAAAGAAATGGCATAAATAACTGCAAAACCAGAGTTAACATCGGTGCTGTTTTCTACCGCTGGAGATGCTCTTGGCCAGTAAAAAATTATATTACTTCTAACTTTATGTTTGAGGTACAGTACTGTCCAAAAGTCAGTGACCACTCACCATTTGTTTAATAGCTAGTCCTGAAGCC
Source organism: Prochilodus magdalenae (assembly GCA_024036415.1). Classification (NCBI taxonomy): domain Eukaryota; kingdom Metazoa; phylum Chordata; class Actinopteri; order Characiformes; family Prochilodontidae; genus Prochilodus; species Prochilodus magdalenae. The sequence goes on from JAMWET010006258.1 coordinate 2,010, forward strand.
ATTATGTGCAAGTTATTATTTTATCGGCATCAGGAAAAGAGTTGGTTATGCTTTCTGCTTCTCATAGCAATCCCAAGCATATTCTCTACTTTTCTGAGTTCTGGCTTGCTAACACCCTTTCAGACCCATGTTCTCACAGTGAAAGGATAGGCAAAACACTGAGGTATTAAGGTCTAAAGTAAAAGTGAAGCTTGCTGTTCTGTCTCTCAAAAGATGAAAGCTTTATGTGCTGTTTATCTGATGGTGACCAGTTTGGTGGTCCACCAGACCTTGCATGGTCATTAGGAGTGTTTAAACTGCTGAATTTACCCATGAACATCTCTTTCATATGGAACATAAATAATTAATGGTCTTTGACTTTTGCACATCATTGTAAATAATGATGAAGTGTAAGCCATTACGGTTTGAGGATTGTACAGTGGTTCCATGACATAGTGAGTTTAGGCATGCATGCTTTAAAGTACCAAATAGAACTGAACAGTGTTTTCAGAAGCAATGACATAGATGAAAGACTTTTGGTTCCCTAAAGTATCTTTTAATAAAAACAATAACAATTTAATCATTGAAATTCAGAGTGGTTTGATGTAATGTGCTTTATTCTAGAGCAACTTGCTCAGAAATATTCAGTGGTGGCGATAGGAACTAAACATCCAAAGTGTTTTTAATGCCATTAATAAAAGAAAATTGTTAAATGGTTACACTGCATATACTGTCTAAGCTATGTATAATGATTAGCATTTATGGCAGACGGAAGGGTAAAACTATGGCAAAAACAACAGTCGTCTTTTTTGTTTGTTTGTTTGTTTAAATCTACCATTATTTTTTTAGCCATCAACATTATGTATTATGTATCTCTAGTGTAGGTAAATTTGTCATTTTGGTTAGTAAACAAAATGGCTATATTTGTGTTGTAGACACAAATCCGTGGTTTCCTGGTTCCGATCACCCCTTAAATAAATCAGAGACTGCAAATTATTTTTTTTACAATCAATCACTTCACATCAAACCACTCTAAATAAACCATTTCACATCAGACCACTCTGAATGATTGTAACTGTTACATCTTAGTGCCTGAATTATGCAGAAATTTTGAAACAATCAGTGATAGTTTGTAGTGTGTTTTAGTATTTACCTCAGTCAATTCTGTTTATTTCTTAAGGCCTCCCTCCAGAAAGCACACCCCATAATGAGCAATGAAGCACCATTTTGATTAACTTTATTTGCACGATCATTAACATTTATGTAGTGGATTTACATTGATTAAAATCAAGTGGCATCTTAATGAGATTGAAATGAAAGATGATAATGACATTATTGCAGTAAAGACATCTGCTAATGGAGGTACTGATGCTCTCTTACGCCTGTGTAATGCAGTTATGTCTTTACCATGTGTGCGTCTCTTGCTCCTCCACTGATGCTCCAACAATGACTTTTAAAACCATGTAGTACTACTGAGCTGAACACAAAATAAAGTGTTTTCCATGATCTTTTGAATATCATCTATAGCACAGTTTCCTCTCACCACAAATGCAGCCAAAACATCCATGCTTTGCTTGTTTAGTTTAGAATTGGGGGTGCTAGGCTAACCTAGGATTAAAAAAAATGAAAGTACAGTCACAAAAAATAAAAGACATCGCAAAATCTGTCCTGCTATTTGTAGCTAAGAGGACAAGCCTTAAACTGATTTGACATTTGTCAGATTTTTTTATTGGAATTTTTCAATGGAATTTGCTCCCCCTTAAATGATGCACACCAGCCGGCTTCACCAACACTTAAATTGGAAACAGAAAATTAGACATAAGAAGCCATACTCATATGGCTGTCCAGCTTTTAACCTATGCGCTTTTTAGCTGCATAACAATGTTCAAACAAAAAAATCTCCATTTTTGTCAATATTTATTTTATCATTTGAACACATGATCTGCCGTTTACACTGTATGAAAATTGCATAACGAATGCACCAACAGAAATGGCCCATAATTGTCTGGTTCCACTGACTTAATTAATGAATTATTTTTATTATATTAGATTTTTCCCCCTCTCCTTTAAAGTTGCCATTTTGAAGATACTTGTTTTTTTGTGTCTTTAGACAGTGATATACAGAACATTTGCACTGATTTTCTGAAGGCACTGTCTTAGCTTGTCTCGATGATGTCACTGTCACATTTCTGCCATCTCCCAGTCCTGTTCCGTCTCCCAAGTATTGATCAGACACCTGTTGTTAATCTGATCAGACAACTGTTGTTAATCCTCTCTCACACTGCTCATTGTGAAGTTTTGCCTCTCTGTGCTTACCGAGTGTTTCGCTTTGTGATTACTCGTTTGCTTCTCTGGTTTTGACTTTATTCTGATTTGCTGACAGTTACAGTTGGTTGTTTGTTAAGAATGTTGACCACATAGCTCCAATTCTAAGACAAAGCAGAAGTTTGAAGGCCATGTACGTCTTGACAGGGGTCAACTCAATAATTTAGATACAAAGATCACTACCTATACATACTTACATACCATTATCAGTGCAACAAGAAGTTTCAGACTTTATTTTATGTTGCAAATCTATGTATGTAATTAGATCTTGACCAATATGAACATGTTGTTATATCAAATGTCAAATTGTAATATAAAGACTTAAAACAAGTATAAAAATCTCAAGCAATAAGTCGATTGTAATAAGCTTATCAATACCAGCATTGGAAATGTGAAATATGTTAACTAGATATATGTTATTACACGACAAAATAAACTCTTTTCGCAGTGCTTTAGGTCTTTTGAAGGGCACTCCTACATGTTCCTTCTTTTATACAGAATTTTAAAAGCTCAGAGCATCACATACTTTTGTCAAGGAGGCAAACATGACATGAGCTGAGATGTAGGGGTATAGAATGTAAATGTGTAGAAATTGAGCTGATGGAAGACTCCCAGAGTAAAGACCACTGTCCTTCACTTGTTTGGTGTTAGGCCCTCTGCTCTAATTTTAGCGGTGACGCTAGCACTAGGGTGCTAATGAAGAGACACATTTTCGTTCATTAGCTTTTTGTCGTGCTGCACAGCTTCTTCTCCTTGTGCCTCAGTCTTGAGCTGCGCTGGCTGTGTGTGACAGATGACTCACTTGCCGGCTCTCACATTATACATTACACCATCTTTCTTACACTCTTTCATTTGGTTCTTCGAAGTTGAGTGTTTCAGAGCGATTGATAACCAAAGTCTTGGTAAGTATTAATTACTGCTTTTGAACTCAAGGTTAAACATATACCCCTTGGGTGGTACATCTTTGGCCTTCAGGCTAAATGATTCTGCAGAACACTAGCACTTTAGTGGTTAATAGCAGCCGGCTAATAAGGCTACATATCAAAGTTGGGCTGTCCACCTAAGTAGTAAACAAAGAAGTGCACAGTCACCCCTCTTCGGTGTTATCATCAACATCTGCTTTTTATCTGTTTACTCACCAATGTAACCAGGTGTTCTGTGGCTCTAGCAACAGTTTAGATGACAGTGAATGAATGAAGAGTGTGTAGCAGCATCGGATCCAGCAGAATTAGGGGTGTGCTTTCAAGCAAACATTGTGATAGGCTTTGTTCATCGATAGTTAATAGACCACAAATGCAGCATTAAAAGGAGTCAGCAGTCCCGTTCCTCCAGTATTGGCTTCTCCTCCTCATTCCTTCGGTTCTTTTCCCCTCTTCAAGTCCTTCACATTCTTCCGGGATAGAAGAGAGTGGTAGGACGGGAGGGAGAGAACTGGAGAAGTATTAAAAGTGTCTGAACACAGCCCTTATCTCATATTCCCATTCTGATTTCATGTCCCAAGCTCCTTGGGAGTCAGCAAATTAGCATATTTTCATTATCTTGTGAGCCATGACAGTTCTACAGTCACTTGTACAACTCAGCAGAGATTTTAATTTAGCTCTGTACTAGCTTTGCTGCATTTCTTTCACAACTATTCAAGTTCACAAATAAGTCAGGCTGTCTATGTCTTTTGAGGTTCCCCTCAGAGTTGACTGGGAACAAAGGGAGGTAAAATCAGGATGGTGGGTGTATGGTTAAGTTCCACACTAGTCATGAATAACTGGGTATCAAACTCATGGTCTCCTGACAACAGTGCGAACACTTAGACAGACATTTCTTTTTTTTAATTATGAACACAAATATGGGAACATCTACTGTCTGCATCTTCAACATAAATTCAGTTACTTAACTGTGAAAGAATTACCATGAAATGAATGAATATGCTTTTGTTATCACCTGCAGTAATAACGCTTAAAGGGTTAATAAGTGTCTTGTATTGTAGACTGGTCCTGTAAATCTTGGTATAGTGTTGTACAGGTGACGTGTACAACACTATGCCAAGAACAGTGAAGACGTTCTCTAATCAACACTCATTGTCCATTTTATCAGCTCCACTTACCATGTAGATGCATTTTGTAATTCTACAATTACAGATTGCAGTCCATTTGTTTTCCTCCATGCTTTGTTCTTTACGCTCTGTTCTTTAATAACCAGGATCCGTGCTCAATTGATACCTGGTCTGTGGAGGCCTTAACCATTGAAAAGTAGGGTAAAAGTGGGGCCTACAAAGTATGCAGATAATGTACTACAGTAATTACAAGAAGTTGTTGCTAACTGCTTGGTGAGTGTATTTTTTATTTTAAATATCATAGCAGCTTCTACTATACTCTATGTACAGTAACAGTGGTGTAAATAAGTAGTTCTCAACAGAGAACACGTTTTACTGTTTATAGTATATTGGGGAGAAATACGTAAAATGTGTCTTGAGCCAAAGTTATGGCACATTTTATGCACAAAATTATATCTCCAGTATTTTACACCAATTCACTTCTCATGCTGTTTCAGCTATCCCTAACACTAACCCTAACCCTAACCCTAGCTATCCAGAAACATAGACTTAATGTAATAGATAGCTTGTTGGAGAGCTGTAGTGCTACTACTGGACTTGGTTTACAGTTGGAAATGTGACTATATTCAATTGCTCACAATGATTCTTTATTGCTTGCTGAATTTATTATATTCTATTTTATTTCAGAATAATGAACAGTTGTGCACATCATAGCAACACTTTGATGATTATGATGCAATATATAATTTCATCAAGCATTTGTGTCCGCAGTATTTGAATATTTCTAACATTTCTTTGCACAATATCCTTTAAGGAGACTTACACAGATGCATATTTATTTTTAGTATTACTGTCTTCAGTTTTAGGGGAATGTGAGCATTAGAACCCTTCCCAGAAGTCAAATGCATCATCTGCAGAGAATCTCCAGCTGTAATGTATGATAAAAAAAAAAAGTAGAAATTAAATCATCAACAATTGATTTGGAATATTGGTCATACCTCATAACATTTTTAGGCACATAGCTTTCAATAGCACTATTATCGTGCATACCCAATTTTTACTGAATGTTTTTTACTTAAACAAGATGAAGGCTGCACATTAGATAAGTGAGTTATTTAAGTAATAGCTTTAAATAAAAATTACATAATGTGATTTTTTTAATTCATCAAAATAGAAAACTAATAATCAATGCAATGTATGTGTGAATTCTACATACGGTTTAGTTGGTACTTTAAAACATCATGATGAATCTTGTGAAATGTCTGATTATCTAATTATTTTAATATCTTATCTTGTTGTCAAGATTCCCAGATGATGTTGCTATGGCAATACAAGTAAAAATGCAAGAAGATAGCAAGTCTTATAAGGACCTGTTTAACTACATTTAATTTCTTTGTGACGTTTGACGCAGTAAACTGTTAGGAACCTGAAAGCCCATAAGGTATGGATTTAATGCTGTCAGCCTTCATATACTGATAACCCAGAACTATTTCAGCAACTATAGAAGTCAACTTGCTGTGGCAGCAGAATTTAATCACCTGTTTTTATTTGTAATATTAGAAGGCCTATTTATTTATGCACTTCCAGTTCTGTGGCTTGATCTTGATGAACAGAGAAATGGCCTGATCAGCTTTCACCTGGGGGCCAAGCATGCACGCACATATTACCGTAGGTAATGACTACATGAGGGTCAGAATAAGGATAGACTTTCACGTTGGGCTAAAGCAGTAACAATTGCGGCTGAGGTCGACTTTTTCCCATTCCCATTTAAAGACTGGGCATGGTTTCAGTGCCCACAGTGGACACACCCAGAGCGAAAATTTTTTTTTTTTTTTTTTTTACAATTTAAAAACCTAATTTTATATACTTGTATATTGTTGTTCATTGACATTTGGCTGTGTGGGTAATAACACATTGTTATGGTTTGTAAAAACCACAGGAAACACATTTCTGCTTTTTAAGTTTGACAATCATAGCATAGGCCTAGCTTTGTACCTGACCAAACAGGGCCAAACAGTGACGTTGCATTTTCAGTTGAGGATGTTGCCTGCTGACTGAAGTAATTTGGCAGTGTACACATACTGAGTTTCAGAGCAGAGACAGCAAATTAAACAACCAATTAACCATAGAGAGAAAACAAGAGGGCTCAAAACAAACCAAAACTTCTACAGATCATGTAGCATTTGGCATGCTAATCGCTGACTAATAGGGAATGAATAATGAAAATCTGGCTGCAGCAGAATCTGAGAATGTCGTGAGGTTACATGAATACAATTTGATGTGCACACTTCATGTCAACATTTTATTTATTTCTCTTTTTCTTCCAGAAACTTATTCAGCCAATACTTGTTTGGTTCAAGGTTTGTTTGTTTAGATTTTACACTGGAGCTGGAACTATAGTGAACTAGTACTGGAAGTTTAGACCCTACCAATTAGCATTGCATAAAGATCACATGTAGACATGTATAGATCTTCATACATATGCCTCAAACAGCACTGAGTTACATAATGTACGTAGTGTTACACAATTTTTTTAAGCAAGTAATAATCTAGAACTACTGACTTAAGTACACCGAAAAATTTTAAAGTCACATCAAGCTGAAATCAAACTTTAAATTTAAAATCAAACTTCAAATTTTAAATGTGTTTGCCTCCTAATATACTAGAACTTTTTCCCCAGTTTAGACATTTCAAGCTACTGACCATGGAATGTTGAAGCATTCCTTGGATTCAGCTTAAGACAAAGGAGATAATCATTGGTTTGCCAAACTCCCACTGCATTCTTTATAGTCCAGTGACCATCAGATGTGGAAATGTTGTGGATGTGGACAATGACATCAGCTTTGGCTAATAAATGTATCTTTACAAGAGATATCAGCAGATACTTTAGGTCTTTAGAAGGTTAAAGGCACTTCATGAGGCACATTAATTACTTTCATTACTCTGAAGTAGCCTATATTGCTGTTTCTCCAATGTTAAAAGTGTCAACTATTAACAAACTACCATGCATCACACATCTATAAAAAATCATAAACATCCCTATATTATCCACTGCACTATTTCTTTACCTTACCCTTATCAGGCCAAAGATACGCAGCATTAGCGTGTGAAAACCATGCTTCTTAAAAAGTACCTACAGTCATATTAGCCCTGAACAAGTTACCCTGCAGAAATGTTTTAACTGATGCCTTTAAAGGTATCATGCCTTTAAACATTTTTTATTCACCCTTTATGTGTCCGTCCCACCCTCTATTGTGTGTGTATCGTTCTTAGACTCCACTTAGTGACACTGGGTTTCATTCACCAATGTTTCTTAGAAGAAATGTTTTATTAAAACCCAGTTTTAATGAAGGCACTGACATCCACCAGGGTTTTCTTATTTGGGATTTGTTCTTAGGTAAGAACAGAATCTACGCACACTCAACAGCACAAAGGTGCACACAATTCTGTGCCTGAAGAACAAATTCAAAGAAACAAAGCCTAGGAAGATTTTGGTGAATGGGGCCCATTGTCTGATGCTGTCAGTGCAAGTGAGACTGCTGAGTGAGATTATATTACAGCTCATTAGCACAGTAATAACAGAATGAAATGATGTAAATCTGAATGAAACCTGTTAAGTTCATGTTTCTTCTACTTTATTCAGTAGAACATAATCATATTTAAGTTCAGTGCTGGAGTAATACATAAAAATGATCAGTCCTGTTTATAAGAGCTCACTTGTGTAATTTACTTGAATTTATTGTGCACATATCAGGCAGTTCAGCATTTCAAAAGCTAATTAACACAGTTTTCCTTGGAACCATCATATCTTTATGTAAATTAAAGTTTTTGGTGTACATATGGGCTGGTTATGCTGTGTGTGTGATTGTGTCCATCCACACTTTAGCTAGAGTTGAGTAGAGAAATTAATGAAGCAGAAGCTGGTCCATGGGGGATTTTCCATGTCAAGAAACTTTTGAAGAATGTACTGCAGTACAGTAAATGAATATGATGATCCTGTGTGTGTGTGTGTGTGTGTGTGTGTGTGTGTGTGTGTGTGTGTGTGTGTGTGTGTATGTGTGTGTGTTTGCGCGTGTGCATGCATGTGTGAGAGAGGGGAGGAGGAGGAGAGAGAGAGGGTGGGCTGTGAGTGTGAACTTAATTCTTTTGATGTATGCTGGCCCACTTTCAGCAGTGTATTACACTCTGTGTTTTGCATGTGCAGCCTGTCACAAGCTTGCAGCTCTGCATATTTTGCTTGTATGATATGCAGTATGTGAACCAGTCTGCTGAATTAGTTACAAACATTATGTTATGACGTTATGTTATTAATATAGCGCGTTTACAACAGATGTTGTCACAAAGCAGCTTTACAGACAATCCAAACCCCCCAGTGAGCAAATCAAGGGCGACAGTGGCAATAAAAAACTCCTCCAGAGTAAGAGGAAGAAACCTCAAGAGGAGCCATATTCCCAAAGGGGAAATCATCCTACTCTGATCAACACTGGATAGCAAAACAAATACAATCAATTTAAAAAGGATATAGATACAGTATAGAATAACCGGTAACTGTTAGAGTACTATGAAAGTATCAACTAGAAACTTAAATGAAATGAATGAAAATCTGTTTACCACAGTAAGATAGATAGATAGATAGATAGATAGATAGATAGATAGATAGATAGATAGATAGATAGATAGATAGATCTGCTACTAACATTAACTGATTTTCATTCATTTCATTTTAAGTTCCTTAAATAAAAACCTAAAACATCCATTTCTGCTGTCTGTGGAGATGTTCTATTAGGAAGAATAAGAGAAGTGATCTGTGTTGTGAGACAGATGGAGAAATGTCTGATTAGTTTGTGAAAATAATATTTTTTCATATTTTTAAAAGGTCTTTTTGGTTTATTTAAGCAGGAATTTAAAAGATTTACTATCATCATGCGTTTAGAAAAATGCTACTTCATATTAAAAATGCTGTTGCACACATTTAGGCTACGCTCACATTACCCTGCTCATTACTCAGTTCCGACTTTTGGCTCATTTCAGTTTTGATGGAAGTGACCTCTCTGTAAAGTAAACAGATGTGTCCCTAGACAACACGTGTGCACACACTGATACATTTATGCATGTCACCTTTGTTACCAATGAGCAATATTAGCATATTTGTGAGACATTTGTTGTATTAACAAAAGGCAACATGGACAGCAAACAGCTTGTCGACAGTACATGATCAGGTTGTGAATATGAAAAAAGCTGAGTCAATCTATCTGAAAATTCACATTCATGTTGCATGTCCAGGAATCGGATATCTGATCCAGGATAATATGCGAAAAGATCATATTTTACTATCCACGCAGTCCATCCAGCCCAGATCTGTGTCACATTAAGGCAAAGATCAAATCTGAATCACTTCAGCCCGGCATTGTGATTGTAGCCTTAGAGTACAGATGAAGCCTTATTGTTGCTAAATGCCTGTGTTTTAGAATAAGAAGTGAGACTCTGTGTATTCATATATGATGTATACTTAGCATACATTTACAAAAAACATAACACTTACTATTTTTCATGCACATTTTTATGCACTTTTGTCATACACTGTCAGAAACCACTTTATTTTTTGGTGGTTCTAGCTAACTGCTAGTTTCTGTTGGTTAGTGCTGGTTAGCCAACACATACTTGCTTAAGATCAGGCACTAAATTGTCCAAAGTCCAAAGAGTCTAGCTCCAGTCTTTGTATATTGAATAACTGTCCAAACAGTATTAAATGTTGAAAATATAAACACTATTCTTATACATTTCTGTAACAATGTATGTCAGTTATTCTTTGATCTAACATGAACTGTAAAGCATGTTTTGTTGTATATAATTAAATAATAAATGAATTCCTTATCATAAGAATCACAATTAAACTTGTTGATAATAAAATGTGTAGAGAATGTAAAACTTCTAAATGTGGATTCACTGTATTGTTACTTCATGAGGCACATTAATTACTTTCATTACTCTGAAGTAGCCTATATTGCTGTTTCTCCAATGTTAAAAGTGTCAACTATTAACAAACTACCATGCATCACACATCTATAAAAAAATCATAAACATCCCTATATTATCCACTGCACTTTTCTTATCATAAGAATCACAATTAAACTTGTTGATAATAAAATGTGTAGAGAATGTAAAACTTCTAAATGTGGATTCACTGTATTGTTACTTCATGAGGCACATTAATTACTTTCATTACTCTGAAGTAGCCTATATTGCTGTTTCTCCAATGTTAAAAGTGTCAACTATTAACAAACTACCATGCATCACACATCTATAAAAAAATCATAAACATCCCTATATTATCCACTGCACTATTTCTTTACCTTACCCCTATCATATATTTAATACTGGCCCCACATGTTTTTAATACTACCACATAGGTAGCTTCAGTGGGTCTACCACTCAACATGGCCAGCGCAACACTGCCCTAAACAGAAAAAACTATTTGGGGAAACAATGTTTGATTACATATGCTGGAGATAGTAAAAAAAATACCAGCAAGCCACCAAAAATGTTCTTACGAACTCCAAATCTAGTGATTTGATAATAGAAGGTGAAAGATGCTTTATACAACAGTGATTATGAACATTGTGGGCAGCATATATCACATTACATTGGCCAGGGCTTACTGTCGCAGTACCACCCACAGCAGTCAACAACCAATCTCTCTCTGTCTCTTTCTCTCTCTCTCTTGGTTGACACATGGTGGGATTGATAGAGAAAATTGTTTATGATCGTTGCTTGGCTTACCTGAATGAATGGATGTGAGGAATAATTTACACACACACACACACACACACACACACACACATAAAAAACACACACATCCATACACATGCACTCATGCATGCACACTTATACACAGGTGCATGCACACACATATGCACACACAGATGTGAACATACGCACACACACACACACACACACTGCAACTCTATCAGACACATACACAGGCTTACTAATTTTTTTGTATTGTAAGTCAGAGCAAACCTTTGCACATTTCCAACCCACTGAACATGATTACAGACCCAAAAGCTATTTAAATCATTGTGGGTGTGTGTATCTGCACATGTACTGTGACTTGAGGTGTGACTGTGTATGCACCTTACCATTGGACCTTCAGTGTTGCTATAGCAACCACTGTAGAATTCAATGTGAATGTTAACTGATTTGATTTTCCTCCCTCTTTTGAGTCATTATGATCATGCAGGAATGTCTTTGAGAAACTGCAAATGCATGTAAGAGTTCACTGCATTTCTGATATTGTTGTTGTGGCATCTCTTGCTTGTATGTATTTCATGCTCCATTGGCCTGGTGTGTGGTTTCATGTTGTGGGTTGATGGGTCCCGGTTTTTCCGGCACTTCCAAAGTTTTTGGACCTTTTGGGTCTATTTTTTTTCTCAGTGAGGAGCTTCTTGACAGATTCATATCCTTCAGACCCCTAGCTTTGAGTTGTCAGTAAAGGGATAAATAGAAACTCCTGTGGACTTTCTTGGACAAAAGCAGGAGTGGAATGTTCTCTTATCTCTCCAACATGAAAGCTTTAAATTCTCCTGGACACAATTTCCTTTACTTAGGACTTTTTATGGAGTTTTGGAAACTTTTCCATTGACATTCCCCTTAATTATGGAGGTGGATTTATTTATGTCTAATCTCCTCACAAATATCTCCTCAAAACTGAATAACCTTTACTTAATTGCCATTTTGAATGGAAATCAAATAAGTGATGGTAATTATTATATATTTCTCTTGATTGAATGTAGGCTCACAACAACAACTGACACTTTAGCCACTGATGCACTGCTTTGTGTAGCTTTTGCAACTGGGTAAGTGTAATCCCATTCAGTCGGATGAGAAAATTTAGTGTTTGTCATAAAACTTAAATTGAAATTTGAAACTTGAATTTGAAAGTATGTTATTCATTTCAAAGAATTAGAATTTTGAATGTGTGTGAAAGTTCATATTGTTAAGACACATTGCTTTTGGGTGTGTTTTTTATCAAACGCTAACATGGTGGCAATGGTGGTAATGGTGTGGTGTGGTCGGGGGCATGGTCATTGTATTTGTCTGTTCTAGACTGGTTCAGCTCTACTACTCTTGATACTACGTGTGTAATTTACACCTACGTCAGTTTAAATGGGATTTTTGTTGTGAAAGAACATATTTGTGAATGGAGCATAGAGAGGTCCGTTAAAACATTCTACCTTTAGGTTTGAATTAAGTTATTGCAACAAAGAAAACAAACTCAGTCATAATAAAAACACTGGGAAAAGCTAAACCAAAATTTCATTTGAGAGCTTTATGAGATGAGTTTGTTCAAAGTGGGCCCCCATTGTGAAGCCCTCCAGAAACATAAGTGACAGAAACATTAATTCACTTCCGTCCCCACCAAGCACTGTTTGCTTAGCCAGTGCAGAGTTCCAGCATAGACCACAAAAAGGAATTCATACGCAAAAGTCGTTCATTACGGAAGTACAGTATGTTTTAAGCTGGATGACTGTAGTGTTTTTCAGGGATTATGTCTTAATTTAGCTAGAAGAATTGTCCTGGTGAGCTCACACGCTGGTCACACTGTATGGCCACATTCCACAGTGCCAGTTTTCAGGTATACCCATGTGCCCATATGCCGCAGTGCCAATGTAATCATGCCTGCTGCCCAGGTGGGCTTGGCTGGCACTGTGATGTAGCGTCAAAAGCCATGACAGAAGAGAAGAGAACTGAAATCGCATGCTGTGTTGTGGGGCTGTAAAAATGTCCTATTGCATCATGATACATGGAGGTGGCGATCCAATGACATTGATTTTGGAATGTTACAAGCAAATGTAATCTGTTGTCATGGTGAACAACAAAAACATACCATACCAAGCAAATGCAGCTGTGTAGAATAATTTTTTTCCTTATTTTATATTTACTTATAAAACTACTGACCTATCCATTGGCATATCCATCCACTGAGGGGTTTAACAAGCTTAATAGAATGCTTAATAAATATTTTATTAGAAATTTAGTGTGTTATTATTTTCCTATGATATTTATATTTTTATGCATAGTCCAGGGATACGTTTTCCAAAACCATATATGCTAACTACGTAGTTGGAACAATATAGTTGAAATGCAAGTGTTTCCCAAAATCATAGTTCCGCCGAACGTTTGCAAACACAGTCGTTAAGTTCTTTAGTTGGCACTACAGCTTCAGACCTGTGGTTAGAACCTTAGTGACTGATGACGTAGTCATCGATGACCCAGGACTCAGTAGAAAGAAGCTTGTCAGTAAACTAAAAAATGTTCTTCTTGTCCTGTGGTACAAACATTTAGAATGTCCAATGCATGTAGCATGTAGTTGTACGCCTTAGTATATTTCTGATAGCTGTGAAACATTAGCTTAGGCCTACAAAAAAATCTCATTAGATCTTTATTACAAACATGTAAGAGACAATTTACACAGCAAATCCTTACAGTACTTAGTTCATTAGTACAGTAATTAGTTCCTAATCACTGACAGCGTTTGCTGCCAGTATGAAAAAGGTTAAACACCTTAACCCTCGGGTTGAACCCACATCTGTGTGTTTGAGAAGCTCCTTATTTAACAGTGATTACATTCACATGTTTTATACCTGTATATCTTTATCTGTCTGATTTATATTTATAATTTGTTCATTTCCACTTTTAAAAAATATGTGATTATATCACTTAAAATGTGATGCAGAGATTCTATATTATTTATATATACAAGTTTTAATGAAAATAATGAAAATAATTAATAAACAATCTTCAATAAAAACACATAAAACAAAAACATTAACCAAAACCTTTTGAAAACTGCTTTTGCTGTCATTTTAAAAGTTGTTTCTGGAAACGTTAATATGCCCCCCACTGGGGAAGCCTCAGGCTGCAACACATGCTCTAAATGATTGACTTCCAAAGCTAAATGATTTACATATTGAAACATATTATATGTTTTTCCTCATAGCAGAGTCACTCTGGGATTCAGCAATATATGACTTTGGAAAAGGTAGTATTATATGTTCTTCATTTTAATAATTTTACACTTTTAATCATTTTAGTCTTCACTCTTTGAAACATGCTATGAAATGTTCTAACTAAACACAGCAGGGACTATTGGGTAATTTCACAGTGCAGGTAAATTAAACATGTAGATATTGTTTTTGATTATTTATCAGGCTTTTTAAAGCTCTTTAGCTCCTTTTCCCAAAAGGCCTTTGACCATCTGTTAAGCATTGATGATATCTGATTTAATCGCCCTATCACGCTGGCCCTCTTATAAAAATACTAGAATTTAACATTTGACATTTTACAAATTGCACAGCACTAAGCTCCCTTAAACAGAACTTGCACTGTATGTTTTGAACCACGCAGTTGATCAGTGTTTTTAAACAGTGACGATATCCATAGTATGCGCTGGCTTCCCTGATCTAATTGAATTGTTCTGTGGTCTGAGATCTACAGCCCTACTCATTGTTTCATGGCCAGGCTAGTGGGCAGAGGGAGGGAGGGAGGAACAGAACAATAATAGTCAGTAAACACAAATGCAGATGTCCAATGAGTGGGTATTTGTATGTTGTGTATGTACATAGAGAGAGTGCGTGTTTGTCATGCTGGCTGTGTGTCATGCTCTCACATAATGGCTTTTCAGTAACTGTGAAATAACAGGATGAAACTAGGGGCCTAAAAAGGCTTAGATTGAGCCTGTACACACTAATCAGTGACTATCCAAATGAAAGCGTGTGCGTTTGTGTAAAACACGGATAAGTGCGTTCCCAACAGCTTTGACCACTAACCCAGCTCACTTCTGTTCCGAGCAGCTGAATAATAATTCATACATCACTCTGAGCCAATCAGAGCACACTTGAGGGACTTCAAGCAATCCTAATGCAGTCCAGGATATTCTATTATCTAACAAGAAAACTTTGTGGCAAAATTGTTCTCTGGACCTTTGCATTTAAAGAGGAATTCCAGATTTTGGTTGACATGTAAAGCATATCCAGAAAAAAGGTATACATTTGTGTACATTGGTTACACATGAATAAATTACTCTGGCTATGGTAGGTAACACATCGCTTAAGACAAGAGCACGGCAGCAGAGGAGACCAGCACCAGTACTGCTAACAGCCAGGATAGCAGGCAGGTCACCAACAGCCATCAGCCACACTTCCCCAACAGCTAAACAGCCCCACAGTCCTGTATAGCGTAGTCCAAGGAGCACACATATATAGGGTAAAGCTAACAGCCACAACTACTGGCGAGATTTAAAGTCTCTCTCACTGCGGGTCGACATTTTCCCAGGGGGCTCTGTTCATGGCTACACACCCCCTGAACCACCCAATAGCGACGCACTAAATCTATTACGTCAATAAAATTATGGCCAAAAGTAAGTTAAAGGAATTACAGTAACTGCTAATACAATCTCTTTCACTTGCAGAATAAACAAACACATTTTAGACAAGAACATTCAAAGCAACATATTTTGGTGTATAAAACTCTGTTCTGATCACTGGTGAGTTTATGTACTAAATAAAATGGTTTGTGTTGATGACATCACTACCTATGGTTTAAATCATTATCACTGTCAAGAAAATAGAACCAGGAAAAATCCAGACAGTGCAGCATTTCACATTAATATGAGTGATGCTTTTACATCTTAAACACTAAAGAAAATGGAAAATGGAACAACATAAATTGGACAATGGCCATTATCCTATAAGTTGACCACAGTAAACATTTAAATGTAAAGGTTAAGCTTAAAACCTTTAACTGCCAAAGCATCCTATTAAGCATCACACACTGTGTAAACCTATGACATGCACAGATACACATGCACATTTTGGATTTACATAATATACACACACACAAGGGCACATATGGGCCTCTACTGAATGTACGCAGAGCCACTACTGTACATACACAAGCGTGATTCACTTAGTATTTACACACAGCAAAAACAAGTCATCCACCCACATACGCATACACACACACACACACACGCGCACACACACACACACATAGGGAATTACTGAGCTATTGGGGAGAGACTAGTGGGGGGAGATTGCAAAAGGCCAAGACTGTGCTGGTGCTTTGTGATAACTGGCTATCTTTTGTACTGCTGTGTCTGAAGCCTTTTCACAATGACAGGATCTACTTTCCCCACCAGTGTTCAATCTCTCCCTCTCTCTCCCTCTTCCTCTTTCTGTTTCACTCTCTCATTCCCGCTTATTGCAGTACCAACCCACAATTCTTTCCTACATGTTTTAGGACCATTCTGCAGAGTTAAAAAAAACACGTACACATATACACGTACACAAAAGAAAGAAAAAAGGAAGGATTGATACCATAGATAGTTACAGTGATTGCATTTAAACCCAAGGCATTAACTGAGATAGTAACAAGCTTAATACATGGAAAATTTATATAGTATTTTAAACTTTAAACTTTTTTAACTGGCTTTTTTGAGTCTAAAATGTTTGTGTGTGTGTATATATATATATATATATATATATATATATATATATATATATATATATATATATATATATATATATATATATATATATATATATATATACAGTATTTAATGTTTTCAGTGTTTATGCTTATGAATATTAGGGCTATTCAGTAATGTGTCTAATATTAGTTTGACTGAACCTTGAGGATTTGTGTACCAGTTATTTAAAAATGCTCCAGTAAAGCCACTTCACTTTCGGCAGGTGCATATTCTTATACTCTGTAATGGCTTTCCTTTGTTTCTGGACTAATGATAGCCATTTTACAGTGCTCTAATGCGTGTGCAGCAGCCTGTTTCTTCTTTCTTTCAGTCCTTAGCGCACTGTGAAATGTCAGTTTGAACACTGCCATGGGTGAAACGGAGTGTTTCTGTGATAGTTTCATTTATAAGCAGTCATGACTCGAGAGTGAAAGGCATCATAGATCTGTATGCCATTCACTGTAAGCATCAGAAGATACATCAGAAGCATATGACCTTATGCAGGCATAACATCATAATATACCCATGTTTAAAGGAAAGGATGCCTCAAACACAGATAGATATATAAATACATACACAGACAGACAGACACACACTTTATTGATCCTGAAGGAAACTAAGCAGCCAGTAGCTGTAACAGTGCAAATAAATAACCTATGATTTGACATGAAAGTCAGTCCTCATCTGTCCTCTTCAGTAGACACATATGAACTGCTGATATAATATATTTTCATTTTACAATGTAAATTAGACCTACACTTTAAACAATTGAATTGCTTTTTAAAAAATATATATGAAAATGTGTCAGATCAGCCCTGATCCTAATCCAGTGGATCATTCCTAATAACAAGATGATCAATGAACTGCGTTTACATGCAGTTTGTATTCTGTAAAGGCATGTTTGTCTCTGCAACTTTTGATGTCCAGAAATGGCAAAATTACAGAATTCCACATGCAAAACAAGTCTGCGCACACCAGTAACTTGGTATAATACAGCAATAATAAAATACATTCTACATCTATAAAATCTACATTTCCATTTACAGACACAAATGATTCAACATCATTTCTCCTCTGACTATGAGTGAGAAATAATTAACATCAAACAATCTAATTTTAATCATTTCTGCCAGAGGTAACTACTATGACTAATTGTTTAATTGTTTTTGATATATTTCCCTTTCTAACACACATAATGCAAAAAAAGTGCAGTTCAGTAATTAGCCTCTGACTAATAACAATGCTTTCACTGGTACATGAGTATCACATTCACAGATTTCCTAATTTTTGTGGGTGTTTTCTGTAAATCATCTTCTTAACCCAACAAAAGTAAAGAGATAGTTCAGGGCACTCATTAACCTTGTCATATTATTACCTCAATACATTGCATATACCAGTAGTATATAATTATATGTGCAGGGCTGGATAGCATTGTCACCTCAAAGCAAAAAAAGACCTAGATGCAATTCCTCAGCCAGATGACCAGGGTTAAAAATCTCAAACCATACATGGTTTATCCTCTGTTTGCTTTCCATGTCACATAACTGGACACACATATTGCTACATACAAGTTGATACTTACTGAATTTAAATCATTTGAGCATCCTTACCAAATCAGCGAGCTTTGTCAAATGTGGTAGTTAAGTGACTTAGTAGTGCTGTAGTAGCATACAGTTAGAACAGCTTGTATTGAAATATATTATTGAAATATTATTTTCTTATGATGTAGGTTTTTTTCAACTACTTACCAACCCCTTATAATTTAGAAAGCCCAGCATCATTTGAGCATAAGTGTACACAGTACAGAAACTACTAGCTCTGGAACATTTGCCTACCACTGGGTGCAATAATGCAGTTTTCAAAAGTGCCATTCATAGTTCCTGTACAGGAAAGCACTTCAGACGTCAAGACCTCAAGTTGCCACATGTAAAAAATGAAAGATCCTCAGAGGTCTATATGTTATGGTGTTGGGGTAATAGTAAAGCTATTGTGTGTGTGTGTGTGTGTGTGTGTGTGTGTGTGTGTGTGTGTGTGTGTCTGAGTACTTATTATTTTAACTTGCAAAGGGTTACCAAGATTCATTCAGTATAATCAGTTTAGCAGTAGCACTTCAGATGAACATACAGTGGATGAATGATGATAGAAAAAAATTCAATGGCCAGTTTATACTAAGTTCTTTACCTAAAATTGATCCTCTGAAGCCTGCGTGAGACTGTGAGACCATTAGACAGAAGATATATGATTCCCTTCGGTGTGTCACAGTAATTTGTGGGTCCAACTGAGATTTGGTATTGATCTGAGGGATGTGTGTGTTTGTGTGTGTGTGCGTGCGTGTGTGAGAGAGAGAGAGTGAGAAAGTAATAGAAAGAGTGGAGTGGGGTGGGGTGAAGAGGGAACATACATGGTTCAAACTGCTGAAACAGTCCTTTTCAGGTGAAATAGAAGAATGTTCACTATACAGGAAAATTAATAGCTGACAGCAGAGGTGGGCAGTATGACAGTATTTATGGTGACAAATTATGTCACAATATGCTGTCTTGAGAATATAGAGAGAGTGTGACGCATGTGCCTGCGTCATATGATTTTCTTCAGTTTTATAATTTTCTTTTTATTTGTGTGGTTTTATTTTCCTATTAGTTTCTGAATAGTTTTTTTTTTCAAGAAATGTTCTGATTGGCTCGAATTGCATCTCATTCAAGAAACAGTGCAGGCTAAAACATCTTTTGTAACTCCTTATAACCTAAACTGCTAAAAGCTGAAACATGTAAATGCATTGTTTTTCATGACATCACAAAAACAGCTAGTTTCCCATTTTTGACCTTGGGCATGAGCAGTATGTTTACCAATGTTTGCATAGCACATATGCAACTCTTTCAAAAATATAAGGCAAATGACTTCACGTGATATGGGCACTTCAGAACACCATCAACATGCATGTTTCATTACAAAGAGGAGTGAGGTTTCATTATTTATGTTTATGTTTAAGATTATTAATGTTTTGAATGCAGTGCAGTATGTGAAACTGTGTCCCTGCATTTTTTAAGAATTTAATAAATATGTTTCTTTACTTTCTTTCTTGTTCTTTTTTGTTTGTTTGATAACAACCCAAACTAAAACTAAATATCATAATAACATGTCTTGAAAATATCTTGAAGTGATGTAACATTATCTTTAAGCGACACCTGTGCGTGTATGTATGTTTGCTTTCATACTTGTATGATTGAAATGGGAGATGTATGCAACTATAGAGTGTAATTATTGAAAGACTATAATAATGAATAAAGCATTACATAGAAAAAAGGTCTCAAAAGGATCTTACAAGTGACCGTTATTGTTTTAACTAGCGATAGGAACATAAGTACTATGACATACAGATGGTCTGTTATTACCAATGGTCATCTTAAATGAGTGCACTAGGTATTAAAAGGGCTGTAATTCCTATATGGTTCACCCAATATAGTTGTAATTGCCTTTGAATTAAAGCTGACATTGTGTTCTTTAACCTTGCAGTCATTCAGTCATTGAATCATCTAGTAGCAGTACGTCAGGCCAACTGGAATTGTGGGTTAGACCTCTAAAGGTAGACAAGTTCACTTGCAATAATCTAAAGCTACCAAAGACCTAATTTGTCATTTGTATTCATTTTGAGATATCAAACAAAATTGTGCTGGAGCACAAAGGCAACACATCAGTTGTATCGCTGTATGAGTGCGCTGTGTTAATGCAATGTCATCACCATAAAACTTTTGTATTTTTATGAAAATTGTATCGTTTTGAAGTTTACAATTTTCAGGAATATTTTTCCAGCGCTAGCTTTTTGAGGGCCCTAAGCAGGAGTCCCTCCACCCCTCACTCATACTGCTAGCTAATGTACTGTAAAATGATGTGCTAAATAATAGCAGTGACTGCCACAAGCTGTCTAAATTATATACATTAAAGGCTGGCTAATTGTGTATTGTGGATAATTGTAGCTAAGTATTGCTGATAATAGATGTTGTTTTGGGATTCTAATGCTTTGGGGCTCTGGCACTGTTGACAATGGTTATAAATGCTTTACTTTCTACATATTTAGCCAGGATAATTACTTTATCCCTCTTTGGCAACTCCTCATCATTTGATTGTTTGTCATAAACGCCATGCACCCATGTGCATACATAGTGACTAATCACAGTGTCTAAACCTGAATTAGAAAACGCTGTTAAGCAATGTTGTAAAATAAGTTCACTGTGGCTGTGTTTGTTAGGTTTAGTTAAGCTGAATCTTAACTAGGAATTCTAGCTAGACAGACTTCTTATTGTCCAACTGCAAGCAAAAATAAATGGCAGTGTTAACACTACAAATAAAGCTTAGCTTTATGTTTATTGGAGCAGTTTGTTAGGTGCAGGCAATGTCATTTGCTTCAACTATCATTCCATTTATTCTTTCTTTCATCGGCTGCCTGCACTTAAATGATCTAACTGGGGGTAGGACCATTTCAATGATGGACAAGAGGTTAGAATACACCATTGGGGCAGCGTTGCTTTTTGAATCAAAGGCAGACTCGGCACTACAGGGACTCATCATTACCTCTTGAGGTACAAAGTGATATGAACGAGTCAGGAAAGCCCAGGACTAGCTGGTTAGCATGCTATCTCTGCAACATGATACATAGACGTATTTGATATACCATCAAATTGGTTATTTCTTCACACTCTGTTGATAGTTTTAGTGAAATTTGCATCTCACTTGTTTACTGTAATGGTACAGTAATAAGCCAGGAGTTGTTATGTGCCCCCTGGCAGCTGCAGGGCCCTAAGCAGCCTATTAGGCAAAGCCGGCTGTGAGAATGAGAATTACTATGCTAAATAATTTCAGATAAGCTTCCATATTGTACGCATTTCTTGTTGTCATAAACTTATTTTCATATAAATAAGTTTGGGAGCTTTACCACAAGCTTCATTTACAGGTGACATTTACTTACTTTGTAGGCATCAACCAATCAATTAATTGTTAATCTACAGTGGGGTGCAAAAGTTTGGGCAGCCTTGTTAATTTTCCTGATTTACCTTTATAAAGCATTGATTGTTTGAATAAAAAAAAAATCTGTTAAATATATCATATAGGGGACAAACACAGTAATATTTGAGAAGTGAATTGAAGTTTATATGATTTACAGAAAGTGTGCAATAATTGGTTAAACAAAAGTAGGCAGGTGCATAAATTTGGGCACTGTTGTCATTTTATTGATTTCAAAACCTTTAGAACTAATTATTGGAACTCAAATTTGGTTTGGTAAGTTCAGTGACCCTTGACCTCCATACACAGGTGACTCCAATTATGAGAAAGGGTATTTAAGAGGGGCAATTGTAAGTTTTTCTCCTCTTTGCATCTTCTCTGAAGAGTCGCAGCATGGGAGTCTCAAAACAACTTTCAAATGACCTGAAAACAAAGATTGTTCACCGTCATGGTTTAGGGGAAGCATACAGAAAGCTATCTCAGAGATTTCAGCTTTCAGCCTCCACTGTGAGAAACATTGTGAGAAAATGGAAGACCACAGGCACAGTTCAAGTCAAGGCTCGAAGTGGCAGACCAAGAAAAATCTCAAATAAACAGAAGCGAACAGTCAGAGTCAACCCACAGACCAGCACCAAAGACCTACAACATGATCTTGCTGCTGATGGAGTCACTGTGCATCGTTTAACTATTTAGCGCACCTTACACAAGGAGATGCTGTATGGGAGAGTGATGCAGAGGAAGCCTTTTCTCCGCCCACATCACAAACAGAGCCGCTTGAGGTATGCTAAAGCACATTTGGACAAGCCAGCTTCATTTTGGAATAAGGTGCTGTGGACTGATGAAACTAAAATAGAGTTATTTGGGCATAACAAGGGCCGTTATGCATGGAGGAAAAAGAACACAGCACTCCAAGAAAAACACCTGCTACCTACAGTAAAATTTGGTGGTGGTTCCATCATGCACTGGGGCTGTGTGGCCAATACAGGGACTGGGAATCTTGTTAAAGTTGGGGGATGCATGGATTTCAATCAATATCAGCAGATTCTGGAGACCAATGTCCAGGAATCAGTGACAAAGCTGAAGCTGTGCCGGGGCTGGATCTTCCAACAAGACAACGACCCTAAACACTGCTCAAAATCTACTAATGCATTCATGCAGAGGAACAAGTACAACGTTCTGGAATGGCCATCTCAGTGCCCAGAACTGAATATTGTTGAAAATCTGTGGTGTCACTTAAAGAGAGCTGTCCATGCTCGGAAACCATCAAACCTGAATGAACTAGAGATGTTTTGTAAAGAAGAATGGTCTAAAATACCTTCAGTCACAATCCAGACTCTCATAAGAAGCTATAGGAAGCGTTTAGAGGCTGTCATTTCTGCGAAAGGAGGATCTACTAAATATTGAGTTAGGGTTTTTTTTTGGTGCCCAAATTTATGCACCTGCCTAATTTTGTTAAGACAATTATTGCACACTTTCTGTAATTCATATAATTTATATATTCATTTCATTTCACTTCTCAAATATCACTGTGTTTGTCCCCTATATGATTTATTTAACAGATTTTTTTTATCCAAACAATCAATGCTTTATAAAGGTAAATCAGGAAAATTAACAAGGCTGCCCAAACTTTCGCACCCCACTGTATGTTAATTTACAGGAGATTCATGTCCAGATCAAAAGCAAGTAAAACTAATAAAACTTCCATAATGAATGGAATGTATTACTTAGACGCTTGCTAATCTTTCATGCTTACATACAGAAAAATTACTGCTATAGTGTGTTGAGATCAGATCAGCTCAACAGAGTGACTTTTAGGTGATGTTTTTTATGCATTTTGTTTGAGTTTCCAATTATTTTGGAGGTCAGTGTGTACAACGGAAAGGCCAGTCTTGCTCTCTGTTATAGACTGCCGCAGGTATCCCATTCTGCAGCCGAGCCTGTTTTTGTAATAACTCTCCACTCATATGTGCCTTTTGCCAGACTATGAAGACAAGTGCAGCCAGTGTTCTCTGCAGCCACAAAACATTTGCTGTTCTCTGCAGGAGCACTTGATGTGCTCGATTGGCAGGGCAGGCAGGGTTGCACTCAATTAAAAAAAAAATTGTCCCAGCAGTAGACCACACAACCCAACGAGCACAATGTCGACAGCAGCTGGAAAAAAACACTTAGCTGACCAAAACAACTATGCATGCATATTTTGTCACTGCCACAGCAAAATACAACACATCTTTTAAGAAATAACTTTAGATGTAACCTGAGAAATAACCTGATAAGGAGGGTTTATATAGTATACAGTACCAGTCACAAGTTGAGACACACCCAACTAAATGGATGTTTTTGGTTATCTGGACTCTACAAGCTTATGCCTTACAGAACAAACTGATGAAATGTCTGAAAAAATAAATATGGTGATATACCCCACATACTCTTTATGTATCACAGTATTATATTTTTGCCATATTGCTGAACTCTCATATACACTCATCAAAAGAATAGTTGCATAAATAGTTGCATCCAGATGGAGTCAACCAACCAGAATGAAACTTTTGGTAGGTTTGAAATTGTGAGACATGGATATCAAGATATGTGATTTGCCCAACAACCACGACTGTGGACATTCAGCGAGCAGGCCAACTCTATCTCACGTTTTAGTTCAGTTAGAGAACCAACATAAAAACAGGTTTTGCTCAGTTTTCCTGCTAGCTAGCACTCTCTTGATCACACAGTTCCATCAGAGATTCCCCAGTGTATTCAAGTGAGTTTAGTATTACCAGGGAACATGGTGTGAATTGAGTGATTACAAATGATCTCCGTGATTTTTATTAAGAAGGAATCTGTGTTATTATAAGTTATCATAGTTGTTATAAATCTGCTCAGTAATCATTTTGGAGTGAATTATATTACTATAACTCTCAGATCTCCTCAGTCATAATAGTCCAACTCAAACCGACATCGTAATAGAAACCAGAAGGGGCTTCTTATTCATCAGCTTCTTGTTAGAATGGTCTTCTTTCACCCTAAATTGTGCAGCAGCAGCAACATTCTGGGGCATCATAACACCATTTAAGGAGGAATAAGAAAATTAAACAGGAAGATAGCAAATGAGAAGCTGACTTCAGTTTCCAGCTTCTTAATCCTCATTACCAGGAGAAGGAAAATAAAATACCTTGAACGCAAAGGATTTTTTTGCAATGCTGTGTGGCATTTGTAAAATTAAATGAACCCACTTCACTTGCCTTTTTTATCTTTTGCTAGTCACTGCACATTGTGTTGTTATTGTTAGGAAGTACGGCATCTGTCGCATAGGGCTGATGTAAATGTCCACATGATGTTTCAAACAGGGTAATTTGAGGTAATTTGGGTATATTATAATAGTATATATCCTTTATCTCGTATGATTTGGGCACATTATTATTTATTATTTAAACTAATCACAAATCTTGAATAGAGTTTTTAACAGCTATGGCATTGCTGGGGTTCAAACACATGATCTGGTGTTGAGGTGTTGACTTAGTTCTTTGCACCACAGAAGCTCCTATGGTTTTTTAGATATCTGCCCATAAATATAATACTTCATAAAATACTAAATAAAAAATATCTTTTTTTAATTTTAATTTTGAAATGTCGCTTGGTTTAAAAAAGATGGTGCAAGGATTCAATACTCAACCATAACCTCAGGAGTTGAAGCCCAGCAAAGCCTCTGCTGTCTGTAACTGGAAACCCAAGAGGGGAATGTGTGGTGGGCCTGTGATATGGTAGAGACCCAGTTAATGGGGAAACAAATGCTATACTGAATTCTGTCTACTATACCCAATTTACCTGACTGAGATGCAGAACTAGAAAAGCAGTTTGGGACTTAATATGCCGGTTGGGACTTAATCCTTTGCCTTATTCAGTTTTGAGGTAGTTACTCATAAAAGTTGTGTATTATTTATTTCAAAGTGTATTGGAATGACTTTATCACTGAAAAGCATGTCACTGTGCCTGCTCATATTCACAGGTAACACATAAAGCCTTTGTTGTGGGGTGTGGCATGTTTGGCCTGCTTGTTCACCTAACATTAAGCTTGCTGACCAGGGCCCGAATCCAAACACAATGGACCAAGTTTAATTTGGCCTTTCTGTCACTTCAGAAGTTGATTTGAATCATTATCATCTAAAAATGTATTGAATCATGGCTTGAAAATCTTGCACTGTTTTCACTTACTTGGTGACCATCTAAGCAAACTAAGCTTTTTGATTATTTTAGAATTTATTAAATTTATAGGATTCATAAGAATAAATTTAGAATTCAGAACAAAATGGCTTTGCACTTCCAAACACCTGTAAAAGCTGTCATCCCTCTCCACCCCGACTTCATCATATGTTCTAGTAGTGACTGTTTTGGTGACAATCTTAGCTAATTTTAAGCAACACACAAAAACAATAACCAGTACATGGCTAACAGACAGAGCTATAAAATTATAGTATGTTTAATTAAAACACAAACCAGATTATTTAAATGCAAATGCAACACTTAATCCATAGCTTTTTAGGGTACTGTAAGGCTTTGCACCTACATTAGTTTGTCATGACAACTGACATAGTCCTACATCAATGTTTATTAATGTTTATTTCAATAGGTGTCATGACAATAGGTGTCAAAGTTTAATCAATCATAATCAATCATAATCATAATATCCTAATAACAGTAATTCCCTGCAGTGGAAACCAAGCCTTACTCATTGTGGGTCTAGCTTCACACACACACATGCGCGCACACACACACACACAGTTTGATAGGCAGCTTTGTTAAAAGCCTGCCAATATGATTTGCTTAGCCTTTTCACCGAGAGAGTGAAATGAGCGCTTTCCTTGGCTGCTTTCTTCTGTTTGTGTGCGTGTGTGTGTGTGCGTGTGTGTGTGTGAGGGTGAGTGTGTGTGTGTGTGTGTGTGTGTGTGAGTATTTGTTTGTATGTTTTTTAATGAGAATTTCACACACTTATCCCATAATCACTTTATACAGGTGAGTAATGCATAAATTCCCTATTAATACACACAAACCATAGCCACATGCAAAAATGCAAACATGCATCCACTCTGAGCGGCTTTAATAAATATCAACAGTAAAACTGTGCCCTCTTTTATCAAGCACTTCCCGTTTTGCACTAATGCCACTTCAGTAACTGAGTGTATTAGAGTTAATGCATATGCCACTCTGAATGCTAATGGATTTTGAGACAGTCTGCCCTACCGATGAACTTTTAACATTCTGTGTGTGCGGTCATGGAATGATGCACTTATTTAGACTTCCAGGGCATTTTAAAACGGGGTGGGGTGGAGAAGTTGAACCAGACATTCTATCAGCACATGACATAAATTGAGTCTGTAAAATCTGTAAAGTATGTAAAATCTGTTTATGCCACATACTGAGATGCCATATTTAAACATATATTGTGTATTTTGATACATAGTGCACTTTGACATTTGCTTTAGAGCCCAGTCATTTACACCATTAGTACTGTACATGGTAATAATATGGTATATAATATATAAAGTAGTAGAACCTAACAGATGTTGGCCTGTACCTTGGTTGCTACAGCTGTACCTGCAGTCATGGTGTAGTGCCTTTACTGTATATTCATACTATCTGTAGGTGTTAAATCTCCATTACAGCAGTTCTGACACATATTTGGTACTGTCCTTAACAGTCTTTCTTTCAGAGTAATATAAAGGGTCACTAAAGAGGCATTCTGGCTGCAGCACAATGATTCTTTGTCTGTTTTTGGTCTTTCATTTGGCTTTTTTACTAACTGCCAAACCAGCTTTTGAAGATCAATTATGCAGCCTTTTCTTTCAGCGAAATGGGAGTATTGCATTAAATAAGAAAAGTATAAACTGCTACATGAATTGACACTGTATTTAAACAAAAAGGAAATAACATTTAGAGATAAAAAAAAGTTTCCTCATTCACCAGAGTATTAATTGTTGACACTAGTCTGTTAGCTTATAAGCTCCTGGTTCACACGCAAGTATTGCAAAGTATTGCCACATAGTGATCTTACTGACCGATTCACCAATTTCTGATTGTTGCTCTGACTCTGACCTTGCTTGTTTATTGTTTACTCTTTCGACTCTTTCGGTTTTGTTTGCCTTTCTTGTCTTTTGTTTGCCTTATTGTCTTTTGGTCCTGACTCTAGCTTGTTCTTTTTGGTTTCATGCTTCTGCCTGCTCCCTCTAGTATGTTTGCTTGACTTCTCTTGTTTAGCTGTACTGCTAAATTGTTAATAAACCCTTGCTCTGCTTTTATCTCAGTGTGCGTCAAATCCAGTTTGTTATTTCTGACAGTTCCTTTGAACTTCCTGTTCCACTTTAAAAGGTGCAGCAGTGATATTCAAATTCAGGTACCAGAATGTAACTGCTGCTTCATTTATAAGGTGGAACAAAAGATTTGAACGAAAAGTTGCCAAAAAAAGCCACCTTCACCCTAGTAGAAATTTAGACATCAACATTTAGCACCTTTCGAGGGATCAGTGGTGCTACTGAATGCAATATTGGTGTTTTTGTCTATACCTTGTTTAGTTTTGTTTGTGGTACTAGGGACAATAAATTATTTCTAATTTACTTTGGCTGTTATAATATAATATATTATAAAGGACTTCCCAGAATTATAAGTCACTCCTGTAAAATATATTTATTTGAAAAAATATTATATAGAAACAGCTAGAAAATGTTATGATATCACGATACACATTTTTGCCCGATGCCGCCAGTGGTAGACAGTAATGCAGTAAATGTAATTGGTTACTGTACTTAGTTTATTGGTGCATCTTTACTAAAGTATTTCCATTTTGGGGGCCATTTTTCTTTAAGGCAAATATCTTTTTACTTGAATACGTTATGTGGAATCTTTCCCTTCCCTTTACCCTGTTTTGACTTGTTGAACAGAGCATGGTTCTAGCTATTGGAAATTGTTTGCCTTTAGTGTTTTGTGCTAATGATCACATTAATGGCTTTATGTGTCAGACTAACAAAGTACATTCTATTAAAAGATTGGTGAACCAATAGTGACACTAGAGTCTCTTCAACTAAAGTGAGTTGATTAAGCAAAAGCCTTCTTACATAAATGGTGATAGGACATTAGAGCCATAATAAATCATCCTACTTTTACTCACAATACTTCAGTACACTTGAAGGCAAATACTTTAGTACTTTTACTCAAGTGGAGATCTGAAAGGAGGGACTTTTACTTTTACTGAAGGAATAATTTAGCGTTGGGTGTCTCTACTTTAACTTAACTGTATTTTGTCCACCACTGCATGCCACGCACTCTTAGGGTAAAGCAGGGATTTCCATTCTTACCCACCAGAGATGGTGATCAGGTGTTTAAAGTCTGAGACCAAGTGATTAAACAGTTAAAGGAGGGCATAGCTTAATTAGAATGAAATTCAAAAGTCATACTGCTCCTTTGAGGATAATACTGGACTCCCCCGGGTACACACTGTGCCACAACAGATGAGCTACAAACTCAACTGTAACTGTACACCAGCAAGGTGGAGTTACAATGTGTTTCCAATAAAGTGGACAGTCAGTGCACATACATGTGTAATACCGCAGCTGTGTTGTGCAGGCTCCATCGTTCTGGCCTGTCTTTATCTGTCAGTCTTGTTTCTGCTGGCGTGTGATTGTTTGAGTGTGAAATGTCTGTGAAGCAAAAGTTATTTTCAAACTTGCTCATCAGATGAATTTTTTTTATTAATGGCATCTGGTGCGTTCAAAAGCTTGCAGAAATCAGTGTGCGGGTGTACGTGTGTTTGGGTGTGTGTGAGATCGAGAGAGAGAGAGACAGAGAGAACAGTATGCACTGATGCTTGCCGGTGACAGGCAGTGGAAATTGCCAACCTTGTTGCGCTAACATTCGTTGTCAGATTCAGTTCTGGCTGAGTGCCATTGCTCCTTCCCTGTAACTCTGCTTCATGTTCTTTGGTTTCGCATTCATACAGCCTGTATGTGTTTGTGATCCTGCGTATGTTACTGGTTATGGTAAATTTGGGCTGTCATGGTTACTTGCTTAAAGTAAGTTTGACTGATTTCTTATAAACGTTTTAAGATCAGACTTACATTTTCTCACTCTTCAGAATGAACTACTGTTTCAGAAATGTCTGTTTTATACATTTCACTGAATGTAATGTTTGTAAATGCATCACTGATGCATTAGTCACTGCGGTACTTTCTAAGTCCTGAGTTTTGGGTCCTGTGTATTTAGCTAAAAGTAAAAATCACATCAAATCTCTTTTAGTAATGAGAGTTCTTCCCTTAACTGGAATTTATAATTGACTCAAAGGAAGCTGCTCTCTTCACAATTTGCTGAATAAAATCAACTGTACCATACTACTCTTTTGCTGAAAGAAACTTTCAATATTAACACATTTGATATACTATTCAGATCTTTTTTCATTGATTTAGAAGATGTCAGGTAAGTTTTTACAAAGTTGTATTACAGAAGCGAATCCTATCTTAATTTAGGAGTTGTACCTTTTAAAAGTCTCTTATCTTAACTTAGGAAACCCTACACTACTCGACAGAGGTCGATGGGAATAAATTAAGAATTAAAAATCGATCGTTTAATTTTTAATAAATAGGTTTTTTTGTGTTTAATCTTGTTTTGGTGATACTAGTTTATTGATATTTTCTTACACAGGACAGTGTCTAGGAAACGTTGTCTAGACTGGATGTTTCTGTAATATCATTTTCTTATCTAAAGGTAATGGATACTATTAATAAAGTCAGGAGCTTCTGTAATAGTTACTCAATTCTGTCATAACTGAAAGAAGTAAATTCCATCATGACTGACTAAAGAGATTAGATTTTAGAATTCAGGATCTGTAATACGGCCCCCAACACAATGGGACGCTTAAGGTTGTGTATCATCAGCAATAATGCTATTCATGAGAGTGCACTTCCCTCTGCTGTCTTGTAGCTGAGATAACACCTTAGTGAGTAAACCCTTAGAAATCACAGTTATCCCAGTAACAAAGGCATGTTGTAAGTTTCTCAGTTGTAAAACATACTCTAGACTTTAAACCAGAAAAGGTATTTAATTTGAATTAGATGTTTTTAATACTGTCTAATGAATTATGTAATCATATGTATAGATGTAATCATATAGTATAACGAGTATAAGGGTTAACACCTTCCTTTTTAGGCAGGCTAATCGTTTCATTTTCACTGCCTGACTGTGTTGCAGCAGTTGATATTGTACAGGCTGCTTAGTGTGAGCTTTGCAATGGCGCCTCCCACCTGGTGCACTTTTAACTCTGGTAAATAATTAATGATGGATCAAATCTGAACCTGCCTTTATGTCCCTCTTTCTCTCTCTCTCTCTCTGTCTCTCTCTCTCTCTCTCTCTCTCTCTCTCTCTCTCTCTCTCTTTCTCTCTCTCTCTCTCTCTCTCTCTCTCTCTCTCTTTTTCTGAACACATTCACACCACTCACAGCTCATCCCTCGATGAAACCTCCTCCACACTTTAGGCAGCAAGGACAGAAGCGCTTATCACAGAGAATCAGAAGTGGAGGAGAGATAATAGAGCTTTTAGTTAAAGCAGTGCTGAGTTATATATCATTACAGGGAAAATCTAACGATTCCACAAAACTGCTGCTGATTCTTGAGAGGGGAAAGTCATTCAGTGTGTCATGATGTGAAATGTTGCATTGTAGAGAAACAAACATATTCAGATTTATTTCCAGTGGTGGTGATTAGAACCAGAAACGCAATCTCTACACATCAAGTTCAGACAAAGAGACGGCATCTTCATAACTATTTTGTGTAATAGCTTTCTATCAAATGGAGCTTTTAAAGCTTTACTATCTGGTTCCTGTCTCCACTGTTGTGAAAAAAATTGTGAATCAGTAATGTTCTCTATAATGGAGCATTTCACATCCAACCACTCAGAGCAACTGCATGTAATCTTGATGATATTTGTCTATACCGGTATCAGTGCCATGCCTTGGTAACTAAAAGTGAAAAAGGTTAACTAGAGTAAAGACATAGATACTCCTACTCAAATATTACAACAAGTTAGGTGTAAGTACAATACAGTACAGTTGGAAGTTGTTTGTCGTACTGCTACCTGAGTTACTAAAGTAAAAAAAGCACTTTTCTTTTAATATCTGTGTTTTTGCCCCAATGCATTTTCAGAACCTGAAAGCAACCTTCTCAATGCACTGCCTTACACATTACTGATGGTTCTGTGTTTATTTGACAAGATATATATTTCTGAAAGTATGTTAAATCAGCATTTCTGCTGTATTATGAATGCATCAGCAGTGGATTTACACCGAACCTGGTGTTCTGAGGGTTATGGCAACTGGTTTCGAAGTTAATGGGTTTCTGTACACATTTACAAGCTGTGTTATCAGCAGCAGGTTTGCTTAGCCTCTGTTACCACAATTGCCTCCGTTACCACTCTTTTCATTGCACATACTTTTTAGGTAGCATCTTATATCCACTGCGGCGAGAGAGCAGTGAGCACTACATCCCAAGCACCTATAAAAGTTCAGTTCTTAACCCGATTGTAGTAGTTTTAGCATCTCCTCAGAAGTTTTCTCTGCTTGATGCATGCCAATAATTTGACCCTTCTGAAACAGATTAACCACTTTTCCACGACCATGAGAAGCTACTCACTGCATCAGTTAGGGTTAAATAATTGTTTGCCAGCTGAAACAAGATCAACCATGCAGTAATTATCCAATAGGAGGCACTTACCTATCTGCTTAGTAAAATCCAGGTGCCTTTTTGGCCAGGTAGTGCAAGTTCTGATATGTGGTAATGCCTGGTACTCCAGCATATCCACAATGCCATTTATGGACGTTTTAAAGGTGTTTCTCTATTTTCCTGGACTGCTTTGACAAAGTGCATTTTCTAACTAACATAAGATGGCACTCCCAAATGTGAAATGATGGCACAGGGCAAAAATGGAATAAGTGCATTTGTGCTGAATGTGGAAGGACATTTTATGGTCATTAATGGTCTATAAGCAGGGTAGCAGAGTTTTCCCAAATGCATCTTAACCCAAATATCATTGCGAGATGGCAGAGTGAGCGCTGAACATTCCATAATAGCTGCTGTGACCTTAATGCTATGATGCTTTTGAGAGAAAGCGTGTGTGTGTAAGAAAGCGAGAAAGTGAAAAAGCGTCTGAGAGGTAACTGGTAGCACCAGAGAGATGAGCTGATTTGATACATGTTGAAAAGTTCAGCCTGTAAAATGCTGACTCTATTTTCTGTCACGTCCTGTGTTTCTTATCCTCTCTCTCTCTCTCTCTCTCTCTCTCTCTCTCTCTCTCTCTCTCTCTCTCTCTCTTACCCACACACGTGCACACAATGTCTGTTTTTCTCTTGGGAGAGAGAGAGAGCTCTAATTAAGACACACCTTCCTGCCCCGATCCGCAGATTATAGCAAGATGTTCTTCTGTCCTTTTTTTATTTCTGGCAGAATTAGACTTTCAAATTACCTTCAATTGGTGAACAAGGCTTGCATGCAGTGCTGAGGATGTAAGGGATAGAAGCTGGAAGGAAGAGGTAGACTTAAATAAGTGAGGTTGATAGACAGTTACTGTCTTCTTTGTCTTCTTCTCTTCCTTTATATCAGTTATGAGAAACATTATTTCATTGACCAGGCACAATTCACAATTACGGTCATTTTATGGAATAAAGAAATTTATGTAAGTCATTAATAAGTTTCTATATGTATATCCACAGGTCCAGGAGTGGCTATGTCTGAACTGTCAGATGCAGAGAGCCTTGGGAATGGACATGACCACACCTCGTTCCAAGAGTCAACAGCAGATCCACTCTCCATCCCATCAACCTAAACCAGATCCCATACTCCCGCTTGTCCAGCCCTCCTCTCAGCCTAAGCCACAGCCTCAGACTCAACCTATATCCCAGCACCAGCCCCAAACCCAAACCCAACCACATTCCAAAATCCAACCCCAGGCCCAATCTCAAGCCTCCCCAGGCCTTCAGAGACAAGGTGGAGCTATTAGTCCTTACCAGACTGGCCCTAGTGCAGGTTCTGGATCTCAAACAGGCCCTGCAACTCACACCGGACCTTCTCAAATGGGATATCCACATCCAGGACCTCAATTAGGACACCAGGCACCCCAGAATCAACGTGGGGAATTTGGCCAGAGAGGCCCTGGTGGGATGGCACAAACTGCGGCCCGAATCCCTCACCCTGGAGCTGTGCCCTTGCCAGGCTTAGCCAAGGCCCCATCACAACCGGAACTTGGCCGGGGTTCTCCGGTCCACCACACAGGCCGACCAGACCAGATCCGGAGTGCTGGAAGCTCCCCAGCCCGTCGGCCAGCCTCAGTCCATGAAGCCTCTGCTCCGCCTCAGGATGGACTTACCAAACTGTTTGGCTTTGGGGCATCTCTGCTAAACCAGGCTACCACTCTTATTTCTGTTGACCCGCTCCCAGGAAGCGGACCCACACCTCAGTCCTCAGCTGCCCGTCAGCAACAGGGGCCCAAGGTGCTCTTTAGTGATGCTAATGCTAAGCCTGCAACAGGACCTCTTGGTGGGGCCAAACCAGGCTTTCCACAAGGTCCTCATGCCCCTCCACAAAAGCAGCCTCAGCCACAGCAACAGTCGCCTGCGCACCATCAAAAGGTGCCACAGCAGCAGTCGCCGGCACATCATCAAAAGGCACCACAACAGAAAGAGCATCAGTCTCCTCTGAAGCAGGTTCAGGCAGTGAGCCAGGTGCCTAAAGTCAACTGCCCGTTGTGTAAGACTGAACTCAATATAGGATCAAGTGAGCCCCACAACTACAACTCCTGCACCCAGTGCCACAAACAAGTCTGCAATCTCTGCGGCTTCAACCCGACACCACACCTAGTAGAGGTAAGAGCAGATGCATATACATATTTAGAAAACCAAACCACCCCTCACTTTGCTGTTACTTCACACTTCATCTTCAGTCTTTTTCAATTCAAGATCGCCTGGTGCCTAAACTGTTGGATTTTGTTCTAAAATGCATTATGGACTTTACACACAAAACATATCAGTGCTACATCATGATTAATACCATCTATGTCCGATAATCCATTTATATTGATCTCTTTTCAAACAAATGTAGTATAGATAAAAGATAAAAATAATTTAGCCAATTGGCTTTTGAAACAGATCTTTTCAGATAATTTCTTTCCCATCAGCTGCCGTGAAACAAATTTGTCCCCAATCATTTTAGCACATTTTATGTGCATGCATGCACAAAGTAATGAAATCAATTATGACCACATAAACGTGTGCAAAATGACTATACTGTGCATTTTGCTTGTAATTATTTGGCATGTTTCACTTCTATTACAAGTGCATACAGAGATATCATTTGTATTATTTAAGCTCAAACAAAGAAAGCTCTTTGTTCCTGCTTGCTTTGGCAGAGGAAAATAGGTTTGTGTGTGTGTGTGTTGTTCATGTGTAGACTCGTGTGTGGGTGTGTAGGGTCAGTGCTTCGGGGAGAGGGAGACATCCAAGTGTTAATATTCATTGGTATGCAGCAGTGCTGTTCTCACCCCAGTAAAGCAGGTCTCTGAAGCACACAGGCTGTGTGCTGGTTTAAGAGGAGTTTCTACTGATAAGACCACAGAGGGAACAGAATATTGATGATGCGTACACCACTTTATAAGAGAGCAGCTGAAGCATTAGAGGCATATTGTAGGACGAGTGGATGGAAACAAGGGGAGAAAAAAGAGAAAGAATGCTATGGGCTTGCATTGTTACTGTGTATCTTGAACTGTCAAGTAAAGTATCGCAAAGACCGGGACTATACTGTGGTAAATGACACCACTAGTGGGGAACCCTCAGGGCCTTCAGAGAAGGCTCGATCATTTCTGGAAATAAATACATAGGCCTGTAATTTTTATTTAATATAATTAAATGCTTTTTGTATTTAAACTGTTGAAATGTTGTACGGATATTCTTGTTGCAAGTTTGGGTTGGTGACAAGCAGAGTAAAATCTTGTCCTTTCACAATTTTGGTTCTACCTCTCAGATTTAGCTCTCCTGTTGGTTAGGATTTAAGGAATTCAGCAGAAGACCTACCATTAGATGAAAGTGACAAAAGCGCAATATAAACATCATGCTGGACCTTCTGAAAAAGTCTTCAATACATCACTGACTAATGCAAATACCAGATAAACATTCATGATGTTGTTGGCAATTTTGATGGCCAGTGCAATTTCCTGACACAAGTGATTGCACCAGTATATTGCTAACATACTATTAAAAGTCGAATTGAGGCACTAACAGAAATTAGCATTACTGTAGACGTGAGCTTTAACGTTTATAGCCCAAAATGAAAGTTCTAAATGATCTTTAGTAGTCATTGTCTGCCACGGAACACCAGTGAACACAGAAAGAATTTAGATTCAACCTTAATTAGAACCTTAATCAGGTTTTTTTAATGATTCTAATCCTACACAAAAGTCCAGTGAACCCATCTTTAAAAATGCAATTCAGTTACATGCAGAATACAGTGCAAGTAAAGTTTGAATCTGTCTTGGTAAAGTAAACAATGCGTGGTATCAAAAGTTTAAGTATAAAATTGTTATGACACTGTTCTATTTAAAAAAGCATTTAACTTTTGATATACTGTATTGTATAGCACTACTTATCACAGATCAATAGTTTTACTGTATCACATGTAACTGCAATCCATCCATGTGACTATTTCAGTCAGGTTAATTTCCATATACATTGATTACGGTTATTATGCATCATTATCATTATTTTACCATCTTTAGACCTCTGCTAAAACCCAATTCCTGTCCTCATTGCAATGTTTAATTATGCACTCATTTGTAAACTGCACTGAATAACCATGGTGATCTAATAAAGGTATACATTTGGATTGCTCTGCAGCATAAGTGAATGCTCTTCCCAGTAATCAAGGACAGTGTAATAACATTCATGATGCCATTTCACTACAACTCACTTAGATCTCTATAGTCATTAGGATAATTTGGGGTTGTAACTCACTGCGCATTCTTAGCAAAGACAATCATAGTTATTTGTTAGCATTTCATAGCAATCTTTATAAATTCAGGATTCTGGACCATTTTTAATGAACTCCGCTGGCACCACACCTAAGACTAATACCGCTATTATTTTTTATTTGTAGGAATTCAAGTCTTCTGGTTATCTGGCTTCATTATAATATGGCAAGCCATTTTTGCTTTTATTTCCTATATTTCTTGATCACAGAAATTCGCATGTAATATTTAAATTTCAGATAGGAAATATTTAATTGATGATGTCAGGAATTCAACTTGCACATGTGAAAAATGAATTTTTTGACACAAAAAGCCTAAAATGTCATTGACACATGACACGTTAACTGAGTTCCATTGTTAATTGGATTAGAAATATAAATACATTCCAAGACTGTTTACAATAAAATTAATTGGAACAAAATTAAAAACGTATTCAAAGTCATTGTATTTCTCAAAGTAAAATTGTTCTCCAGTTATATGGACTGCAAGCTGAAACCACTTTCCATGCACAGCAAACAGATTTACAAAATAGAAATGCAGAAAAAAGAAGCCATTTTATGTACAGTGCCAATCTGACATCTTGCTCAAGCAAGTCTTCTCTCTGATGCACATCTGTTATGAACGAGCTAATGCGTTACTATAGAGTGTTACTGTTTTCTTCTAACATCACAGTAAATCTGGCATTTGCGTTTTTTAAATTAGGTCCATACAACAGAGTTTACAATATTTTTATAATGCGACACTGGAACAAAAAAAGTTTTTTCTATGAGGGGTGTATACACACGTGGACAAAATTGTTAGTACCCCTCGGTTAATGAAAAAAAAGCCCACAATGGTAACCGAAATAGCTTAAATCTGACAAAAGTAATAATAAATAAAAATGTTTTATGAAAATGAACAAATGAAAGTCAGATATTGCTTTTCAACCATGCTTCAACAGAATTATTTTAAAAAATGAACTCCTAAAACAGAAAATTGATGACAAATCAAAGAGACGGATAATACGAATGGTAACAAAAAAAACTTCTAAAGAGATTAAAGGTGAACTTCAAGATCAAGGAACATCAGTGTCAGATCGCACCATCCATCGATGTTTGAGCCAAAGTGGACTTAATAGGAGACGACCAAGGAAGACACCATTGTTGAAAACAAAACATAAAAAAGCCAGACTGGAATTTGCCAAACTACATGTTGACAAGCCACAAAGCTTCTGGGGAGAATGTCCTGTGGACAGATGAGACAAAATGGAACCTTTTGGCAAGGCACATCAACTCTATGTTCACAGACGGAAAAATGAAGCATATCAAGAAAAGAACACGGTCCCTACTGTGAAACATGGAGGAGGCTCTGTTATGTTCTGGGGCTGCTTTCCTGCATCTGGCACAGGGTGTCTTGAATCTGTGCTGGGTACAATGATACATCTCAAGACTATCAAGGAATTCTAGAGAGAAATGTGCTGCCCAGTGTCAGAAAGCTTGGTCTCAGTCGCAGGTCATGGGTCTTGCAACAGGATAATGACCCAAAACACACATCTAAAAACACCCAAGAATGGCTAAGAGGAAAACACTGGGCTATTCTGAAATGGCCTTCCATGAGCCCTGACCTAAATCCTATTGAGCATCTTTGGAAGGAGCTAAAACATGCCATCTGGAAAAGGCACCCTTCAAACCTGAGACAACTGGAGCAGTTTGCTCATGAGGAGTGGGCCAAAATACCTCCTGAGAGGTGCAGAAGTCTCACTGACAGATACAGGAATCGTTTGATTGCAGTGATTGCCTCAAAAGGTTGTGCAACAAAATATTAAGTTAAGGGTACTGTCATTTCTGTCCAGGGCTATTTCGGGAGTTAATTTTTTTAAGTAATTCTGTTGAAGCATGGTTGAAAAGCAATGTCTGACTTTTATATGTTCATTTTCATAGAATTTTTATTTATTATTACTTTTGTCAGATTAAAGTTATTTTTGTTATTATTTTGGGCTTTTCTTTCATTAACCCAGGGGTTACGTGTGTATATAAATATCCGCATTTATTTTGTATGTTTTTTATTTTAGTGCATCTCTGTCCATTATGGTCAGATGAAGAAAATGAAGAAATCATTCAAACAGCCAGAAATGCTAAAATGTCTGCTATTATATTATATGTAAAAAGATTCTCATAGCGCAAAGACATTCACCAACAGGTCATTAGACTATAAAAGTTTTTTGAGACGAGTATGGATGGCATGCCCTATCCTTGGTGAATTCTAGGCTCCATTTTGCAGCACGTGATTTGCATGAATAAAGTCTATCTGACTTGCACAGTCATGTCCTCAGTCACATTTCCAGCAGCACAATAAGTCATGCACTGAATGTATCACTCAAAGAAGATTTTGTGTAAATCTAGAGTTCAAAGTTTATAGTTCTGATGAAGTTAGATGAAGCTGTGAATACCAGGACCAACCGTTCACAGGGTAAAGAACATTATCTAATGGCCGTCAATAGGTCTCGCACTGTTTTGTTGTTCATACATGCTGACAGAACCTTCCTGTTATCCCACAATGAGTTATGACAGCTGTGTTGTAACGGCCTGTAAAAATGAAAAGGCCAACAATCAATCATCTCCAACAATCAATGAGGATATATTATCTCTTTACTTATGAAAGCAAAAAGGGTTGGTAAGGATTACTTTCAGTCACCATAGAATATATTCCTGACATTTTTCACTTTTTGTGACCACTTTCTGTGGTTTATTTAGTTGTTTTGGCCGTCTGCCCAATGTGATGTTACTGTAAACAAATTACGCTGCTAACATTAACATGTTTAATGGTGGTTAGCAAGATAACTTGCAGCCTGCAAGTATAGGGTAGGCAGTAATTTATAATTTAACATCATTACTTACCTGTAGTGCTTGCCATAGACTCACATATTGACTTGCCAGATCTGACAGCCATTTTCATGCTCTCTGTGGATGGTCTGAAGCCTACTTTGACACTCCTTCACTTTTTATGGAAAAAAAAAAAAGAATCGTAAAATGTTTTTTATTGTTAGATGTGCAAAATGTGACTCAGCAGCTGTTAGGCATGGTGTCCCAAGTATTTCCAAGTTTGTGCCAACACTCTGACTAGATTTGTTTTCACCCAAAAGGGGGCATGGTCATTAAGACGACAGGGAAGTGACACATGCCTGCTCTCATTAATATGTCTGGGCATTTGCGTAAAACATGAATTCTGAATGGTTATTTAAAATTCAATGGGCACACTGATTAGCTAATCCAGATAGAAACAATGGAGTATATCTTTTTCAGGGAGGAACTGTTTATCTTGTACTCTACCATGCTTTTTTTTTTATAACATTAATCAACACCAAATAATAAACTATATGCATTCAACTCAATTTGAACAGTATATTTCTCAAGTTAACAAAAATGAAAGGGCAGAATTATTAGAAAGATCCAAAAATGGTGCAGATCAGAACGGTAGTATTATGTCAGCTAATGAGCTTTTCTGTT
>JAMWET010006259.1:0-78423 GCA_024036415.1 Prochilodus magdalenae
GCCTGCGATGACCACCAACCACTGACACTAGCATAAGCGGGTGCTGGACAGACGAAAAGTCCCTACTCATTGATTCAGAGCAAGCCCTGGAAGAAACTACATGAGCTGGGTAACCTCCTTCTAGGTCTTCCCCTGGGTGGGGAGCCGGCTTCTCTGGATAAGGTCTGTTGAAATCTGCCAGTAGACCAGGAGTATGCCCTTAGCCCGAACACCAACATTGCTCCTTGGGTCCAAAGCCTTGAGTCTTTTGCCCTGACAATGTAGCATAACAAATGGATAATTTTCTAAATGTATCCACGAGGCTCACTTGCCTTTTACACTAAACCCACAGGGTTAACAAAATCAAATTACATGAAAACAAACAAAAAAAACATACAAAGACAGAGGATGACAGCATACTTGGAAGAGTTTTAAACAAAGAACTGAATCTCCTAAGAGCATTAACGTCCATGATAACAGGAGTAATAATTTGGAGACAACCCCTTGGTCCACTGGGTTCCCATTCACAGCAGACAGCCATAGGCCTTGAATTTCCCTCTTTCTTGAATTTCCCTCTGGGATCAATAAAGTATCTATCTATCTATCTATCTATCTAGGCGATGCTTTAATGAGAAAATTGGTAGCTGAAGTTTTTTGGCCACTTGGGAATGGATGTTTTCCTCTGCTCCCGAGTCTATTAGCACTGGAAAACTTTTGGTAGTGCAGTCACATGGATCATCCAATACCTTGTAACCATCCCTGGCATGGGACTACTCAACACTTTGGCATGTGAGGTGGTATTCACGCATTTACTCTGGGATGGTACTTGAGGTCTGTAGGGATGAACTCCACAGTCACGTAGGTTGTGGCCTGCTGGACTGTATTAGTGACAGAGACTTCTGCGAAGAAGTCGAAGCCTCTCCTCAGGAGATAATAGTGAACTCTGGAGGCTGGACAAGTGTGTGGGGGATGGAGGGAAGCTGTAGCTATTGGATACGGGTAATTGAGGTCCGTTGGAAAACTGTGCTGGTCGAGTCAGATGGTGAGGGTCGGACTGTAATCCCGGCAGTCCAGCTCCTTTGAATGTCTGCTTTGAGTCCTTTCCAGAACACAGTCACTAGAGCTGGCTTGTTCCAGCCACTCCAAGCAGCCAGAGGGCATAGTCTGCGACAGACCCAAACCCCTGGTGAAGCTGAACCAGAAGCTCTCCGGCTGCTCTGCCCTTGTTAAGATGGTCAAACACTGCCTTGAAGTTCAAAATTAAAATGTTTTCACACATTCCATATTCATAGGCCACCCAAACTGCGGAGGCCCGGCCCAGAGCCTTACCAGTAAGGCAAGAAATAATAAAAGAAAGATTTGTGAGAACAGTTACCTGCAACCTTGATTTGGAGCACCATCAAACTTGTCTGGTTTACTGACTGTGAAGGAACCAGCCGCCGAGAGATTAGGAGAGACTGGTTCAGATTTAGCCATAGCCAAGACATTTAATTGAGCAATTTGTGCAGATATATCCCGCAGATTGGCAGATATCTGTGATAATTTAACAAGCTGCTCGTTTTGATTTTGTGCTAGACAACCTACAGAGCTAGTAAGGGAATCAAATATTTAATTGTGTTGGCCTATAATTGGGCCTTACATCAAGCAGTGCATAGCTAAGTCATTCAGCTCTGCCATGGTGATAGCGGTGAAGTTTGCTCAATGCATGCAGAGCTAAAAATCAGATGAGTTTTATTAAAATAATCTAGAAGTCAAACACAGCTACAAAGTACGACCAAACATAACAGGGCAATGTGAGGTCAGAGTGGAGAGACAAGCAAAGGTCAGAACATGGAGATGAGAAAACGAGGCAACCAAAATAAAACGGGAAGTGAGTTATGATTGGATGACTGGAAACAAGTGGGGGTGCATGCTGGGAAGTGGAATTCAGGAGATTGGCAGTGTCAGGGAAACTCTGAACCATGACAGACAGGTTTTATCATGGACAGTAAAAAGAGGTCAGTTCACAGAAAATAGACATTATTATCCTTAATTATCCATAAAAAAATCACTCCTTTATAATCTGTGTGCTGCAACAATTTAATAAGAAATTTATTGAATATTTATGATGATTGGGACTCATACTGATAGTAAAATCGGTAATTTTCCTCTTTAACATATCATTCATATCTTAAATGAGTTTCTGTAATAATAAAAACCCTTCATGATTAAAATGAGACTCACAGTGTAACACTAGTGCTAAACCCAGTTAAACAGGGATTTGATCAGTGTAAAATCACTTATACTAATCATCTTCAGATCGTCAGGTTGATTTGAATAGTCAGGAGAGACACAAGCTGAATCACCAGAGATCCCCACACAGCAGGATTTTGACTTCAGCCACCTGTCAGGACAGAACAGGAATAAAATGATTCAGAGCTACAAAATAAAAAGATCAAACCGATTTACTCCAAACAAACAGCATCAGTCACTGTATATAACCAGTTCAGGAAAGATGATGTCGACAGTTACACTATAATGAAGTTGTAACAGGGAAACAATCTTTATAGCGAGAAAGTCCTCTCGGGATTCTTCCCATGCTTATTGATTAAACTCCCTGATGGAAACCTCCACAAGGG
Organism: Prochilodus magdalenae; assembly: GCA_024036415.1. Lineage (NCBI taxonomy): Eukaryota > Metazoa > Chordata > Actinopteri > Characiformes > Prochilodontidae > Prochilodus > Prochilodus magdalenae. The sequence continues at coordinate 2,598 of JAMWET010006259.1, forward strand.
TGGACTCAAATGCAAATGTTGATACAACAGGGGAAAACAGAGTAAAACAAAACAGGAGAAAGGTTTGAATCGGATTCGAACCACCATTAACAGATGGGACCAAAGCGATGGGAGAGGACTGCACCAACTCGTACTTTTAGGGCATTGACCTTCACCACAAACGTTAGCTCTGGAGGTGGAGTATAGGAACTGATGTGAGTCTTCTCTTGAATGAAGCACAGAGAGAAATTGGTTAGATCCCAAGAAGCATTGGACAAGGTGGAGTGAGGTGGGATGAAGCTGAGTCACTCAGTCACTGCCTTTTGGTTGGATGGATCCATAGGCACCCTACCCCTGGAGACCGCAAACCCAAGAAATTGGACAGAGGGTATGTGGAACTGGGATTTCTCCATTGTCATGTAGAGGTTGCTCTCCAGGAGTAGTTGTAGGACCCGAGGTACATGAGAGACATGTTCTGTAGAGGTCCTACTAAAGATAAGGAGATCATCCAAACCAACAAAGGCATCGAGGCCAAGGGCCTCATGAAGAACCTCATTAGAGTCGTTAGAATATTGGCCAGAGCATTCATCAGTCCAAATGGCATCACCAAGTATTTTATAGAAGCCAGTGGGCATGCTGAAAGTTGTCTTCTCATCCCCCTGCCTAATCCTCACAAAGTCGTAGGCACTGCAGAAGTCTAATTTAGTGAATACAGAGGCCTTCTGCAATGCCTCAAAAGCTGTAGTCATAAGGTGCACAGGGTTGCAGTCATTTGCAGTTTTTTATTAAGGGCTCTATAATCATTATATGGATGTAGGCCCCCGTCCTTCTTCCCCACAAAGAAGAATCCTGCTCCAGGGGATTTACATGTCCATGTAAATGTCCATGTAAATTACGTGCTCCATGTAGGCTCTCCACCGGTGTCCCTCAAGGCTCGGTGTTGGGTCCTCTTCTCTTTTCTCTTTACACTCTTTCTCTTGGCAAAGTAATTACTTCTCACGGCTTTTCTTATCACTGCTATGCTGATGATACGCAACTCATGCTCTCCTTCCCATCATCTGATACACAGGTCTGCAACCGCATCTCAGCATGCCTGACCGACATCAGCTCATGGATGACAGCTCACCACCTTAAGCTCAATCCCAGCAAGACTGAGCTGCTGTTCATCCCGAGCACTACAGGTCCTCACTGTGATCTTGCCATCTCATTCGGGAACTTGTTGATCACCCCGACTGAGGATGCAAGAAGTCTTGGAGTGATTCTGGATGGCCAGTTATCGTTCTCGGCTCATATAGCGAACCTGACTCGGTCATGCAGATTCCTCCTCTACAACATCCGGAGGATTCGACCCTTCCTCTCTCAGGAAGCCACCCAGCTGCTGGTCCAGTCTCTGGTCATTTCAAGGCTAGACTACTGCAACTCGCTCCTGGCTGGTCTTCCTCTGCGGGCCATCAGGCCCTTGCAACTTGTTCAGAACGCTGCAGCCCGTCTCATCTTCAACCTTCCGAAGTTCACCCACGTCACTCCACTGCTGCGCTCCCTTCACTGGCTTCCTGTCGTTGCCCGCATCAGATTTAAAACTCTGATGCTGGCCTACAAAGCCAAGAATGGACCAGCGCCTCACTACTTTATGGCAATGGTGAAGAGTCGAGCTGTACCTCGAGCCCTTCGTGCTTCAAGTACAGCTCGTCTCGAACCACCATCCCTGAGGACACATGGAAGACAAGCGTCCAGACTCTTCTCTGTCCTGGCTCCCAGATGGTGGAATGAACTCCCACTGGGCGTCAGAACAGCGGAGTCTCTCGCAGTCTTCAAACTTGAGTGAGCTCTAGCAGACGTGTAAATTGTGTGTGTATCGTGTGGCAATTTAATAACCTTTTGTATTGCACTTATAATGACCTTTGTCAATGTGTATTGTGTTGCACTTATAATGACCTTTCTCTAGGTACCAGCACTGGCCCCCTGTTCGGGCAGTGTCTGAGCTCATGGTGAGTTTTAGGCTCTAGACTTCCTATACTAGCTGGAATATTATCCAACAGAACACTAAGCACGGTTGTAAGTCGCTCTGGATAAGAGCGTCTGCTAAATGCCTTAAATGTAAATGTAAATGTAAATGTCCATATGAAGCCTTGGACTAAGGCCTTCGGAATGTACCATGTTCTCCACTGACATCTTCTCAGTGCTGGAAAGAGAGATCAGATGGCTTCTGGGAGTTGATGTAATCAAAAACTTGTGAGGTGAGGAGACAAGACCTCTGTCTTTCATTTGCTAAAAACCTTCTGAAGATTTGCTAAAGACCTTCCTGGTGGGCTGCTGGCACGTTACTGAGTCCTGCAGAATCATTAACAACCCCTGACAAGGCCCCACCAGCCTTGGGTCGTAAGCAGGATCCTTGGCAGTGTGGCCCCCATTGACAAATAGACCAGGGTATCTAGTCACTTTGGTGGTTATGCCTTTGCAGCCAAAGGAACTCCAAGATGACCAGTAGGTCAGGGCCTAAGTGAGAATAAAGGACAAGCGTCTGGTGTGCAGGCCAGCTTGCACAAGGATCGGTTTAGTCTGTCTTTCGATCGCCCCTGACCTAAGTGGATTCCCATCTATGGCAGAGACCAGGAGGGGTGTCAGCAGGGGTTCCACAGGTAGTCCCAAAGCTTAGGCCACAGCGACATCCATGAAGTTCCCAGTGGCCCCAGAACCAATAATAACATGGAGCCATTCTTTGAGTTCCGCCACACCAAGGATATGGGAAGATACACCCCTGTAGCTCTGGTGCTCCAGAGGGGGACTACCCTAGTGCCCTTGGAGTAGGCCTGGTCTTTTTCCGGCTTTGTAGGACACTGGGCTACCTTGTGCCCCTCCTCGACACAAAACATACACCACCCCTTCCGGCAGCATTGCTCAGCATTCTGAGGAGTTAGATGGGCATGGGCAATCTGTATCAGCTCTGGGGCCTCAGGCTGCTGAGAAATAGTATTGGAGGGGTGTTGGCGGCAGGCAGTGCAATGCACTCCCTTATTCGCACTTTAATGTCAAGCTTGATTGCAAGCTTATACAGGTCCTCCAATGTATTTTGGTGGTCACAAGTGGCAAGCCTGTCTTTGAGGTCTTTATTGAGACCCTGTGGGACACAGCCCTTAGGTCCCCTTGGTTCCACACACTCTCTGCCGCCTAGATGCGGAAGTTGATTGTGCAATCGTTGACCGAGGGGGATCACTGTCACAACAAAAAACTAAAAAGAAGGTGATCAAACTGTGGGCACTCGGTTTGTATCACAAAACTAAAAGGCAGATACTCTGGTAAAGAGGAACGAGTATCTTCTAACCTCTCAAACTAAAGAGAACAGGAAAGGATAAATTACATGGTTGGTGTGGCTCAGCACTTAACACCACTACCCACAAAGAGCTACCACAGCATTTGGGAAAGGGGGGTTGAATCCCAGTGTAGGTAGCAAATGCTGAGCTACTCCAGTAAGAGTCCTTGGGCAAGACTCCTAACACTGCACTGGCCTACCTGTAAAATGAATAACCATGTAATTTGCTCTGGATAAGTGCATGGCTTCCCTCTGGTGGTAGGAGGACCATGGCCCCTTACAGAAGAGTACTGCTGCTAAATACAGCAACTTAAGAGAGGTACTAAACTTCCTCTAGTGCCTCGTTTATCATGGGTTTAGTAAAATGTACTGTGGGGTAGGTTTATAGCCCACCCTGAAATTTTATACAGAGTCATTTTAATACCAACTTGTCTTTTAGAAGTAGGTGAGAAGTTTAACAAAGACGGAGGATTTATTTATTTATCATAATTACCACAGTAATTGGGGGCAGTCGTGGGCTGGAGGTTAGGGAACCAGCCTTGTGACCGGAGGGTTGCCGGTTCGATTCCCTGAAATGACAGTAACGATTGGGGTGCCCTTGAGCAAGGCACCTAACCCCCAACTGCTCCCCGGGCGCCGTGGATAGGGCTGCCCACCGCCTCGGGTAAGTGTGCTCACTGCCCCCTAGTGTGTGTTTACTAGTGAGTGTGTTTGTGGGTGTCACGGATGGGTTAAATGCAGAGGCTAAATTTCCCCACTGTGGGACTAATAAGGGATTAAAATCTTAAATCGTAACACTTTATTTTCTTATTTAAATTCTATTTTAATCATAATAGTGGAAAAGTGAAGTGAGAGTGTTCACCTGTGCGTCCAGCAGTCCTGATAAAAGGCCCGACAGAGATGGAGGCTCTGTCATGCATGTCCACGGACCGGCCAGCTCTGTGCTGATGTCCAGAGGAACAGTTCTGTATGCGACAATCAGATAGCTGGTTTAGTTAGGGAACCTGCAGTGAGAACGACCCTATAGACATTAAACACAGGCTGTAGTATAAAGAGGTCCTACTGAAACCCTGCAGTATCACAGTGCAGCAGGTTTCTACAGGATATTAGTCTAAACCTACTTCCTTAAGTAAAAACACAGAACAGGCTTTAACGATTACCCATCAGCACATGACACACCACATAATGAAGTAACAAATAACACTCAGATATTTTACACCACAGTGAGGACAATGTCAACACTCACCGCTGCACAGTTGCTGTTCTGCAGAAGGCAAAGGTGGATGCCACAGTGAAGGAAGACCTTGGAGTAGTTGCCGTTGAAGGCCAACATCTTGAAGAAGAAATGAGCAGCTGTGGAGACACCGTTCTGAAGAACCTTCACTGTGTTATCACCTGGATTTGGACACCTGAAATAATTTCATGATATATCAGCTTTAAATCAGTGAGAGCTGTCTGAACATGAGAACGTCCTGGCACCTACCTGAAAAACAGGTGTGAGCTATCCACGAGCTTCCCTTACCGGTTAATGATGAGGTCCCAGCGGACAGCGTAGTTCTGGTCATTCACAGGAGTGACCCAACAGGAATCTATCACTGTGGCAATCTGACGGCCGTCCACTCCCTGAACAGCCACCTCCATAAAGATCCTCTGGTCCACCTCTATGTCCTCAGTGCCCCTGACCATCTGGAAGGGTCTTGTGCACTATGCTGTTGAAATTGTCCAATCACAGAGTCATCCTAAGGACTATTCTGGTGACATAAACAATGTTAACAGTCCATAAACAACATTATTATAAACTGCTGAGTGTAAAAGTCTAATCTACTGATTACAGTATGAACTACTGTTCCTATAGAGCTACAGAAAGTCTTTATACTGTAGAATATCATTCTAAAGCTCTTATAGTACTTCTGATTGAAATAGTCCTCTACAGGTAGTGTGGTGTAGGGTCATGTATTCGATCATCTGTCCCACCTCTGCAGAGGGCTGAACTCCATGTCCATGGTGAGTGTCTGTCTGAGCTTATAGACGCAGGAGAAGCGCAGTTCCAGCTCCTTCTTTCTGTTGATGGCTCCTCCTGCTGAGTCAGCTACACCCTGGATGGAGTTCTCGTAGATGAAGTGGGTACCATTGGCCTGTAGACAGGTGATGGACACTCAGTATAAATGTACCTTCAAATGTACAGCAATGATTTTAAGATCCAGCTGTGAACTTTAAATAAGTCTCTCCAGGACAAAGATACGTAATTCCACCATTTCATAATCCAGTACTCAAAAACACCAACAGTATGATAAAGAGGCTGGAGACCAGACCGTGTGTGTGGAGGGCATGGGGAATGCAGTTCCAGTGGAACACTGTACAGTACAATTAAACCTAGACTGAAGGAACTGAAGACCCTGGATAGAACTAACCCAGTGAGCATCTCTATAAGTACCAGCACTGTGTAACATGTTCTAGAGTTTAATCAGTCTGTGTGGTTCTGTTCAGTGTACCGTGAGGTTTGTGCCACAGATGTGCTCATCGTTATCAAAGTGGAACACCAGTCTGCCATTCTGGAGCGTCCCATTGCAGCTGGGGTCACTCAGGTGCAGGACGTTAGTGGGGAAACCAGCTTCAAAGAGCTGACAGCGGGACAGAGACATGGTGCCGGAGCTGCTCTCACAGGTTTCTCTGGAGTCTGAGATAAAGAGGATAGAGGAATGAGGCATGAGATACTACTTTAGTGGAAGGTCCTGAAGTGACTGATCTTACTGGTCTGTTAAACCCGGCTGGTACCGTAAGACTTGTCTTTGGGTCTAGGATCACTCTGATTACAGAAGCAGCCATAGACTCCATCTCTCACCCCACACCACTCATCCTCAGTGCAGCTCTGCTCTGCGCAGGGGTCCACCGTCACTGAGGAGAGAATAATGAACAGAGGAATAGAGTGATAATGCAGCAGACACATTTATCAAAGTCCTTAAACCAGAAGTCAAAGTAAATAACTGTTAACTAATAACTATTCCTTTATTAATGTCACATATTCTGTAGACAGTTTAATGTTTGTAAACGAACAATTAGTTAACATTGGAGTCTTTACTCAACCAACTGCTAATTCATTTAAAGAGGACTTTATTAATGCATCATATTATACATGGGTAGCACATTTCCAAGCTTGCTTACAAATTGTCTTATAAAGATTACAGAAATTTTTAATAGGAACACAAAATTTGTAAAACACTGCAATATTATGAAAACTAATATTAAAAAACTAAATAAAACTAAAACTAATATTTCTGGTTATTAATGGTTAGCCAACTAATTATAATTATAAAGACGGTGATGTAAAATTGTTTAGGTGTACATTTTAGGCAGAGGAGAAAGGGGTGTATTTAAACATTCTAACAAAACACAATAATGTAGGACAGAAAAAAAATCATCAGCCATAAATGTGCTTTATCAGTCACTCCAGACAGTTTCATCAGTTTTAATTTAATTGCTGATGTACTAGATTTTAGGTGACTTCCACATTAACACATCTTTTAGTTTAGCTATAGTTTAGTTTTAGATTTAGTTATATTATTAGTATATGTCAGGAATAACAAACTTAGTTCAACGCACGCTGAGCTAAAAGTCAACTGAGGTTTAATAAACAGATTTGTAATAAAGCACAACAGCATGAACCAAAGGGGCCAAGGCAGAGAGAATAACCAGAGAAAGGCAGGGGTTGAATACCAGAAAGCAGGAGATACAGGCAAACAAATCTGAAGGAGTAGGACAAAAGAGTAAACCAGTAAACAAATAGCAAGTCAAAAACCAGAAGTGCAAAACAAATCAGCAACCTGATCAGAGCAGAGGAGAGATAGGGAGAGAGAGAGAGAGAGAGAGAGAGAGTGAGAGAGAGAGAGAGAGTTAAAAACTCAAGGGAAATCACAGACAGAGAATACAAACAGAGAAGGCAAGAGAGACCGCTCAGTACGCAAACGAGGTTTGGGCATACTTTGCAGTGTGAATGTGTAACTATGTTATATAAATGCGATCATGAAATGAAAAGCAGATGTGTGTAATCAGTACTCAAGCAAAGCAGAGTGAGGGAATGAGGTGTGATCGGAGAGTTCAGGACGTGTGGCAGTGACGTCATCGGGCAGTGAATTTTGAGAAATGGAGTTTGGGAGATCTGAGGTGTCAGGGAAACGCGTGACAGCATAGAATGATAAATGAATTTCAGTCAGGTAATTTATCATGCCCACTACTTTTTCTGTTTTTAACATCTATATAAATAAAGATAAAACATATTTCTATACAGTCTGCTGTATATTTGTCTGTACTGTAAATTGTGTCAATTTGGAAAAAAACACTTCATGTTATACTTCATATCACTTAAAACTTAAAACATTATTAATCAAGTTATTATATTTATGGAGTAATAGAGCAGAATAGAGTGTTTTTATTGTCTTTGTACATATGCATTGTAATTGGATTGTAATTCCCATGCTGCATACTATTGACAAATTAATACTTTATTAGAAATTAAAATGTATACTACAACATGTCATCTATAGTAATTATATTTGTGGGAAATTATTACAATATATCTGTCTACTTACAGTACTAAAACAGTTAACTATTAATTTTTTGTTTGAACACTGAGGTAATGTAAAACATGGACTTGGAGACAGCAGCCTTGCTAAGACTATGGGCATCACCAGCTGTCTGCAAGACTCCACCTGTGGCACTGAACCGGAGGGCGGTGAGGAGCTGCTCGGTAGGAGAGAGGGCATTTTAGTGGTAGCTTTTACACCAAAAAGAGTAGAATCATTGCTTCAACCCTGTGCAGCTCATCATCACTGAGGTGAACTAGAGGACTGAGATCTCAAACACCAACACTGATTTAATAACAGGATTCTCTGAACAGCCGTCACCTTCACTGAGGTTTTAGCCATCATCATCACCAATCTTCCCATGGGCTGTTTATTGATTTGACTGATTAGTGTGTGGGTTTGATTGGTTAAATCCACCCACTTGGACTACAGACTAGGGTGAAGTAGACTGACGAGTGTATAATTTAATATCATTTTGTATTGAAATTTTTTATTATTAAAATTTATTTTCATTATTCTTTTTCTTCTTAATATTAGCCTCTGGCGTTTGGGTGCTGAACTACAGTCCAAATCCACTTCAAAACTATACAGGCCAATATTCTTTAAGACACATGGCTTGTACCTGTGGAAGTGGTGGTCATGGAATCTGTTGTTACTGGGATTTCTGGGTCATTAACTGGAGTAATGGTATTAACATCTGTAATGAGACAAATTAATAATAATAAAACAATAAAAACAGGAAAATAATAATAACGAAATTTTGTTTATTCCAGTAATCAGATCTACCTGCACAGTAGGCTGATGAGCAGTAGTTTGGACTAACAAACTCATACACGTAGTAATTTCCTGGACAAGCTTTCACTCGAATGGGGAAGGATCTGAAATAACAGCAGTCCCCACTCCAACTTCCACAGACCCGCCGAGTGACAATTCCATCCTCCAGTCGTGGGTGAGAACCATTCAGCCAGAGAGGGACATCAGTGCCACACATGCCTTCACTAACACATGATTCTGGCATCAGGATATTATTTCCCTCATACAGAAGACGATACCAGCCGCTCCACTTCATGTTGGTGTCACACCAACTCCACCCCCAATAATAATTCCAGTTGATGGTTTGGTTTGTAGCTCTTTGAGGATCATCCAGCACATCGTAGTAGTAGCAGGGATCATAACTGAGTTTGGGGGATTTAACTGTTATGGAAACATTATACAGTTTACAGTAATGTACAGTTTCTGATGCTAAACACACATACTTATACATATTTATTCCCAGTGATGTACTTCTAAATAATGATGAAATTTCTAAAGACGTATAGCATGTATACTTTATAATCCAACCTTTTCTCATTAATGAAGTATGCTTAAAATCTTTTTTGTGTAAATTTAGAAATAGAAGAAGAGACAACAACCAAGCTAATGTTCCTACCTGTGCAGTATGTAGGCATTGGGAGTGAAACATCTGGCTTGACGAGTTTATAGACATAGTAATCTCCTGGACAGGCTTTCACCTGGATTGGGTTGGACTTTCTGTAGTTACTGCACTGATATCCATAGTAGTCATCGATTCTGGATGCATAGACGTCTCGGGTGACGATGCCGTCCTCTATCTGTGGATGTGACCCATCAAGCCAGAGTGAAGTGTAGCCACCACACTGCATGTAACTCACACACCCCTCGAAAATCTGAGCATCTGCTCCCTGAAAGAACAGCCGATACCAGCCGTTCCACTCTACGGTAGTGTCATCATGACCTCTCTTATTTGGGTTCCAGTACCAGTATCTGTAGCTTACGTTTCTCCACTCATCATCTAGAAAAGTGTAGGTATGGCAGGGGTCAAAGCTGTAAGCCATTGGAGTGGTTGCTGTGGAAAGACAGAGCTTAGTTACTTAAATATCATATCTTAAATTTTATTTTTATTTTAATTATATTAAAATAAATTTCTCAAGACAATGTTCTCTCTATATTATAATATAGATTACTATATTATAATATTTATCTGAAGATATTTTACTTAAGATGTAAAAATGTAAAAAAAAATTCAAATGTAAAATGTCAGCCTGTTGGGTCTCTGGGTTGCTAGGTTTTTAGATGACTGTAATATACCACTGGCACATTGTTGACGTTTTTCCAGCCTTCAGCGTTTTGGAGTGTTTTCTGTGTAAGACAGCATGTCTTGCAATCATTTCTCATAATTCCAGGATAATATCCCAAAATTGTAGAATCATTATTACTTATGTATACCTTCAACCAAACTGAGTTATCATCATAGCTATGGTGGGGTGGGCTGGGCTGGGTTGGGGTCAAGTGGGCTGGGTTGGGCTGAGGTGGGATAGGTTTGGGTTTGGAGCGCTGGTCTGGGGTGGCCACACAGTAATAGTGGAATCATCCAGTAAAAAAAAGGAGTTGATTTAAATGCATAAATGCATGTCAAGTTTTGAAAATGATGTGCCAAATAATGCAGAAACCGACAGTTTGGTGTGGTATAGCGTTTTAATCAAAGCTGCTCTGTTTTCTAAAATCGAGCTGAACAAACCGACATGTGTCGGGATGGTAGGAGAACTCTCACAGCGAAGCACAAAATACCTACAGGACAACACACTGGCTATGAACCTGTGAAGGTTAGAGATAATATGGAGTGACCCAGAAATACCACTCAGCTTTGGTTTCTGTAAGAGGTATACAGCCCTGTGTTGATGGTTTCTGTACAATGGGATAGACCTAGATTACTTGTTGGAGCACTTTAAAGATAAAAAGATTTTAATGTGTTTAGCCTTTGTTTCAGTTTTTTTGCTCCTAGTGTTCCTTACATTAGAGTGACATCTGCAGAACATCTGGACATGAATCACTTTGTTTCAGAATGTGAAAGTCTGACCGCAGACTGACCACAGGTTTCTTTTCTTTTTACACTGAACTACATTCAGTGCAGCACAGCGACACCACACCATCAAACAGCACAGTTCAAAACTACAACACAGACAGACACATACAAGATGAACATAGCTAGCTCGCTTACACCTACAGCATAGCTGTATGACACAAAAGACGAGTACAAAAAGAGAACTAAGTTTGCTTTCCATCTTGTATTAAATCTCCTGTGTTCACTCTTCTTGTATATACTCTACCGGTTTTTAATTTTCTTGATTGCTCTGACAGGAAGGTGGAAGGTCATTTACATTTATGGCATTCAAGTGACACTCTTATCCAGAGTGACTTACAAGGTTATTCATGTAACAGGAAGGGCAGTGTAGTGTTAGGAGTCTTGCCCAATGACTCTTATTGGTGTAGCACAGCATAGTTACCCAGATCAGAAATTTAACCCCAGCCTCCTACATGGCGAATAGTGGTGTAATCCGCTGAGCTACACCGACCACAGGTGTTCTTAATCTGGCTATGAAACTATGAAAAGTTTGTCTTCAGCAGGTACAGAATATACAGTTGTTTCTGAGCTAAGCAGTGTGTTTCTTCTTTAGAAGACTATATCAAATTGTTGTTGGTTGTACACACTTAAAGTTTTTGCTCACTCTCTACAGAGTTTGTGTTGATTTTTAGGCTTTAGAACAGATTCCGTCAACAGATTCCAAATGCAAATACCACACATGAAATCAACTCTATATGATTTAGTTGACATAAATAATGAGGGTAATAAGAAATGTTATAGGTGGTAGTAATTCCCACACTGTTAACTTGATTAAGATGTCAGTGCCCTCAAAGCTAAAAGTCTGCAGACTATATTTGAGACTATATTTATTATTAACTTTCAGCTCCATGCTGTGCTGACAGCTAAAATAACTATAACATATTTTCATTCTCCTAACTGTATGAAACTTTTCAGAAATTTCAGGAAAACATTTTGTAGACATAAGAGGACTGCAACTTACTCCTGGTGATCCTGAGTCCTGCATCAGTAGCAGTGGTTGTTGGGGCAGCAGTTGGAGTTACAGTGTCAGCATCTGTAAAACAGGACATTTTAATGAAAGGGTAAAAAGAAAAAGACAAAAACAGAAAGTATAAAAATGGACATACAAACTGAAACAGTTGGTTACCTGTGCAGTAGGCTGTGTTGTAGAAGAATGTACTGACAAGCTCATAGACATAGTAACTTCCTGGACATGCTTTAACCCGAATGGGGTTGAGACGGATGTTACAGCAGTCGCGTCCATCATTCCCACAGACCTGGCGAGTGACCACTCCATCCTCTATCTGAGGATGAGAACCGTTCAGCCACACAGTGTTATAAGTACCACATCTGTATGTAGAAACGCAGCTCTCTGACATGCGGATGTTCATCCCATAATAGAACAGCCGGTACCAGCCGTTCCAGCTGAAGTCAGTGTCAGAAATCTCTAATCCAGTCTCATTGTTGGCTCTCCAGGGCTGATCCAGGGAGACGTAGTTGTAGCAGGGGTCAGCAACACTGTCGAAAGCAACTGTCATAGAAACAAGTTATTAAAAACTTTATACATTTATGTTTCCATCATCCCTATAGATGATCTATAAATGCCTAAATTATTAACAAAAGCATATGTAGGTTTTATACTGAGGTTAGGGTAAGTGTCAGGAGTAGGTTTAGGTTTTGGGTTTAGGGTTGGGGATTTATTAGAATATTTCACACTCAACTTCATTGTATGCTGCATTTAATTGATAATTTATAGAACTAGTCTAAAGCATAGCGCACTGCAGTCTACAAGGCAATTGCAGGGGTCTGAGCTGTAGCTGGCCGGTGTAGCTGCTATGGAAACAGCACCATAACAAGTATAACATTTCAGTAAGGCACCATTATAAGTGATGTTCAACACAGAAACACAGTGGGACATTAGTCATTTTAAGTTTTCCAACAGGTAAAGTAAAACCCCAGTTCCAAAAAGGTTGGGATACTGTGCAAAATGTAAATAAACAGTTCCGGAACAGCATTTTCTTATCAAATAAGAAAAAGGAGGGAAGGAATTACTCCTCTAAAGAATACAAAAACACCTGGAGGTAGCATTACTGTCACAGGCACCTATTCCCTTGTATTTACCTAGACCTCTCCAGACCTGCCTGCAGTCCAGACATTAGAGGGGATGCTACACAATTGTAGACATGGCCCTATGCCAACTTTTTTTGAGATGCGTTGCTCATTATATACAATATCATTATATAATATCATGTCCATGAAATGGTAAAATGTTTCACTCTCAACATCTGGTATGTATTCTGTGTCCTATTGTGAATAATATATGCGTCTATCATGTCATTTTGTTTTCATTTCCCAACTTTTTTGGAATTGGGTTCCAAAAAAGAATCAAAAAACTTGGCTAAAAATACATATTTTGTCTTGTCCTTGCACAGACAATGTCACTGTTGGAACAAAACCTTAAACATAGTAACTTTACAGATTACTAAGTAACATATACTTAGTAGGTAAATGTGAAGTACTTACAAGTAATTTTCTTGGCCATAGTGTGCATAAACTTATGATCTCAAACATACTAAACACTTTGTGTGTGGCTCAGATTTGTACATTTGTCACCTGTCCCCGTAATCTACTCTACTCTATCATGTGTATTTACTAAAGCAGTTTGGTACATACCAACTAACTGCTGAATTATAGCTTGTATTTTTCACATTAATTAAGTTTGTATGTATGAATTAAGCCTGGAGAATTTGCACAAGTATTTATTACTTACATTTTTGAAATACAGTTCTGCATATGCACTGCTGTACATACCTGGCACATACTATCTACATTTATCATTTATTATTAATTATTTATATACTAGTTACTCACCATACTGTAAAATAAAGAGCTGACATCTCTATAATCCAGAATAAATAAATATATATATATATATATATATATATATATATATATATATATATATATATATATATATATGAATTTCTACTACTGTAATTGTCATGAAATTTTCACATAATGTAAGGAGCAGCAAGTAAATCGTAATTTCCAAATTATGAAAAAAATGGACATAAAATATCAAAATGGAGGTATAATGTTTGGTTTTGAAAATAGCAAGATAAAATATCAAATTGAAACTGAATGATATAAATGTATATCCTTAATTGACTGAATATCCTTCTCACATCAAGATTGTATTTCTGTTTAAGGAAACACAATATACTAAACCTGGTTGTCTGGTTTACTTAATTTAAGAGCTTTGATGTGGTATTCTAATGAAATCATCTATGGAGACATACGTGTAGTTATGCTGTATTCTGAAGTTAAAGATGAAGTAATTGTGCTGACATCTGTAAAACAGAAATATAAAACATTTTCATACAGAATTTACAATATCCAGATCATTAAATCATAATAAAACATTTAGAGTAAATGCTGTACCTGTACAGTAGGCCATTTGACACCAGTGTGGGCTGACAAACTCATAGACGTAGTAGCTTCCTGGACAAGCTTTAACCCGTATTGGGGTGGATCTAAAGTAACAGCTGTTTCTTCCTCCATTTCCACAGACCTGGCGAGTGACCACTCCATCCTCTGTCTCAGGATGAGGGCCGTTGAGCCACAGACCGTAATAACTACCACATCTGTTTACGTCTACATAGCTCTCTGGCATACGGATGTTCATCCCATAATAGAACAGGCGGTACCAGCCGTTCCAGCTGAAGTCACGGTCACATATGCCCAGTCCAGTCTCATTATTAGCTCTCCAGGGCTGATCCAGCGAGAGATAGTTGTGACATGGATCATGAGTGAGAATGTTAAGAACAACTGTGATAAAAATCATAGAATAATGCTGTTTATTTTCCATTAATGCAAAATCCATTTACAGAAAGTCTCTAACAGTAGGAATTCTACACTGTGAGTTAATTTACCTGCACAGTATGTCGGCATTGGACTTGATACATCTGGCTTGACTAGCGTATAGACGTAGTAATCTTCGGGACAGGCTTTCACGTGGACTGAGCCGGATCTGGTGAAACTGCATTGGGTGTCATAGTAATCATTGTAATATCTTGCAGATCTGTAGATTTCTCGGGTGACGATGCCGTCCTCTAGTCGTGGATGAGAGCCGCCAAGCCAAACTGCAGTGTAACCACCACATGTCCTGTATCTCTCACACCAGACAGTTTCAGCAATCTGAGCACTTTTTCCCTCAATGTACAGCCGGTACCAGCCCTTCCATTCAACTACAGTGTCATCATGAGCACCATAGTAATTAAAAGTGATGCCTGGAATTCTCCAGTCATCATAAACAACACTGTACTTAGTACAGGGGTCAAAGTTGGGGTTGGTTGGAGTGGTTGCTGAGGAAGAGAGATTTCTGTGAGTAGGATTATTTCTAAATCGTTTAGCTGTCTGATAGGTTTATTGTACCATTCCGTCATTTAGTACTGGAGCAGGTGATCAGACCTGAGTAAAGACTGGGTTACCAGTAGTTTAAAAAGGCTGGTAAAATTACCCTTAGAGACAAACGATTCTCACTGCAACACCTGTGTTTGTGATACCTGCTATTTTAATGTCATGCCTGCTTGTTCACCTCTCACCTCTGATCTTCTGGACTCTACTGGACATTTCCCATAACCCACCACCTGATGTCACATGTCCACCCTTGCCCAATCACACCCTGTTGCTCGTTCTCGGTCTCCAGAATATTGATTAGTAAACTGACATCAAGTAGTCTGCTTGTTTAAATACTTCTCGCTCACACTGGCTCATTGCGACATCTTGCCACTTTGCAGCATACCGAGCGTTCTCTCTCTGTTTGATCTTGTTTGTTACTCTGGCTTTGACACTATTTTGATTCTCTGGATTACTCCTCTTATTTTATTTGATACCTCTGCCTAGTCTGATTGTCTGCTTGGTTTGACCCTTGCCTGTTTATTGACTCTGACTCAGTTTGCCCTTGATTGTATTTCTTTGTTTGTTTGTTGCTGTGTTCTAGTACAAACCTATTTAATAATTGTGCCTTGCAGTTTACTTTTTTCAGCGTGTGTCACAATCTGATTGTCCATTGTTACATTTAAATAATGGTTTCTGAGCTTATCAGCTTTCTTTTTGGTCCTGTTAACATGCTGCTTTCTCCAAGCTACAGTATTTTGATTCAATTATTCCACTCTAAACTATGTTACAGTTTATCAACATATTATAATATATATCATGCATAATAATAATAATAATCTGAATCATAAATATTTTCACTATATATTTGGAGCAGTGAATAATCAGATGTGCTGTTTGCTGGGGCTTACAATTAGACTTACAGAGTGTATCAGTCATCCACACAGTCGGTGTCTGTTGCTTTCTATTTTGCATCAGTGCAAAGTAATAATTAAACTTATAGGACTAATTCACACACGGAGACAGTGTCTCACACAGGGTGTCCTGGCCCTTTAAAAGCCCACTGAGAGAGACTAACTGTAGAAACTTACTGGTGCTTGTGTTGAACTGTGGGTTTGGGGTTATGGTGTTGACATCTGGAAGAAGAAGATATTTAAGAAGTTAAATTACATACCACATTAAATCATAATGAATAAAATCCTTATAAATGAAATCATGTTTAGATGTTGTACCTGTGCAGTAAGCCATATTGCAGTAGTTTGGTCTGATGAACTTGTACACAGAGTAGTTTCCTGGGCAGGTCTTCACTTTAATTGAGGTGGAACCAAACAAACAGCAGTCACTGCCTGCATTCCCACAGACCTGACGAGTGACCACTCCATCCTCTATCTCAGGATGGGAACCGTTGAGCCACAGGGTGTAATAAGCACCACATCTGGATGTAGGAACGCAGCTCTCTGCCATACGGATGTTCATCCCATAATAGAAGAACCGGTACCAGCTGTTCCAGTTGAAGTCTCTGTCGCAGATGTACAAGTCAGTCTCATTGTTGGCTCTCCAGGGCTGATCCAGAGAGGTGTATTTATTGCAGGGATCGAAGGTGTTTGATTTAGCTACCATGGAAACAACAGTAAGAAACAAACAATGTCTTACAAACACTATATATGGATCATTGCATTACAAAAACCCACTTTTTGGACTACAGAGATTTAATTATTTAGCATTCCACAAACAAAACAGTCAGAACCCTTTAAAGATGCTAGGTGGCAGTTTTTTTTATTTTGACAACTCAAAAATACAGGAACAGTGTGGGCAACTATTCAGACACACCTTTGAACAGTTAGAGGACTTAGAACCAAAGGTGGTGTATATATAGCTACTGCTGAGGTCTTTCTACTTTAACATCAATCTCTATACAATTGTATTTTTTGAATTAAAAACCCAAATAATGCAGTGTTGAACACATATGGTTTTTCAAATTTAAAAATGTATAAATGTAAAAACTGCAATTCATACCCTAAGTCAGATCAAACTATAAAAAAAATAAAAACAGCGTTGTGCAGTATGAAAATCCTAAATGGGTAGGTACCAGCAGCAGTGTTATTAACTGTTAAACTATAAAATATAAACTATACATAGTACGGGTCACTGTCGATTAATATGTAAATATAAATATATAAATATATCTCACTTCGCAAGGAGGCAAGAAATATATACAAGAATACAAATATAACTGTAGACTGTAGAAAAGACAGTGCAGTAGTAAAAAATATTAAATAAATGTGCATGAATGTGCAAGGGACGCAGTTATCAGCAGATAAATTACTGAATTAATATCATAAACATGTGCATACATTGGTATTTAAGTGGAATGGAGTGGAGTGTCCAGGAGTTAAAGATGTACAGTATATACAGTAAGTGTTCAGAGTGTCCAGGAGTTAAAGATGTACAGTATATACAGTAAAGATTCTAAGAGTGTCCAGGAGTTAAAGAGTTAAAGATGTACAGTATATACAGTAAGTGTCTGAGAGTGTCTAGGAGTTAAGATGTACAGTATATACAGTAAGTGTCAGAGTGTCCAGGAACTCAAATGTACAGTATATACAGTAAATGTCAGAGTGTCCAGGAGTTAAGATGTACAGTATATACACTGGAGTGTCTGAGAGTGTCCAGGAATTCAGATGTACAGTATATACAGTAAAGTGTCTGAGAGTGTCCAGGAACTCAAATGTACAGTATATACAGTAAGTGTCAGAGTGTCCAGGAGTTAAGATGTACAGTATATACAGTAAAGTGTCTGAGAGTGTGTAGGAGTTCAGATGTACAGTATATACAGTAAAGTGTCTGAGAGTGTCCAGGAATTCAGATGTACAGTATATACAGTAAAGTGTCTGAGAGTGTCCAGGAGTTCAGATGTACAGTATATACAGTAAAGTAAATAGTGCATTAATAAGCCTATGACTGAACAGGAGAGTTTAGTCCTCAGCAGTCCTCCTCCTCTTCCCTCTTCCAGCCCCGCTGGAAAGAGTTGAAGAGCCTGATGGCTCTTGGGACAAAGGATCTCCTGAGTCTGTCCGTGGAGCAGCTCTGTGACAGCAGCCTGCCACTGAACTTGCTCCTTCTGTCCATGATGATGGTGTGCACTGGGTGCCCATCATTATCCATAATGGACAGCAGTTTGTGCAGTGTCCTCCTCTCTGCCACCTTCACCACCGAGTCCAGCTCCACACCAACAACTGACCCTGCTCGCCTGACCAGCTTGTCCAGATGCATCTCATCTCTCTTCTTGATGCTTCCTCCCCAGCACACCAAAGCATAGAAGAGACAGCTGGCCACCACAGTCTGATAGAACATCTGCAGGAGCTTCCTACAGATGTTAAAGGACCCCAGCCTCCTCAGGAAGTAGAGTCGGCTCTGCCCCTTCCTGTACATGATATTAGTGTTGGCTGACCAGTCCAACCTCTCATCCAGGTGCAGTCCGAGATACCTGTAGGTCCTAACCATCTCTACTTCCACCCCCTCAATAAAGACCGGCTGTGTGAGTGGCCTCGCCCTGCGAAAGTCCACCACCATCTCTTTAGTCTTGGAAGTGTTCAGTAGCAGGTTGTTCCTCCACCAGTGGTCTTCATACCACTCCATACCTCCCTCATGTTGTTCTCCCTTAACTTCTGCTCCACCTTCCTCCTGTAGGACTCCTTTGCCTCTCGCAAGTGGACTTTGAGCTCCCTCTGTGTGCTCCTAAGCTCCTCCTGGTTGTTGTCTCCTCGCTCTTCTTCTAGTTCAGAAGGCCTTTAACACTGCTGGTTATCCAGGGCTTGTTGTTAGCGAAGCAGCGCACAGTTTTTACAGGAACAACAACGTCCATGCAGAAGTTCATGTAGTCCGTCATGCAGTGTGTAATCCCCTAAATGTCCTCCCCATACGGCTCCTGCAACACACTCCATTCAGTGGACTCAAAGCAGTCCCTGAGGGCTGCTTCAGCAGCAGGAGACCATTTCCTGAAGGAGCGAGTGGTTATGGGTTGTGTTCGGACCCGGGGCTTGTACTGTGGCTGCAGGTAGACCAGGTTGTGATCTGATTTTCCCAGAGGGGGCAGGGGTGTGGCGGTGTAGGCATCCTTTACATTGGCGTAAAGGAGATTGATTGTCCTGTTCTTCCTGGTGGGACAGTCCACATACTGGTGGAAAGCAGTGTCTACTGAGTCCAGTGTGATGTGGTTGAAATTACCAGAAATAGCGATGAAGGCATCAGGGTCCTGGATCTGGAGTCTCGCTCAGGATCCACGCGTGGAGGAACGTAAACACAAACAGCAATGGCGTGGGATAGCTCTCTGGGCATGTAATAGGGCTGAAGACTCACCGCCAGCAGTTCAATGTCCCGACAGCAGATCCTCTCCTTCACAGTCACATGTCCTGGGTTACACCATCTGATGTTCACAAAGAGCATGAGTCCCCCACCTTTACTTTTGCCAGTCAGTTTGGCGTCCCTGTCCGCTCTCACAGTGGCAAAACCGAGAATGTCCACGTTGGTATCGGGAATGTTGCTGGTCAGCCACATAAAAGACTGCATTCCCGGTATAACTGCTGATTCCGAACCAGCGCCGGTAGTTCGTCAGTCTTGTTGGCCAGAGAGTTCACATTCCCCATTACCACCGAGGGAATGGATGGTTTATACCCCTAGCGTTTATCCATGTGCTTAGCTTTTAGCTTAGCTCTGTAGCTTAGCTCCTTCACAGTTCCTCCGGGATGGGGTGCATTTTGCCGGAGCTACCGTTTGTTCGGAGCACTAGCAGCTCTTCCCTTAAGTAAACAAAGTTAGTCCTGTACGACTGCACGAAAACAGATTCCATGTCCATAGGACATACAAAATAAAACTAGTGATAAAACGTATAAAAGAAAGAAAAAAGTAGGAACAAAAAACAAAGTACACAACAGACGGAGCTACTGGAAAGGCCGCCAACCACAGCGGCGCCGGAAGTCAGAGTCAGTTTTTGTTTTCATTTCACCTTGTAAAGCTGGTGAAATGTCCGTTACTTCTCTTTGGTTTTTGGCCCTCAGGTTGTAAAATCATATTGTTGTTCATTAAAACACTTAAGGTGACTCAATTGCAGAACATGTCTTTCAGTGGTGATAATTCTTAATGTTACTTAGTGCTGTTATTTGGGACTCATTTACCTCAAAACAGTGGGTCTAACTGCTGACATCCCGCTCTAAGATGCAGAAACTTCCCTATAAATTATGAATATTGATCTTATTGTGTAAACATCTAGATTCTTCATTTGTGTTTCCACTGTTGATTGCTGACTACAGTTCTAATGGCTGATAAAATGCTCTAAAATAAATGAATAAATATTAGTCCAGTATTCTAACAGAAAGACTGATAGAGAGTTTGACACACATGCTAAAAGGATTAGAAGCTCCAACAGCAGCTCAAATTTAGCTACAAGTTATGAGTGGAGGAGCCATAAGCATCTAAATGCTTTAAATGTCTAGGTATTTAGACACTGTGTCCACTCACTGTCCACTCTATTAGACACTCCTACTCTGCTGGTAAACCTTGTAGATGTACAGTCAGAGATGATATCATCTGCAATGTTGGTCATCCTCTAGTCCTTCATCAGTGGACACAGGACCACAGGACGCTGTCAGCTCTGTAGTTTTGGTTGGTGGATGATTCTCTGTCCAGCAGTGACACTGAGGCGTCCAGCAGCACTGCTGCGTCTGATCCACTCACACCAGCACCACACACACTAACACACCACCAGCATGTCAGTGTCACTGCAGTGCTGAGAATGATCCACCACCCACATCATACCTGCTCTGTGGGGGTCCTGTGGGGGTCCTGACCATTGAAAAAAAGAAGTGATGGGAGGATAACAAAGACAGGTGGACTACAGTCTGTAACTGTAGAACTACAAGGTGCACCCATGTGGTGGTTGGAGCTGACAAAATGTATAAAGAGTGCGGATACATTGAGGTGGTCATAATGTTATGGCTGAACTGTGTAGGTATGTATACACACACACACACACACACACACACACACACAATATATAGAAAGAGACACAGAGAGATGAACTGATGTGATTAAAGTCTCCAGACTAGCAGGTTCTGTAGGATTTTGTAGAATGTAATCAGATTACACTTCATGTTCTTACATAACACTCATGTGCTCTGTGGATGAGGGTCATTAGCTCTAAAAGAACAGTGCATATTTTAGATAACACTCATCACACAATGTAAAAAATGCATGAAGGATAAGTGAAGAAGGATGATCAGCAAAGATCTCAGATAACAGAAGTGAGTGATCAGAAATAGATTCTCAAATTTCAGTTATGTAACAGACACTGTAACTCCATCAGCAATACAACTCTGCTTACCTTCTGACTGTCCTATGTTCACTCCTCCTTTGAAAGAAAGAATATTGCTATAGGTATGTAGGTATGTATGGCAGTATACATTGACAAAGATAAAACAATTAATGTATTGACATATATAAACATATTATAGAAGTAAAGTTGTGTGAGGTTTGGGCATCACTCATTAACTTAAAAAATTTGGATAGTTAGTATTTGCAGACAAACGTGTTTATTGTTAATATTGATTTGGTAAGCAGTCACTTGCACCTGAAATGTAAAAAAATGCAACTTTACAAATATACTGTTTTAAAAATGTAAAAAAAACCCTTACCCTTCATGAGAAACAGTAGGGACAGGCCAAGCGTGATTAGAAAACCCATTATGATTAAATGCTCCTCAAATCAAACCTGCAGCACCAAACATGTGATCATTTTTTACAATATCATAAGACACCTGTATATTTTAGCTGAATTTAAGCTCGATTTGTTTTAGAGGAGGTCCAGTAATGTCATTTGAAAAAGGGTTAAATGTTTGATTTATTTAGTTTGAATCATCTACATTACTTCTTCTTCATTAGGACTAAATAAACTGAACTGAAATGGATTCAAACAATTAAAATAAACTTCAATTTAATATTAAAGTTTTCTGTTAAAATCAATTTTTTTATAGCATTTCTTCAGTAACACACAAGCTTGAGTCCTTCAGGACTAATGTTTTTTGTAGTTGTTGTTGCAAAAGTTTTAATTATTAAACATTACTGATGACTTACCTAAGAAGCTCCCTCTGCATTTGCACCTGCTGGTCTCCTTTACTACAAGATATATTTGTATTTAGGAATGTGGGCGGGCCATAAATCACCCCAGAGTTGATCCTTATCATGTTCTACAGTGGATATCTTAAACATGTCAATCACGCCAACACTGTATTCCCCTGTACAAGTATGTCAGTAGCTTGAAATATGCAGAGTGATTACACAGTTTAAGCTTATTGCTAGTCAGTTGCAAAGGTGTTGTTAAGCAGTTGCCAATGAGTAAAGCCTGGTTAAAGACATTGCTTGGTGTTCACTGAGTGGTTGTTAGAGGGTTTGCCAAGTGGTCAAAATGAATGGGAGTCTATGGGAAGAATGAGGGATTAACAAACAACACATACAGGAGTGTGAGTCAGTATGTCCATGGATTAGAGTTTGGGGATCTGCCCTGAGTGAGTACATGCAGTTTGGTGGCTGCCAGGTAAAGAACCCTTACCAAAAAAAAGTATACTTAAAGTTCATTTTATTAAGTAAACTTAAGTAAAGTTCAAGTATATTTCCCAAGTATACTTTATGTAGTAATTATACTAATATTAATGTAGTAGTAGTATACTTGTAAGTGTACTCTTTCAGTACTTCTTGGGACTAAATTGGCCCACTTTTTAGTTTACTGAAGTATACTTTCAAGTATACTTTTAGGTGCAAGAGTAGTAAACTTTGAGCACACTACTAGTTTACATGCAAGTTTTATTTTGTACTGCAACTGTACTATGAACTGTACTAAAAGTGAACTTACAGGTATACTGTTAGTTTACTAGTTATTTACTTATCCCATTTTTTTAGTTTATGAAAGTACATTTTTAAGTATACTCTCAGTAAACTACTAGTTTAGTGGTTTTTAAACTGCAAGTATACTTATACGTTTTCTTTAAATTAACTTAACAATACTTCTAGTTGATACTTATATATTAGTTTTGCACTTTAAAGTATACTACTATGTTTCTATTTAGGTATTATTTTTTATACTTAAAATACACCTTTAACTGTAGTTTAATTAGACTTACGAGTGGACTACATATATAAAAACAAGAACATTTGTTTTTTTATAAATCAAAATTTCCAAACAAATATTGTACCGATGGTACATCATTTCCAAACAAATCACAAAGTGTGATTTTTGAATGTAGCCTCTACAAAATCAGTACAACCAAATCCAACCAAAAATGTTGAACTAAATGGGGAAAAAAGTCCTTTTCACATGGTCTTCTTTGCAGTGGCTTGCCTGGTATAACTTTCGTTGTTGCATTTTTTTTCTTATGATGCGTCTCACATCTTCGATGCTGAAGTCAGGGAACTTTGCTAGAGCATGACCTAGGACACACAAACAAAACAAAACGTTACTTTAACGTTCTATCACCCCAAATCCACCATCCAGAACTAACACAACAAAACAGTCAAAGTAGCATATTTCTACATGATATTTGATTTTTTTTTTTCACATACGTATCTGAACACTAATGCGATCAGCAAAATTACTATAGTATATAACCTGTTTTGTGGTTTAATGTCTGCTTTGTGTTTACTGGGAATAAACGTCGTATGGTGAGGTTACTCCACAGTGAGCCTGATAAATATGACTGCCGTATTATTTCAGCAGAGAATAATGTATTTGTGAACACATTTTGTCAGATATCGGATGTTAGTTCACCCTGACAAATCTAGGGCCTCGACAAATCTAGGGCCAGAACGTTTTTTTTGTTGCTCTAATTAGAGGCTTTTAGCACAATATTTGCAATGTTCCATTTTTGTTCAATGCTGAAAGTAACAGTTACTGATCTTTATCACAGTCACATCCAAAATGGAACACTGTAGTCATTTTGTCATGTGTCTTTGTTAGAATTGTTGAAATACTTTCATACCACAAACTACTATACCTTCCATAAAGCTATCACAAAGTAATAATAACAGTGAAAAAACATGAGGCAACACAGGAATGGCATTACTTCTAAATAATGATGTAAACATGCCAAACTGAGATTTAAGCCCTACATTACATTGTTCTTATGACACTTGATTTCTTTACTGAAAAACAGTCTACAGGGATTTGCTTTTCAAGTTTGACAGTGATTACATTTAATGTTTCACAACTCTGTCCTGCACTTGATGAAAATTAAGGGACAACTTTTTCAAATTCAAATTTTCAAATATTCTGGCAAAGAGACCAAGCGAGATCAGAGGAACGGAAACAAAGGTTTTGCTTTTCAGTTTTCCACACATCATCAAAGAATAATGAAAAAGTCATGTGTCACGTTTGTATTGCAATGTATATTTTTTCTGCTAGAACATTTAAGAGGTGACACACAATCCTCTGCAAACTGTTCTTTAACTGCATGAATGTAATTACCTGTTTTGTTGGCCTTTTATTCTCCATCTTCCATGTCCTTCATCTACCTACTGTTTGGCTTGGTCTTCCTCCTAAATGTTTGGTTCCAGATGTCTACCCCCTTTATGAATTCCTCCCTTTTCTGGCAGAGGTCACTGTAGTGGTATATGTGAAAACGTTGTGCACAATGAGTGATTCAAAATGTTGACTGGGTGCACAGGCTATAAGGACCTATGACAAAAACAAAAAAAACAGGTTTATTTCAGGTGCACACATAGTTAACGTTAGCTAGCTTGGCTGTTTGAATTCTGCTGCCTAGTTGCTACGCACAGTCGATAACCGGCTTAGCTTAAGATCTAAAAGACTTGCTGTGCATGAAATTTATTCAGTCCAGCAACGTTAACACAATCATGTTGGAAATGTTAGCTTGCTAACGTAGTCAAACTGTTAAAATGCATGGAGCACCACGCACTACCTATGTGACTAGACCAACTTGCAAGTCTAGCTGTAGCTTCTTAGCTACATTAGCTTATGAGCTCCATGCTAACTAGCTAACATTAGCTGGTTAGTAAACATGATCAGGCAAGCCTAACAAATTAGGGATATAAAGTTTACAACTGGAAAAAAACCGAGGCACAATCTCTGATATGTAACTTATATTGTAAAGACATGTTTGATAATTTGCCCCTCCAAACAAAATGCAAACCCGGAGACTAAAATGAGGCAAGCAGCGTTGCGAAAAGGGGCTTGGTACTAAAACGTTTTAATGCCGACATATCAAAAGTCTGCTCAGAATCACACTGCTAGCGAACTCATAAAGTTACTTACCAGTGAGCATTAAAACTGTTGCAGGGAAAGGCTGGACTATCTTTCTTTTTTCTGCCTTTGTCCCAATTCACATTTATCCACTCATCTTCATCATCAAGTCTGGGGCACTGTGTGGACTCGGTGGACGCGGGACATCAATCCAAAGGATGCTTTCGGTCCCATTTGTCGTTCAGAGCAGTTGGGTGCAACGTGCGAAATAAGACGTTCAGGAAAAAGATACTTGCAGTGGCACAGAAAGAATTCCAAGAATTCAGATAGAATGCAAAATAAGTAACTTTGCTAACACTTAGTATGCAAACTAATAATTGTTCACTACACCATGACGTCAGACTACTTTTATTGAGATTAACTCAGACACAGGCAAATGTAACCTAGTGCTCGCCTGTCAGAACAACTTCTTGTTATAATGCTTCATTTGAGGCGTATCATGAGAAATCACTACAAACAACACAGCACAATAGCTAACGTTATATGACCGAATCATCTGTGTCACGTTTTCTACAAATAGTACTATAATCTCTCTCTCTCTCTCTCTCTCTCTGTCTCTCTCTCTCTCTCTCTCTCTCTCTCTCTCTCTCTCTCTCATATACACATACACATATGACGCAATCTGAAAATAAATCAGAAATATATAATATAATATAATATAATATAATCTGAAAATACCTGTTGCCATTTACATGTGTATATTTTATGGTGAATTAACCAAAAGAAATGCCCCAAAAAGTCTGGTGACTATTGACCTGTTACAATACTCTCACACCTCGGAAAAGTATTGTCAATAAAATCAGCCAAATGTTTCTGTATAGGTTTGTGTTGGTTAATAACACTGTACATAGAAGATCAGTTTCCGCTAAAAATTACAAGCCAAATATACTTTATAAGGCAAGAACACATAACTACTATTCTTAAGTATATCTAAATCAAAAGATTAAATACAAGTATACTCAAAACGTACTAAGACTTTTTAGTGTACTTGTCAGTATAAGTCAAGTATACTTAGGTATGGTTGTGTTTAGTATATCACTAATAAGTACATAAAAAGTAAACTGAAAGTATACTCATCTATATTTAGTTTAAAAGAAGTATACTAATAGCACACTAGAATAAACTTCTTTTTTGTAAGGGAAGCAATAGGGTTCATGTGGGGCCGAAAATTTAAGGGACCCAAAGTGAAGAAATAGGTGCAGGTCAGACCAACACTGAATTTGTACTTAGGCATCTGCCCTGAGATGACTACTGTTGGCCAAGTACAGTAGATGGGCAAATACTTTTTCACCCCATTCATTCCTAATGGATTTTATTCTAGAATTTAAGAAAGTCTTTTGAAAACCACATGTCCAATTAAAAAGATGTGCACAAGCACACCATTCATGTTCAGACCAAACATTTTGGAATTGGAACAGTGCCAATACCTTAAAAACTGCAGAACTGTTTAGTTGACAAAAAATGTGTACAGAGAAGAAGAAGAAGAGGAAGTTAAATGCTAACTACACTATTTAAAAGTTTTGCTGATGAGAACACACTGTGAACTGAAGATTCTCAAGTCAGCAGTTCTGTGACTCATACCCATTCAAAATTTGATTTGGTGGCTTGGGAGGACATGTATGTCAACATATCGGGGTGCGAGCCATCTGGTTGGGAGGCAACAGAAAGTAGCTGTTGCTGGGGCTATAGCTGTTGCCCCCCACCATGCAGTTATGGTGGTCAGAACCACTGCTTTGGAGTGTAATATTTACTCTCTCATATTTTCCAATAAAAAAAGGGATTTAGATCATATTCTTGGAAATGCAAAACATGAAAAAGTGGTATCAGTTTTAAAACTAGATAAATCCTCCCAGAAAGAGTTGGACCTCAGTAACAATGACCTGTAAGATTCATGAGTGGAGCCCATCTTTCCTGGACTGAGGAGATCACACTGTGAACTGGAGAGTCTCAAGTCAGAAAGAACTACAAATATCAACTGACTATACTGCACGATCACTTGTGAGATCTACTGCAGACTGGTTTTGTATTATATTAGGAAAAATACTTGTGAAAAATGCGCTCAGAAATTAGAAGAACAAAAGCCAATGCAGATAGCTAGAGAAAAGTTAAACATAATATACAGCATAAATGTAATGCCTAGTGATACCTACCAAGGCATGTAACTAGAAAGAAGATAAGAGGTTAACTGCATAATAGGTGCAATACAGTGTATTTCAATTTACACTTAGATTAGTACTCATGATTCTTCAGTCTGCTTTTGAAGACCACAAGTGTTCGTTTTTTTTTAGTTCTGAGGCTTGTCTTCCATGCCTTGTGAGGGATGGGCTCTTGGCTTTGTATGCAAGCATTAATTTTAAATCTGATGTGAGCAACTGCAAGAAGTCAGGAAAGGAATAACAGCAGTGGAGTGACAGGATTAAATATTTAAGACCCTTCATGCTGCTTCATTCTGAATCAACAGCAAGGGCTTGATGGCCTGCAGAAGATAACTAGTCAGAAGGGAGCTACAGTAGTCAAGCCCTGAAAAGACAAAAACTGAACCAGCACTTGGTGGCCTCCTGAGAAAGAAAGGGTTAGATCTGTCAGATGTTGTATAAGAGAAATCTGGATGGCTGAGTCAGATTCACAAAATGTTCTGAGAACGATAACCAGTCACCCAAAAGCACACTAAGACTTCTTGTTTCTTTAGATAAAGCAACTAAGGAGTTCTTAAATCAGATGGCAAAATCATGATGAGGACTTGTAGATCCAGGAATGAAGAGCAGCTCATTCTTGTTAAGGTCATCCACGAAGAGATGTCACTCAGACATGCAGAGATGTGACTGTAAACCTGAGGATCAGATGAAGGGATGGAAATAATCTCTCCCCTCTGTCTAGTGTGTATGTATTTACATGTAATACTGTGGCTATAAAAAAATCTCTACATTCTAGACTAGAGTTCATCTAACAATGGTATTTGAAGATTTTATAAGTTATTTTTAGTTTTCAGGAGGAAGTGAAGAAGAGCAGTAAATCCACCTTTGATATTTATGTGTTCTGCACCTTAAGAAAGAGTTCAATCATATGTCAATAACAGACATGCTGTGACTTTATAGGGTTCTCCAATGTGATGTGCCATGTGACATGGTAGACCTGGCATTTATTTTTAAAAACAGGTTCACCAGGAAAGAGTCATTTAATTAAAAGACTGCAGTTATTTCACTTGAATACTGTAGTGAGGACATGAGCGATAATCTACTCAGTCATGTGAGAGTGGCAGACTGTCCTAAAGACAGAGGTAGAAGATTTTTAATGCCTTATAATTCACTTCTAGCTCTAGTATAAATAACCTTATGACCCACAACAGGAGTGAGGAGCCAAGTGCAGATTTATTATGCAAAACTCAAAAACAAGCCAGGTCAAAACATGCTCTTATCCAGGCTCTTATCCAGAGCCACTTACAATGTTAATCAAATTACAGGTATGCCAGTGTAGTGTTGGGAATCTTGCCCAATGACTCTTATTGGTGTAGCACAGCATAGTCACACAGACTGGGATTCAAAATCCCAATCTCACACATGTGGTGTTGGCTCCCTAGCAGGTAGTGGTGTTATCCGCTGAGCTACACCAACCATGTTGTGTAAAATCCATCCAAAAAATTAACATGAATCTTACCAAAACACAATCCAAAGCTCAGAAATGATAAACCAAAGCAAAGAATCATGACCTGGTGTGAGAGGTGCTACATTATGACGGTTACGATTGGCAAGGATGAAGTGTCTCTAAATAGCTCTCTGAATCTGCACGTGACTCCTCCCATGTTTGCCCACTGCTTTTTGATCCACTCATTAATGGAAGGTATATTGGACAGTTCACCTGCCCAGGGAAAACTACAGGACAAATAAAAAAACAGAACAAGTTTAGTAAGAAAACAAACAGATAAATGCCAAGGATTCACTAGCAAGTATAGAAGCAATACTTCACCAAGAATGACACAAACAGACAAACTTAATAACAGGGAAAAACAGGGGAACTGAATTAGTACTTAGATGACTGTGAACAGGTGCCAGAATTTAACTTACTGGATGTTCTCATATAACTGTCATGCTTCTGGGTTTCCTGGCTGCCTCCAATCTCCCAGAGTTCTGTCCCTGATGACATCACAGCCATATGCCCCAAAACACACAATCACACCCCACTTCTGTGTTCTAGGTCTCCATACAGTCCCTGACATAAGTTCTGTCGCTTATCCATGTTGTGGAAACAAAAGCTTATAACCTGACTTTAAATTCATCCATTGGTTTTAGAAATGACTCATATGAAAGCTGAAACCCTCCCAAATGAGATTTAATTTACGAAAATAAATTTGCTTCACTACAGAGACTTTATTGATCATTTAATGAACACAGAAAGGTCAGATTTTGGCAAGACAAAAGTTTTGTCGCCCACAGAAAGTAATGTGAAAACCAAACAAATAATTCACTTCATATACAAAGATATGCTTCATAACACTGGTGAATGACGTTGTGGTGCTATTAGAGCCATATTTAATATTTTGTGTGAACTTCCATGAAGCTTGAAGGACTGCATCCATGCCGTCTCAAAAAATTTTTGCGGTTCGACAATGATTCATACAATTTATTGATGAAGTCATCAGGAATAGCAAAGAATGCAGTCTTACATGCCTAGCAGAGTTCATCAAGATTCTTTGGTTTTGTCTTCTAAGCTTCCTCTTTCATCCTACCCCAAACATGCTCAATGATGTTCATGTCTGGCGACTGGGCTGGCCAGTCCTGGAGCACCTTGATCTTCTTCGCCTTGAGGAACTTTGATGTAGAGATGGATGTATGAGATGGAGCACCATCCTGCTGCAAAATTTGACCCCTTTTATGATTGGGAATGTAAGATGTAGCTAATACTTCTTGATATTTTAGGCTATTGATATTGCCTTCCACCTTGCAAATGTTTCGCACACCCCCATACTGAATGTAACCCCAGACCATGATCTTTCCACCACCAAACTTGACTGTTTTCTGTGTGAATCTTGGATCCATACGGGCTCCAGTAAGTCTCCTGCAGTATTTGCGGTGGCTGTGGTGTAATTCAACTGAAGACTCATCTGAGAAATCCACCTTCTGCCACTTTTCCAGCGTCCATCCCGTTTAGCAGGCTGTGGGCCTTGGCAAATGCCACACGTTTTTTTTACCTGCCTTTTGTTTAGTGCTGGCTTCTGGGCACTGATTCGACCATGGAGGCCATTTCGAGACAGAATCCTACACACTGTTCTAGTTGACACAGGGACTTGAGGTGACCAGGCCTGGTGGAGCTCTGCTGCAGTGGAAGAGGGACTGGCTTTGGATTTTCTAACCAACAAACGTTCCTCCTGAGCAGTTGTCTTGTGGGGTCTGCCGGACCTGGGCTTGTCAAAAACATCTCCAGTCTCTTCAAATCTTTTTTTAATTCTTTGTACTTGACGCTGAGACACATTAAAGGTGCCAGCCCCTCTGCAGTGGATTTGGTCTTCAGCGTCTTGATAATCAAGGCTTTGGTCGCAAGGATGGATTTTTGGCATGTTGTCAGAGGTCAAGTTGCAGTGCAAGTGAAGTCTGGGTTGCTGGAGTTCCTTTTATACACACCCACTAATTAACCAATCAATTAGTGAGCACAGGTGAGAGCTGTTAAACTAGGATTGGTGTGCATTATATGACAAGGCGACAAAAACTTTTGTCTTGCGCTCTCTCAGTCTCAACCTGTTTATAACTGTGTTGAGTTTGTTGCTGATCAAAATATCAAAAAAGATCACTTGACATTGAACTTGGACAAAGTCCTAACAAAATACTTTGCCTTTAAAACTGTTATGGACGAGCTGAAAGACCTGCACCAAGTGGTGAGAGGTCAGGGCTGGCACAACTGACTTTTTGATTCTCTTACCACCTCTGTTGGTAGTCTGGCAATATAAAAAATATAAACTGATAAATTTTGTTTACCGCAACAGACTCAATAGACACATTCTCAGGAAACTACCATGCTGAGATGATAGACTAACCCTGGACAAACTCATCATGCTTACAATTGGACTGGACCAACTCACACATGGTATGATGCTGGTTTCCAGACGGACGTCATTCATCCGCACACCCCAGGCTCAGCAACATATCACAATGATGAGTCTGTGAACACACACCACCTCAAGAGCAGCAACAAGACCTTGCAGGTTGACTCCACTCACTTGAACCCCAAGCAGAGACTCCACTGGCTCTGTTGAGGTCTCTGTTTGCACTGCGGGGCAACTGGTCACACTTTTCAAGACTGTCAAGTTTGACTTCAAAGACCACAAAGTAAAGTGATTAGTAACCACCTGCCAGGGATGATCAATAGGTCTTTGTTGTTACATGTCACATTGCACTTTGCATCTGGGATTTTCTTGTGTGTTTCCAGCTCAGGAGCAGTGGGGAACTACATCTAGTCATATGTGGCCAAACAACTCCCCTTCAGTCCCCATTTAAACTGTCTGCACTGTTTAGAGCACCTGTCGGTCGGGGGGTTGTGTCCCATATCACAGTCCCCATCAGAATGAACACCAGTGCCCTCCATTCAGAGTTTTTTTTTGTCCTGGACAGGTATGATATTATCTTGGGACTTCAGTGGTTAAAGGCTCATGACCCTGTTATTTCATTGTCTTGTGACATCATGTCCTGGTCTCCTTTCTGTCTCTGCAACTGTTTGACTCTAACTCATATGTCTTTACAGTCTACATCCATTGAGAGTCCTGATATCCATGAGTAAGGCGCCGACGCGAGTGGCTGCCTGTTCCAGTAGCTCCGTCCGTATTGTGTGTTTTTCTAGAGTTTTCTACCTTTATTTATTTGTCTTTTTGCTTCTACACACGTCTGGTGTGCATCTTATCTATATCCTAAGGATATTTTTATCGTTAATATGCGGGACAGCGTGGAATATCGTGTTTATTCCCGCGAACAACTGCTGGCCCTCCGACCCATGGGACGAGGTGGCGTGGTCCAAACAATACCGGCGGAACTAAGACGGAAGTATCGAGGCTGCAGGGCTGGAGCTAAGCTAAAGGCTAGAAAGACGGAGAAGCGGTGGAGATACAAACCCTCGGTTCCGTCGGTGGTTATGGGGAATGTCAACTCGCTGACCAACAAAACCGATGAGCTGGCATGTCTGGTGAAGAATCAGAGGCTCTACAGGGAGTGTAGTCTGTTTTGTTTCACCGAGACTTGGCTCAGCCCCGACACTCCGGATGCTAACGTGGAGCTACCTGGATTCTCTACAGTGAGGGCGGACAGGGACCCGACGCTAAGCAGGAAGCGCAAAGGTGGGGGACTCGCACTTTTTATTAACACCAGATGGTGCAACCCTGGACATGTAAACGTGAAGGAGGTGATCTGCTGTCGGGACATTGAACTGTTAGCGGTGAGCCTCCGTCCATATTACATGCCGCGGGAGCTCTCACACGCCATTGTTGTCTGTGTTTACATTCCGCCTCGGGCGGAAGTGCAGGCGGCGTGTGACGTCATTCACTCCACCGTCGCAGCGCTACAGACACAACACCCTGACGCCTTCTATGTGATTTCTGGTGACTTTAATCACGTTACATTGGACTCTACCCTGCCTGCCTTTTTCCAGTTTGTGGACTGTCCCACCAGGAAAAACAGGACCATCGACCTGCTGTATGCTAACGTGAGGGATGCATACAGGGCTACCCCGCTACCACCGCTGGGGAAATCAGACCACAACCTGGTTTTCCTACAGCCTCAGTACAAACCACTGGTACTGAGGCAGCCCACTACCACACGCTCATTCAGAGTTTGGTCTCCTGAAGCAGAAGAAGCCCTGAAGGACTGCTATGATACCACTGATTGGAGCGTGCTGCTGCACCCACACGGAGAGGACATTGAGGGGGTGACGCACTGTGTTACGGACTACCTGAATTTTTGTATGGATGTTGCTGTTCCCACAAAGACTGTACGCTGCTTCCCAAACAACAAGCCCTGGATTACCAGTGACGTCAAGGACATCCTCAACCAAAAGAAGAGGGCGTTCAGAGATGGAAACTGGACAGAGCTGAAGCGTGTACAGGGGGAACTCAAGATCCGACTTAAAGAGGCCAAGGAGTCCTACAGGAAAAAGGTGGAAAGGAAGCTGCAAGACAACAACATGAAGGAGGTCTGGGGAGCAATGAAAACCATCACTGGCTGCAAGAACAACAGTGGCAGCTCAGTAGATGGGGGTGTGGACAGAGCAAACCAGTTTAACAACTTCTACAACAGGTTTGACTGTCCTGCTGCTGCTGCCCCCTCCTCCGACCCGTCTGCAGCATTCACCACCCTGTTGTCACCACCATCACCCTCACCTCCACCATCACCCTCACCTCCACCATCTCCGTCACCTTCACCACCATCACCCTCACCTCCACCATCTCCGTCACCTTCACCACCATCACCCTCACCTCCACCATCTCAGTCATCACCACCATCATCAGCAGGAGGACAGAGCAACACCCACGGTTCCCACTGTCCCCCAGCCTTCACGGCAGACCAAGTCAGGAGACAGCTGAGGAGACTACACCCCAGGAAGGCGGCCGGCCCAGACAAAGTGTGCCCCAGAATGCTTAAGGCATGTGCTGCCCAACTGGGGGAGCCCCTCCAGCATGTCTTTAACCTGAGTCTACGTCTCGGAAGGGTTCCTGCCACGTGGAAGACAACCTGCCTCATTCCAGTCCCCAAGAAGGCACACCCGAAGGAGCTGAATGACTACAGGCCGGTTGCTTTGACGTCTCACGTGATGAAGACCATGGAGCGACTGCTGCTGAACCACCTCAGACCTCAGGTCCACCATGCTGAGGACCCACTGCAGTTTGCGTACCGGGAGAAGGTGGGAGTGGAAGATGCCATCCTCTATCTTCTACACAGAACTCACTCTCATCTGGACAAGGGGGGTGGTGCTGTGAGGGTCATGTTCTTTGACTTCTCCAGTGCCTTCAACACCATTCAGCCCCTACTACTGAGAGACAAGCTGATGAAGATGGAGGTGGACATGCACCTGGTCACCTGGATCACTGACTACCTCACTGGGAGATCACAGCATGTCAGGATCAGGGACTGCTCCTCTGATACGGTGATCAGCAGCACAGGAGCACCACAGGGGACTGTTCTCTCTCCAGTCCTGTTCACCCTGTACACATCGGACTTCAAATACAACTCGGAGTTATGCCACATGCAGAAGTTCTCTGATGACACTGCAATCGTGGGGTGTGTGCGTAATGGCCAGGAGAGGGAGTACAGAAGCCTGGTTGAGGACTTTGTGGAGTGGTGCACTACCAACCATCTGAAGCTGAACATCACCAAAACCAAGGAGATGTGTATAGACTTCAGGAGGTCCAGGCCCTCTCAGCAGCCAATCTCCATCAAGGGGGTTGATGTGGAGGTTGTCAGGTCCTACAGATACCTTGGTGTGCACCTGGACGAGAGGCTGGACTGGTCAGTAAACACTGACATAGTCTACAAGAAAGCACAGAGCAGACTGTACTTCCTCAGGAGGCTGGGGTCCTTCAGGATCTGCCAGAAACTCCTCCTGATGTTCTACCAGTCTGTGGTAGCCAGCGTCCTCTTCTATGCTGTGGTGTGTTGGGGAGGCAGTATCAGCAAGAGGGATGCTGGACGACTCGACAGGCTGGTGAGGAAAGCTGGTTCTGTGCTGGGACTAGAGCTGGAGTCCTTAACACCACTGGCAGAGAGGAGAGCCCTCAACAAGCTGCTGAACATCATGGACAATGTTCACCATCCTCTGCACACCACGATCATCAGGCAGAGGAGCTCATTCAGTGGCAGACTGCTGTCCCAGTCCTGCTCCACAGACAGACTCAGGAAGTCTTTTGTCCCTCAGGCCATAAGACTGTTCAACTCCTCTCAGCACAGCAGATGAAAACTCTGGACACTCTTTCCTTCCGGTCACTCCAACGGACACACCCCCATCTCTGCACACACTCCCTCCTCTGGACACACCCCGGTCTCTGCACACACTCCCTCCTCTGGACACACCCCATCTCTGCACACACTCCCTCCTAAATGCCCTCCTAAATGCCCTACATCTATTTATATTGTATTATTCTACTCCATTCTGTACTGTTTACACTTTTGGCACTGATAATTATTTATATTACTGCGTATTTGCACTGTCTGGATGGCTGAGAACAGCCATCTTCTTAATTTGCTTAGCAAACGGTATACCATTACCTCCATCTATACTTTACACTTTACACAGACACTAAGGACTCTATTTTTATACCTTCATACTTTATATAGTATTGTCTCTATTTGTACAAATCTATCTTGCTTCTGTTGTTACTTCTGTATAGTTTGTATACCTGCTACTGGATGCCTTGAATTTCCCTCTGGGATCAATAAAGTATCTATCTATCTATCTATCTATCTATCTCAAACCCCTCTGTGTATTCCTCCAGAGTATTCTGACTTAGCCAAGGTCTTCAAAAAGGCTGACACCACCAAACTACCTCCTCATAGAACATATGATTGTACTATCAATCTAATCGACAATCCACTAGCTCCCAAATCACATGTTTATCCACTCACTTTACCAGAGGAGAATGCTATGGAAAAATACATACAGGGGGTTCTATCCCAGGGATTTATTAGACCAACCATATCCCCAGCCATCTCCAAATTCTTCTTCATTAAGAAGAAGGACTGTGATCCTTGACCTTGCATTGATTATTGTGGTTTGAATGCTAATACAAAGACTTATCCCAATCCTGTACTACTGAATCCTGTAGCATTAGAACAACTCCACACACCATCATTTTCACCAAGCTTGATCTCCGTAGTGCATCTTGGCTCAAGTCAGGGAATGGGATGGAAAACAACCTCCCTTACCACCCTTCTGTTTTCCCGGCCTGCAAAAATGAGGTCCTCTGGGATATGTTGGGAAGGTACCTCATAGCATACATCAATGATATCCTTATTTATTCTGGATCTTCTAACCTTTATTTGACATGTGAGAGCAGTTCTTTCTCGTCTTTTTGAAAATCAGTTTGTTAACAGTGAGAAATTTTAGATTCATCTGCTTTTTTAGGCTACCTTATCAGCCCAGAGGGTGTGGTTATGGATGACCGCAAGATCAAAGCTGTAGTCAGCTGGTCTATCCCCTCTTCCATTCTCGACCCACAAAGGATTTTAGTTTTTTTGAGGAACTGAAATAAAGGTTCACCACAGCTCCCTCATAAAAGCATCCTAACCTGACTGCACCTTGTAGTGGAAGCCACTAATGTGGGAGTGCATACTACCACAGCACAGCGGCAAACCTAGCAAGTTATGCCCAAAATACGCTTATTTCTCACACAAAACTATTGGCTATTAAATTGGCATTTGAAGAGTGTCGTTACTCACTGTAGGGCACCCAACATCCTTAAGCTAATCACAGAAACCTTAAATATATCTGCTCAGCCAAAAGGCTGAATTCTCATCAAACTCGCTGGTCTCTGTTGTTTTCTCCATTTGATTTCAAAATCCCTTACCATCCGAGAACCTGTAATACCAAGACGGATGCCTTTTCGCCGCCTTTGTTCTCGTTTTCTCGCCGTTTCTTTGCCCTTTGTTTATATTAAAGCTGTGCCGGCCCTGCCTCTATATCCGCAGTGGCGTAGCAGTTAGTGTTTCGCCCTCAAGGCTCTCTGAACGGTGTTGATGTGTTTGGTTTCTCCTCTCGTTTCTGTTTATTCCTGTCGAGTTGCTCAGTCAGACCCTTCACCCCCCCATTGCCCAGCAGAATGCCGCTATCCTTGTAGACTAGTGGGTAGTGTGTTTGCTTCCTACGCTCAAGATCGCCGGTTCAAATCCTGTTCACTGCGTGACATCTGCTGGTGGAGGATTCCATCAGGTTGTGAAACAACAAACGAGACAACAATCCAGAGAGCATTCTCTCCGTATAAGGATTGTTGCCCCGTTACAATCAGGGACTTCAGGCAGTAAGAGGCAAGTAAAAAACACATTTCCAAATACATTTGTCCATTTAAGATTATTGGCAATATTAACAATGTCATAAATGTCCAGTTTTTCCATGCATTCTTACTCAAGCCTGTGGTTCCTGATTCCTTAGAGGG
The DNA here is from genome assembly GCA_024036415.1 of Prochilodus magdalenae. Lineage (NCBI taxonomy): Eukaryota > Metazoa > Chordata > Actinopteri > Characiformes > Prochilodontidae > Prochilodus > Prochilodus magdalenae. The sequence goes on from JAMWET010006259.1 coordinate 40,187, forward strand.
GGCACATTCCGATGCTAAACCCCCTTCGCTAGTAACTGTCGATAGGTCTCCAGTGTATGCTGTTCATCGGCTTCTGGATTCTTGTAGGAAAGGTGGGCTATGGGCCTGAGGAGTAGAGTTAGGTACCTGCAGCTGACGTCCTGGATCAGGCTCTCATCAAGGAGTTTAACTGCTGCCACCCAATCCCTCCTGCTCCCAGCCCTCGGGGCCATCCTAGTTGAACTTGGACAAGACTTATCCTTAATTGACATTTAACAAACATCCACTTATTTATAATCGGTGTGCTGCAACAATTTGAATGAGGAATTTTATAGTTTGATAATTTTATATGATGATTGGGACTCATTTACATAGATAATGTAATATTAGACAGACAGAATGGTATTAAATTCCACACTCCAGGAAAAAGAAGTAAAAAGAGAAACAATATTGATGAAATGCAGACGATGAGGCACATTTTTTTTTACACCTAATATTCTCATTCTCACCGAGACAGTATGATCCGTAATGCTAATGAGTTCTTAGAAAACAATGTTCTGTGTATTATATAACTACAACTATAAATTCTACATCATCACTCTCAATAATATTCTCACTTGCTCACTATTGGACCACCCATGTACTAATTCTGACAGGGGTTTGATGATGCTCACTTCCCACCTTTAACATGCCTTTTATATTATAAATGAATCTCTGTAGTAATGAAAACCCTTCATGATTAAAGCGATACTGACAGCGTAACACTAAACCCAGTTAAACAGAGATTTGATCAGTGTAAAATCACTTAGACTGATCGTCTTCAGATCGTCAGGCTGATTTGAACAGTCAGGAGAGACACAAGCTGAATCACCAGAGATCCTCACAGCAGGACTTTGACTTCAGTCACCTGTCAGGACAGAACAGGAATAAAATGATTCAGAGTTACAAAATAAAAAGATCAGACCATCTTACTCCAAACAAATAGCATCAGACACTGTATATAACCAGTTCAGGAGAGATGATGTAGACCGTTACACTATAATGAATAACACTGCAGCTGGTTACTGTAACTTCAGAGAAGTACTGTTGGAAATCAGTGTTTATAGGTGTGTATGTATACAATTGTGTATAAGTTTACCATGTGGGGAACAGCTGCATTACCAGAACAGAACTTTATGCATTTACGACAGGATGGAGTGGCTTGAAGAATGTTGCTTTCAGGGTTCTACAGGTCAAACACCACTTGAAGGACAGCTAAACCATCTGGTAAAACCAGATGGAGACACAACTTCTTTGGTTTAGTAAAATATACTCTTGCTTTATAGCCCACCCTGAAATTATATACAGAATCATTTTAATTACAACTTGTTTATTGGAACTGGGTGGGAAGTTCCCTATAATAACAAAATTGTTTGCTTGTCTACCTTGAGTGACATCCCATTCTTAATCCATAGGGGTTAATTTGATGTCGGTCCACCCTTTGCAGCTATAACAGCTTCAACTCTTCTGGAAAGGCTTTGCACAAGGTTTAGCAATGTGCTTATGGGAATTTCTGACCATTCTTCCAGAAGCGCATTTGTGAGGTCAGACATTTATAATGGGCGAGAAGGCCTGGCTCTCAGTCTCCGCTCTAATTCATCCCAAAGGTGTTCTATCGGGTGGAGGTCAGGACTTTATACAGGCCAGTCCAGGCGAGAAGGCCTGGCTCTCAGTCTCCGCTCTAATTCATCCCAAAGGTATTCTATCGGGTGGAGGTCAGGACTTTATACAGGCCAGTCCAGTTCCTCCACACCAAACTCGCTCATCCATGTCTTTATAGAACTTGCTTTGTGCTCTGGTGCGTGGTCATGTTGGAACAGGAAGGGGCCATCCTCAAACTGTTCCCACAAAGTTGGTAGCTTGAAATGGTCCAGAATTTCTTGGTAAGAGTTCCTTTCACTAGAACTAAGAGGCGGAGCCCAACACCTGAACAACAACCCAACACCATAAACCCCCTTTCACCAATCATTACACTCGGCACAATGCAGTCAGACAAGTACCATTCTCCTGGCACCAAACCCAAACCCAGACTGGTCCATCTCCACTGCTTTATGTTCCAGTAGATGCGCTTTACACCGCTGCATTCGACACTTTGCATTGCGCTTGGTGATATAAAGCTAGGATGCAGCTGCACTGCAATGAAACCCTCTACACACTTGAGCTAATCTAAAGGCAACCCTACCTTGGAGGTCTGTAGTGATTGTTCACTATCATTTTACATGGCCTACCACTTCATGGCTGAGCTGCTGTGGTTCCCAATCGCTACCACTTTGTTATAATTACACTGACAGTGGACTGTGGAATATTTAGTAGTGAGAAAATTTCACAACTTGACTTGTACAAGTGACATCCTATCACAGTACCAGGCTGAAATTATCTGCCCCTGAGAGTGACCCATTCTTTAACTAATGTCTGTAGGAGCACTCTGCATGACTATGTGCTTGGTTTTACACATCTGTGGCCATGGAAGTGATTTGGATGGGTGAAGATTTTTGAATACCTTTGGCAATATAGTGTATAACAAAGATGGAGGATTTACTTATTTATCATAATTACCACAATGACACTTTATTTTCTCATTTAAATTCTATTTTAATCATAATAGTGGAAAAGCAAAGTGAGAGTGTTCACCTGTGCGTCCAGCAGTCCTGATAAAAGGCCCCACAGAGATGGAGGCTCTGTCATGTGTGTCCACGGACCGGCCAGCTCTGTGCTGATGTCCGGAGGAACAGTTCTGTACGAGACAATCAGATAGCTGGTTTAGTTTAGTTTAGTTAGGGAACCTGCAGTGAGAACAACCCTATAGACATTAAACACAGGCTGTAGTATAAAGAGGTCCTACTGAAACCCTGCAGTATCACAGTGCAGCAGGTTTCTACAGGATATTAGTCTAAACCTACTTCCTTAAGTAAAACCACAGAACAGGCTTTAACAATTACCCATCAGCACACGATACACCATAATGAAGTAACAAATAACACTTAGATATTTTACACCACAGTGAGGACAATGTCAACACTCACCGCTGCACAGCTGTTGTTCTGCAGAAGGCAAAGGTGGATGTCACAGTGAAGGAAAACCTTGGAGTAGTTGCCGTTGAAGGCCAACATCTTGAAAAAGAAACGAGCAGCTGTGGAGACGCCGTTCTGAAGAACCTTCACTGTGTTATGACCTGGATTTGGACACCTGAAATAATTTCATGAAATATCAGCTTTAAATCAGTGAGAGCTGTCTGAACATGAGGACGTCCTGGCACCTACCTGAAAAACAGGTGTGAGCTATCCACGAGTTTCCCTTACCGGTTAATGATGAGGTCCCAGCGGACAGCGTAGTTCTGGTCATTCACAGGAGTGACCCAACAGGAATCTATCACTGTGGCAATCTGACGGCCGTCCACTCCCTGAACAGTCACCTCCATAAAGATCCTCCGGTCCACCTCTATGTCCTCAGTGCCATTGTAAGGCTGGGAGAAGGCAGCATCCTGATAGGGAATCATCCTGACCTGGTACATCCCCTGACCATCTGGAAGGGTCTTGTGCACTATGCTGTTGAAATTGTCCAATCACAGAGTCATCCTAAGTACTATTCTGGTGACATAAACAATGTGAACAGTCCATAAACAACATTATTATAAACTGCTGAGTGTAAAAATCTAATCTACTGATTACAGTATGAACTACTGTTCCTATAGAGCTACAGAAAGTCTTTATACTGTAGAATATCATTCTAAAGGTCTTATAGTACTTCTGATTGAAATAGTCCTCTACAGGTAGTGTGGTGTAGGGTCATGTATTCGATCATCTGTCCCACCTCTGCAGAGGGCTGAACTCCATGTCCATGGTGAGTGTCTGTCTGAGCTTATAGACGCAGGAGAAACGCAGTTCCAGCTCCTTCTTTCTGTTGATGGCTCCTCCTGCTGAGTCAGCTACACCCTGGATGGAGTTCTCGTAGATGAAGTGGGTACCATTGGCCTGTAGACAGGTGATGGACACTCAATGTAAATGTACCTTCAAATGTACAGCAATGACTTTAAGATCCAGCTGTGAACCTTAAATAAGTCTCTCCAGGATGAAGATATGTAATTCCACCATTTCATAATCTAGTACTCAAAAACACAAACAGTATGATAAAGAGGCTGGAGACCAGACCGTGTGTGGAAGGCATGGGAAATGCAGTTCCAGTGGAACACTGTACAGTACAATTAAACCTAGACTGAAGGTACAGAAGACCCTTAATAGAACTAACCCAGTGTCCATCTCTATAAGTACCAGCACTGTGTACCATGTTCTAGAGTTTAATCAGTCTGTGTGGTTCTGTTCAGTGTACCGTGAGGTTTGTGCCACAGATGTGCTCATCGTTATCAAAGTGGAACACCAGTCTGCCGTTCTGGAGCGTCCCATTGCAGCTGGGGTCACTCAGGTGCAGGACGTTAATGGGGAAACCAGTTTCAAAGAGCTGACAGCGGGACAGAGACATGGTGCCAGAGCTGCTCTCACAGGTTTCTCTGGAGTCTGAGATAAAGAGGATAGAGGAACGAGCCATGAGATACTACTTTAGTGGAAGGTCCTGAAGTGACTGATCTTACTGGTCTGTTAAACCCGGCTGGTACCATAAGACTTGTCTCTGGGTCTAGGATCACTCTGATTACAGAAGCAGCCATAGACTCCATCTCTCTCCCCACACCACTCGTCCTCAGTGCAGCTCTGCTCTGCGCAGGGGTCCACCGTCACTGAAGAGAGAATAATGAACAGAGGAATAGAGTGATAATGCAGCAGACACATTTACCAAAGTCCTTAAACCTGAAGTCAAAGTAAATAACTGTTAACTAATAACTATTCCTTTTTTAATGGCACATATTCAGTAGACAGTTCAATTATGTTTGTAAATGAACAATTATAGCTAGTTAACATTGGAGTCTTTATGCAACTTAAAACTAAAATCATGTTTGGTAATATGTTTATATCACATTTACATTTTAATGAAGTAAATTATTAAATTAATACATATTAAATAATTCATTATTTATTATTATCATATATTAAGTTGTCAGGCTTTCGAGTTTCTCCGCTGCCTCCGACCTTCTGGACTCCATCTTCCAGAGTTCACTCCATAATGATGTCACACCCACATGTCCCAAATTACACACCAATTACACTTAATTTCCCTGATCAAGCTCTCTTGAGTTTGAACTAGACTCACCTGCACCTCCTTTCCTCTTCAGTACTTACAACCCTCTGTTACAATCCCTCATCATTACGTATTTCCAAACCTTGTTTGCATGCTAAGTGTTCTCTCAGTATTTCTCTGATTGCTATCTGCTGATCCATACAGAAGCCAGGATCAGGTCACAGACAAACAGGCTTACCCAACCGTCTGTAAGCCCACTTGAGTCATCTAGATCCAACAGATTTGAGACTGTGTTTGTCGTAAAAAACTCAAATAGTTTGTTCTAAAAATGTACTTAGTATTCAAAACTCACATCCAATCTGTAGGAGTAACCAGGCAGAACTTAAGTTTGGCTTACTTAATATCAGATCGCTCAATTCTAAAGCAGCTATTGTAAATGAAATATTATATACACAAATAAGAACAAATATAAGAATGCACTCTCGTTAATTAATGTTTATAGACTGCCAGGACCCTACTCAGGGTTCAGTGGCTTTGAAGCAAACTTATAAAGTAAGAAGTGTAGGAGACTTTGTAGGAGACTTTATCATTCACTTTGAAAAGGCTGATGAGCCACTAAACAAGGCTTTTACATCGATCTTTGACTCTGTCTGCATTACTCAACATGTAGCAGGGCCTACTCATTATTGTAATCATACCCTAGACTTAGTTCTGACTATGGGTATTAACATAGACTACCTAAATACTCGCCCTCAAACCTCAGCAATTTCTGACCATTGTCTAATTTCATTTGAGTTAATACTTGCTCATCCCCTTGTCCCTGTATGAAGCGCTCAATAACATAATCATCTAGATTAACCAACTGCTTAGAAAATACCTGTAAATCAACTCTAGATAGTATAGCACCACCCAAATTTAAAATGACCAGACAAAAAAAGCTCGCCCCATGGTACAACGACCAAACTCGTAACCTAAAACAAACAGTACATAAATTGGAGCGAAAATGGCGAGCAACTAAATTGGAAGTATTCCAGTGTGCCTGGAAGGACAGCCTTCTCAAAGACAGGAGGGTACTCACTAAAGCACGCTCAGCATATTTAGCCTCGCTGATTGAGAATAACAAAAACGATCCTAGATTTCTTTTTAGTTCTATTTCTAAACTTGCTAAAAACCAGGCAGGCGCTGAACCTCAGATTCCAGCAAACCTCACTAGTAATGTCTTTATGTATTTCTTTATTAATAAAATCAAGAATATTAGACTAAACATCCAGCCCTTAATATTAGATCAAACCAGTCTGTCATCTAGTTTGGCTGATAGCGAACAAAATACAGTCTTAGATGATGTGCTCGAAGCTTTTTATCCGCTTCCACAGCCAGAACTGATGAAAATGATCTCTTTGTTAAATTGTATAGCTTGTACACTAGATCCAGTTCCTTCAAAATGACTTAAAGAAGTACTTCCAGTTATAACTAAACCACTGCTAATGTTAGTTAACTCATCCATTACAATGGGTCAAATGCCCAAAACTTGTAAATTAGCAGTTATTAAACCTCTGATCAAGAAACCAGATCTTGATCCTAGTGAACTGTCTAACTATCAGCCTATTCCGAATCTGTCATTTCTATCTAAAGATAATCGAAACTGCTGTGTCCCAACAGTTATGTTTATATCTGCATATAAAAAGGTCCAATCAGGATTTAGGCCGACCACAGCCCTGAAACAGCCTCAGTTAAAATAACACAGGATCTCCTTCACGGTTCTGATCAAGGCTCTGTAGCTGTGTTAGTGCTTCTCGATCTCAATGCAGCTCTTTACACACTAGATCCGAATATTCTACTAGAAATATTAGAAAATGGGGTTGGAATCTCAGGAACAGCTTTATCATGGTTCACATCCTATCTAACTGATCGCTATCAGTTTGTAGAAGTAAACAATTTCTCTTCCAATCATACAAAAGTGAAATATGAAAAACCACAAGGCTCCGTCTTAGGACCCCTATTATTTACACTGCTTATGCTGAGCTCAGACATTCACCCAATTGATTCCTTGTGCACCATTAATTCCCAGTGTGAGACCTCATGCACACCTCATGCACACTGCTGGTATCATATATAAACAAATACATGTTTTTAAGCACAGGTGGCAAGTAGTCTTTGTACCTGTAGTGGAAGTGGTGGTCATGGAATCTGTTGTTCCAGGGATTTCTGGGTCATTAACTGGAGTAATGGTATTAACATCTGTAAAGAAACAAATTAATATTAATAAAACAATAAAAACAGAGAAATAATAATAATGAAATGTTTATTCCAGTAATCAGATCTACCTGCACAGTAGGCTGATGCACAGAAGTTTGGACGGACAAACTCATATACGTAGTAATTTCCTGCACAAGCTTTCACTCGAATAGGGTAGGATCTGAAATAACAGCAGTCACCATACCAACTTCCACAGACCTGCCGAGTGACCACTCCATCCTCCAGTCTCGGGTGAGAACCATTCAGCCAGAGAGGAACATCAACGCCACACATGCCTTCACTAACACATGATTCTGGCATACCAGCCGCTCCAGTTCATGTCGGTGTCACACCACCACCACCACCACCACTGCCCCCTCCAAGTCCTCCAGCGGTTTGTCTGGTTTGTAGATCTCTCAGGATCATCAAGCACTTCGTAGTTGTAACAGGGATTGTAACTTAGTTTGGGGGATGTAACTGTTATGGAAACATAGAGTTTGCAGTAATGTACAGTTTCTGATGCTACACACACATATTATACATTTTTATTCCCAGTGATGTACTTCTAAATAATGCAGAATTTTTTATAGATGTATATCATGTATCCTTTATAATCCTATTAGACTTTTTCTCATCAATGAATTATGCTTAAAATCTTTTTGGTGTAATTCCTAAACAGTAGAAGAGTAGATGACACAAGTGAGCCAACTTCCCTACCTGTGCAGTATGTAGGCATTGGGAGTGAAACATCTGGCTTGACGAGTTTATAGACATAGTAATTTCCTGGACAGGCTTTCACCTGGATTGGGTTGGACTTTCTGTGGTTATCGCACCGGTACCATGAGAATTCATCGATCCTGGATGCAAAGACTTCTCAAGTGACGATGCCGTCCTCTATCTGTGGATGTGACCCATCAAGCCAGAGTGAAGAGAAGCCACCACACTGCATGTAGCTCATACACCACTCGAGAATCTGAGCATCTGCTCCCTGATAAAAGAATCGATACCAGCCGTTCCACTCTACGGTAGTGTCATCATGACTTCTGCTGTTTGGGTTCCAGTATAAGCTTGCGTTTCTCCACTCCTCATTTAGAAAAGTGTAATTATGGCAAGGGTCAAACCTGTAAGTCATTGAAGTGGTTGCTGTGGAAACAGAAACAGACAGAGACAGTGCTAAGTTAGTAACATCCTTTTCCCAGTATCGGCTTTAAAGTTCATTATGGATGTGAATGTATGGATGTGACCTGATACTATTTTTACTTTTGTAGATTTATTAAGCCATTATCCTGAATTCATTGTCTCAAGATAATGTTCTCTCTGTATTTTTCTGAAGGAAATGTAAGACGATTAAGTCTCTGGATTGCTAGGTCTCTACAGGACTGTAATTTACCATTGACAAAGAACAGTCAATTAATGTGATTGTTCTCTTAAAAGAAACAGGGTTGACAAGACGGACCAGTGAACAATTTCACAAGAGCATTTTTATAGAAGTGATTACCCATCTGTGGTTTTGTGGAGAAACACGACTGTATATTCCCCTGCAGTTCCCCGGCAATAAGCAGTAGAGGGCTCTCACTTTTCAGATGTTCACAGAGTATGGCTTGAATTATTGTCTTGAATTATTGGCTCAGAATCTCATCAAGAGAAAGAGACAGTGTAGTGTTTTTTTCTGGCCACGCAAACAAGAGAAAGAAATCATTCAGTGGAAAAGAGTCTATTCACACTGAGTTTTTATAGATGGAAAAAAAATGCATGTCAAGTTTTGAAAACGAACACACTTAAAATAATGCAAAAACCGACAGACTGTGATGCTGTGCAGTGTTTTAATCAGAGCTACTCTGTTTTCTAAAGTCAAGCTGAACTAACAGACATGCGTGAGGATGGCAGGAGAACTCTCACAGCGCATCACCAAATACTTACAGGACAACACACTGACCTGTGGAGGTTAGAGAAAATATGGAGCAACGTAAGTAACGTTACACTGACTTTATAACAGCAGTTCATTCACTCCTTTAAAACCAGTGAAGCAACAAGCAGAAACAAATCTGGATTCCTCCACTGACCCAGAAATACCACTCAGCTTAAAATAAAAACAGTTTTCAAAGTGTTTAAAGGAAAACCATTCAATAAGGGATATTTTTCTTTTCCATTTGAAATAATCATAAACAGTGTAAAGCTCACAGTTCACAGAGAGTAACAACATTACATTATGAGTGGCTGTATATGTATATTAAAGTGCTGAGTGCAGCAGTCCGGATGTAGAGACAGATTAAGGCTTATAAAGTGCAGTACAAGAGGAAACACCCGTCTGAGACAGTCAGTACAGAGGATGGAGCTCCAGTCTGAGACAGTCAGTACAGAGGATGGAGCACCGGTCTGAGACAGTCAGTACAGAGGATGGAGCACCAGTCTGAGACAGTCAGTACAGAGGATGGAGCACCAGTCTGAGACAGTCAGTACAGAGGATGGAGCACCAGTCTGAGACAGGCAATACAGAGGATGGAGCACCAGTCTGAGACAGTCAGTACAGAGGATGGAGCACCGGTCTGAGACAGTCAGTACAGAGGATGGAGCTCCAGTCTGAGACAGTTAGTACAGAGGATGGAGCACCGGTCTGAGACAGTCAGTACAGAGGATGGAGCACCAGTCTGAGACAGTCAGTACAGAGGATGGGGCACCGGTCTGAGACAGTCAGTACAGAGGATGGAGCTCCAGTCTGAGACAGTTAGTACAGAGGATGGAGCACCGGTCTGAGACAGTCAGTACAGAGGATGGAGCACCAGTCTGAGACACTCAGTACAGAGGATGGAGCACCAGTCTGAGACAGTCAGTACAGAGGATGGAGCACCAGTCTGAGACAGTCAGTACAGAGGATGGAGCACCGGTCTGAGACAGTCAGTACAGAGGATGGAGCACCAGTCTGAGACAGTCAGTACAGAGGAGAGAGCACCGGTCTGAGACAGTCAGTACAGAGGGCTAAATTAAAAGTGCAGCAGATCAGGAAGTGAGAAAGTGTCTCCAATGTGAAGTGTAATGTATTATAGTGTTCAGCTGTTCATAAGGGTGATGGCATGTGGGATGAAGCTTCTCTGTAGCCTGATTGTCTTAATCTGCTAAAGCGCTGGCCTGAGGCAAGGAGCTGGAACAGGTGATGGTCAGGGTGCGATGGATCAGTGATGAACTTCTCTGCACGCTTCCTGGTTCTGGAAGTGTGCAGATCCAGCAAAATGGGTAGTTTCACTCCAGTGGTCTTCTCTGTAGACTTGATGATGCGCTGCAGTCTGTGGGTATGATGTTTGGTGGCTGAGCTGTTCCACACTGTGATGGACGAGGTAATGACAGATTATTTGGTGGCAGTGTAGAACTGTACCATCAGCTCCTGGGACAGGCTGAACTTCCTCAGCTGACGCAGAAAGCACATCCTCTGTTGGGCTTTTTTAATGATGGAACTTATGTTGCAGATCAACTTCAGGTTCTTGGTGATCATCCTACCCAGGAACCTGTGAGACTCCACAGCCACCACAGTTCTGTCCAGGATGGTGAGTGCTGGAATGGCTGGGGATGCTTCTCCTGAAGACCACTGTCATCTCCACTGTTTTTGCTGTGTTCAGCTCCAGGTTATTCTGGTCGGTCCAGAGGACTACTTGATTAACCGCTCGTCTGTTGGCACACTCGCCATCATCCCGGATGACACCAATGACTGTCGTATCATCTGCAAACTTCAAGATTTTGATGGAGGGGTACAGTCATTTGTATACAGAAAAGAGCCATGGGGACAAAACACAACCTGCCATCTGAATGCTGGGTAGTGGTGTGCTTCCCACATCTGCGCCTGCAGAGGAAAGCAGCTGCTCCGCTCACTAAAACATTTAGAAAACTGCCTGAAAGCGAAAAATCAGGAGTAATGCCTTGTGGCATGGACTGGCTGTTCTTCAGTAGGTCATCTGCACTGTATGTGAAAGTGTTTGGTTCACATGTGACACAATAAACAAACAAAACACGACTGAGCTTCTAACCAGTGTCGCCCTCTACGGCGCCATGTTGGAATCACATGCTCCTAGTGCTCCTAGTGTTTCTTATGTTAGCGTGACACCTGCAGAACAACTGGAGTTTCAGAATGTAAAAAGGCTGACTACAAACTGACAGCAGGCTGGTCCTGTAGTCCACACATTGGAAACTGGGAATCTAGCTTCCCGTATTTCACTGTTTTATAAAATATGAGGTGCACTTCAAAATTACTAGAGAAGAAGAAAGAAGGCACAGAAGGTACATTTGTTTTTTGTTTTTTGTCTACGTATTAAATAATAATTAAGAAAATAAATAAACACAGATAAATATTGTAATGCAGGTTATGCTAGTTCATGTTCTGTTTTAATTTCAAACTCTCTAGAGAACATGGCAAAACGACAAATGCACTCACTGCTGATCTTAAATGCAAAACCCACTTGATTCAGGCTCTTCAATATAAAAGTCAGGCATTTATTTTCTTTTTAGACTGAACTACATACAGCACAGCACAGAGATACCAGAGTACCATCAAACAGCACAGTTCAAAACTACAACACAGACAGATTACATATAAGATGAACATAGCTAGCTTGCTTACACTTACAGCGTAGCAGTATGACAAACTCAGCACAAGCAGAAACACTTTTTTTTTACACCTTGTATTAAATCCTCTATAAATCCTCTGTATTTACTCTGGTTTTTACTGTTCTGGATTGATGGCTTTGACACAGAAAGCCCTGACCCCCATGGAAGGTGTTCTTGATCTGGCCAACTGTTGTGAAAAGTCTTCACCAGGTAAGGAATGTACAGTTGTTTCTGAGCTGAGCAGTGCATTGTTTTTTTTTAGGGAAAAAATCTAATAGTTAGATATTTTTGCTCACTCTCTGAAGGATTTGTTTTTATTTTTAGGCTTTCTGCAAAGGCAGTGAAGTTAAGGTGTGCTGTTAATGTTAAGAGACAGATTCCAGATGCAAGTGCCACATGTGAAATCAATTGTTTATCTTGTAATTTCAGAAGACATAAGAGGACTGCAACTTACTTCTGGTGATGCTGAGTCCTCCATCAGTAGCAGTGGTTGTCGGGGCAGCAGTCGGAGTTACAGTGTTAGCATCTGTGAAAGAAGACTTTTTAATGGAAGGGTAAAAAGAAAAACCTTAGAAAAACAGAAAGTATAGAAATGGACATACTGAAATAGTCAGTTACCTGTGCAGTAGGCTGTTTCATAGAAGAAAGGACTGACAAGCTCATAGACATAGTAACTTCCTGGACATGCTTTAACCCGAATGGGGTTGAGACGGATGTTACAGCAGTCGCGTCCGTCATTCCCACAGACCTGGCGAGTGACCACACCATCCTCTATCTCAGGATGAGAACCGTTCAGCCACAGAGTGTAATAAGCCCCACATCTGGATGTAGGAGCGCAGCTCTCTGACATGCGGATGTTCATTCCATAATAGAACAGCCGGTACCAGCCGTTCCAGCTGAAGTCAGTGTCAGAAATCCACAGTCCAGTCTCATTATTGGCTCTCCAGGGCTGATCCAGGGAGACATAGTTGTAGCAGGGGTCAGCAACTCTGTCAAAAGCAACTGTCATAGAAACAAGATATTAAAAACATTATACATTTCAGTTTCCATTTCATCTTAGCAGAGAATCAAATTTTATTCATAGACATATTATTTTACATATTCTTTAAAGAAGAATAGCATGTGTAAGTTTTGTCTTAGGATAACATTAAGGTGAGATGTAGGTTTAGGTTTTGGACTGAAGTTAATATTAGCGGTAGGGGATAGAATCTTTTACCCTCAACTTTAATTTATGTTGCATTTAGTAGATATCTAGTTGCATGTTAGTTAAAGATACACTGACCATGTACAAAGCATCTACAGTGAACCATCCAAATAAACTGTTACAAAAATATAGTAATATAAAGTATAACAATAGTTATTAATAGTGGGGAAAAATGAAAAAAGATACTACACCTGTACAGTATGTGGGCATTGGAATGGATAATTCTGGTTTAACAAGTTTATAAACATAGTAATGTCCTGGACAAGCTTTCACTTGGATTGGTCTGGATCTGTATCTGATACTGCACTGGCTATGGTAGTTGTAGTTGTAGTAGTAGTAGTAGTCATAGTAGTAGTAGTTAACGTTAGTTCCATAGACATCTCGGGTGACGATGCCGTCTTCTAGTTGTGGATGAGATCCATTGAGCCAGAGCTGTGTGTATCCACCACATGTTGTGTAGCTCACACACCATTCAGAGATCTGAGCACTCTTCCCCTGCAGATACAGCCGATACCAGCCGCTCCATTCAAAAACAGTGTCATCATGACCTCTTTTACTGTTACTGCGTGCATTTCTCCAGTCTTCATCAAGAACAGTGTACTTATTACAGGGATCAGAGTTGTAGCTGGTCGATGTAGCTGCTGTGGAAACAGGACCATAACAAGTGTAAAATTTTACTAAGGCACCTATAGCTTGTATTTCAAACATTAAGAACGTTTGTACCTTTAAATTAATCCTGCAAAATATGCAACAAGTGTTGATTATTTGCAAAGATTTTTGCCATTCAGTTCTGCATAAGCACTGCTTATCTTGAATATCTTGTTAACATTAAGAATTAAATATATTTCTGTATAAGGAAACAAGAAATACTAAATCTGATTGTCAGGTTTAGTTAATTAAGTTAATAAAGAGCTTCTATGCAATATTCTTAAGAAATCATCTATGGAAACCTACGTGTAGTTATGCTGTATTCTATAGTTGAGGTTGGGGTGATTGTGCTGATGTCTGTAAAACAGAAATATAAAACATTTTAATGCAGAATTTACAATATTCAGATCGTTAAAATATAGTAAAACATTTAAAATAATTTAGAGAATTTCGTACCTGTACAATAGGCCATACTGCACCAGACTGGGCTGACAAACTCATAGACGTAGTAACTTCCTGGACAAGCTTTAACCCGTATTGGGGTGGATCTAAAGTAACAGCTGCTACTTCCTGCATTAACACAGACCTGGCGAGTGACCACTCCATCCTCTACCTCAGGATGAGGACCGTTGAGCCACAGACCGTAATAACTACCACATCTGTTTACATCTACATAGCTCTCTGGCATACGGATGTTCATCCCATAATAGAACAGGCGGTACCAGCCGTTCCAGCTGAAGTCACTGTCACATATGCCCAGTCCAGTCTCATTATTAGCTCTCCAGGGCTGATCCAGCGAAAGATAGTTGTGACATGGATCATACGTGAGACTGTTAAGAACAACTGTCATAAAGAGAAGAAGCATCAAAAAAATCATAGAATAATGCAGTTTAATTCATTTCCATTAAATAACAAGCTATGCAAAAATCCATTTATAGAAAGTCTCTAACAGTAGGAATTCTACACCGTGAGTTCATTTACCTGCACAGTATGTCGGCATTGGACTTGATACATCTGGCTTGACTAGCTTATAGACGTAGTAATCTCCTGGACAGGCTTTCACTTGGACTGAGCCGGATCTGCTGAAACTACATTCAGTGTCATAGTAGTTATAATTTTGTTCAGATCTGTAGATTTCTTGGGTGACGATGCCGTCCTCTAGTCGTGGATGAGATCCGCCAAGCCAAACTGCAGTGTAGCCACCACATGTCCTGTAGTTCTCACACCTCACAGTTTCAGCAATCTGAGCACTTCTGCCCTTCATGTACAGCCGGTACCAGCCCTTCCATTCAACTACAGTATCATCATGACCTCGGTAGTTATAATAAATGATGCCGGTGTCTCTCCAGTCATCATAAAGAGCACTGTACTTAGTACAGGGGTCAAAGCTGGGGTTGGTTGGAGTGATTGCTGAGGAAGAGAGATTTCTGTGAGTAGGATGTAAGATTTAATGTTCATTATTGTTTTGTAGACTAATGTAATTAGTACTGATGCCCTAAGCTACTTCAGCGTGTCTGCACAAAACAAATACAAGGGAGCTAGATGAGAGATGTTTCTGGGCATGTATTTACAGAGAAGACTTTGATGAGCAGTCCAGTGCTTTTAGCAATGTTAGCCTTGCATATTCCTAGCAAACCTCAGATATAAAACATATCTTGGCTGATCAGTTGCATCTGGGGTAGGTGATAAATCATGTTAGTAATTTTTTTTTGCCAAACTACTCCTTATATTAATAGATTCTTACTTTCTAGATTTAGAACACTGGGACATGAATAACATTTTTTAAGCTTTATGTAATGTTTTCCTTTAAAATAATTTATATAACAAACTAAAATTGTAATGCTTCTCTTGTCTCATGTTATATTAGTCTAGTTGGTTTAGGGAGTACTGGAATAAGAGGTATGCAATGAATTAATAACCACTTTAGGGGTGGTGCTAAAGTGAGTACTGATGTAAGAGGACACAGAAACGTCAGTGCTGACACCAATATAATCTATACTGGGATCTCTCAATGATAATCTTGTATAGAATGCTGCTTCCGAACTCTCTATTAAAAGTAAAAAAGCTTTTCAGCTTAACTTAATTCCACAATTATTACTAGAGTAAATAGTTTAACTGTAGAAACTTACTGTTGCTTGTATTGAACTGTGGGTTTGGGGTTATGGTGTTGACATCTGGAAGGAGGAGATATTTAAGCAGTTAGACTACAAACCAATATATGAATAAAAACATGAATAAAATCCTTATAAATGAAACCATGTTAAGATGTTGTACCTGTACAGTAAGCCATGCTGCAGTACTTCAGACTGATGAGCTTGTACACAGAGTAGTTTCCTGGGCAGGTCTTCACTTTAATTGAGGTGGAACCGAAGAAACAGCAGTCACTGCCAGCGTTTACACAGACCTGGCGAGTGACCACTCCGTCCTCTATCTCAGGATGGGGACCGTTGAGCCACAGGGTGTAATAAGTACCACATCTGGATGTGGGAACACAGCTCTCTGCCATACGGATGTTCATCCCATAATAGAAGAACCGGTACCAGCCATTCCAGTTGAAGTCACTGTCACAGATGTCCAGTCCAGTCTCGTTGTTGGCTCTCCAGGGCTGATCCAGAGAGGTGTATTTATTGCAGGGATCGAAGGTGTTTGATAAAGCTATCATGGAAACAACAATAACAATAAAGTTAAAATTTGTGTCTAACAAACACTATATCGCTACTGCTGAGCTCTTTCTACTATTAAAATACACATATCAATTCCAGCAACAAAAATTAATTTGTGGAGAAAATTCCACTGCTGTTTGCACGCAACATAATCCATTTTGAACCGACGCCTGAAGGCTCTATTGATGTCATTGCCTATCTGAAGGATATTGACTATTACTTGCCCAGGTTCCCTCATGTCACAATAGGTCACATGATCTACCACATCAAAATGACTTCCAACCGTGATGTCAGCAGCTTCATAGAGCATCAGACTGACTCCATTAGAACTCACTATGATGCACTCTGCCAAGCCCTGGTAGAGGAATTCTCGAACCACACAGAACAGAGAGGCTTAATAGCAGCTCTAACTGTTGCAACCTGTCTGTGCACCTTATCTAGCAAACAGCTGCGCGTCTTAGCTCTAAAAGGGTTTGCAAAACACCAACAGGCTTTGAGTAACCCAGCCATACCTCACAGTACTCCTGGCTGTGACACTCGATCTCTGCACTCCTACCAAAGCCATAACCATGCTCAACAACTGTGGTCAGATAGAATCCAAAAGCACTCAGGTAGAAATGCAGACCCTCTGTGTTCCGAACACCACCAGAACCAGTTTTCAGGTAAGCAGCGGGAAAGTGTCAGTTAGCCAACATCCTAATCAAACTATCCATTCCTTCACTAAAACACCACCCAGCCTGTCTCAGTATGACTCCACAGGGTTAGCAACACTAAAGAATCAGCACATGCGTAAACACAAGAAGGCGGATGCTAACTCAAACACAGGTGCTAGTCTTATTGAACAAATATGGCAATACACACAGGGTGATGATCATGAAACCAATACCTATTCTGTCACCTCAGATGAGCCAGAACCTGTTTCAGGCTTTAACCAGACCAGCTAAATGGGTGTATTAAATGCCTAAGGTAAGCTCTTGTACTACCAAGTCCACACCTTCTCAGCACTGAACCTCTTGTGTCCAAACTAACACACATGAGCAGATACCACAGGGGGGTGAAAAACCCACCTCCCCCTGCTCTGTCCTAATGGTCCAGCTACAGTCAAAGGGAAGACTTGATACTAAAGAGCCCTCAGCCATTCCAGGTGAGCCATCCACTACAGTTGGGTCTTCAAACCCAAATGGGCTCACAACTCACAAAAACCCCGCAGGGTTGAGCTCACTAAAAGCCCATTCCCGCTCACCCCCACGGCCTCCGCCGTAATCACTGCTGGCCATAACACATGCCTTGCTCTCTCTAACGCGGCTTCTGCCGTCGTAAAGGGCCTTCCTGGTGCTGGCTCCATTGCTCACACTCCCCGTCTGCTCATGGAGCCTCAGACCCAGAAGTGGGGGTGGAGTACGCCCATTAATCTTTACGCATAAGTCAAGGAAGGCTCAAAGCAACACACTGGGCATTTCAGCACGTGGCACACCAGCCACACATTATGAGAGATGCAGCAGGCTATGTCAAAGCCGCCTCCCTCACAATAGGAATGACTTGACTGCTCGTAGGTGGGATGATTTAACAAATCTCCCAATCCACGGCCGGGCACCAGAAGTCTCGGCCCGGTAACAACCACCACTGTTGGGTTCCTGTCCCAGTCCTGTAATGTTAATACAGGGCACACTCAACATTCACAGCCTCACACAACACTAATCAAGCAAGTGTCCCAAACAGATTTCATTACTAAAATGCTCAAACACCCCATTAATTGTTCCACTCACTAGAATTCAACTTTTTTTCTGTATCAACAGTAGAAGTAACTTAAGTGTTCGGACTCTTAATGCTGTCAATCATAGCAAATGCATACTAAACCCAATTTAGCTGAATTAATCAAATTTCCTCTCAAATCTCCTAGAACAAAGGTACCAAATTATACAACATGGTCATGGGTCTTATATAGTACAGTGTGCATGCTCGTAATTTGTGGTGACTCTCCAAACAGGAGTACACTGGCAACAATCTCCTTTCATTTTATTTAATAATCAAGCTTGATTACCTGACATCAACTTGTAAACTTGCTGATGTTAAACATATCACCAGAGGTAAGGAGTAAATAAGTTAGAGCACTCTTGAGCCCACATTATCTGTTCTTACATGACAAACCAATATTACCTAAGAGGCACCTTGAGGCTGGATCATGCAAGTGTGTTTGTTTGTGTTCACATGTTCTCTGCTCCAAGATAAGATAAAAATCTCCATGAATCACACAGTGGGTGTAATGAATTGGCCGTTTTTGGTCAATAAAACTAAATATCGATTTTTCATATGGCCTAGAAGAGTAGGTTTGACCCTCAAGCCCCTGGAGCAAGAGGAGGTCCTGTTCAGTTCTTCATGCAATCTTGCTTGAATACGTAATACCTCTGTTAAAGACTGGGGATAATCTCCCCTCTCCCGAACTGGTCATGTGCCCTCAGTGACCCTGGAGGCTCTGGCACACCATGCAACCAACATCCCATCCTGTCTGCTAAGGGCCCACGAGATAAGACACAATTTATGACTTGGGAAACAACGGTTCTCAAAAAACGGTCATAAAATCATAAACCTCTCCAAAGACAGACCATCAATACAGAAGACAGATCATTAAGAGCAACAGTGGCCATCATCTGCCCTTTCTAATGGATGTCCGTTTGGAACAGAAACTAGGGGACCTCTCTGTACCTCAGCATCTGCATCCTGAAGGCAACCAACAAACTCAGCAGTGTGTAAACCCTGGATTTCCCGAAGCTCCTAGAAAGAGACTCTTAAGAACTCTTAGGAAATCTCCTGAATCTACATTTCCCCTCCAAAAACACCATGTTAGAATTGTTCTGTTAACTGCTGTTGATGTTGGTTAAAATGTCAGCTTACAGTTCAAACCCAGTCAGGATCCATTTTAGAACAGTCATTTGAATATGTTCTCAGTCTCTCCCTTTATGTTAGGATTCTTAAACTGTGATCTAGTTTCTTTAATCAACATTAGTACTAACGTTCTTCATGCTTCAACATTTTATAAATAGTTTAGAATCTCACATGTGTAATTGTAGTTATTGGACTTGTGTGACTGAGTCATGATTTAAAACACCATCATGTAAGGGTCCGGGCTGTGCCGCCTGCAGCCAGCAGAGGGCGGCAGCAGTGGCACCGTTCTGGGGGGACTACAGCCTGGAACTCCAAACCCCAGAATGCCCCGGGCTGATCAAGCCCTACACATCCTCTTTCTGTTAAACCCTCTCCTGTTTATTTCTGTTCTTTTATAAACTTCTCTTTTCGTTTGAGAACGTCGTCCTGGCGTCTCCTTTGTTTGTTTTTTCCCGCCATTTCTCCCTCTCCTTCACAAAACCCCTCCTGACTGGCCTCATGTGTACTAGCGCAACACTCAATCACTGTTCCCACAAACAGTTCACTCCCCACACATAGTTTCAAGTGCATCCACATCCAGGAAATCCGTTTGCTTGCAATTTGAATCTTTGAACATCATGAGCAACTGCTGCAGCAGATCGTGCAGCAGTTGACCCAGCTCACCCAAGCCAACAGCACCCCACCGGCAGCTACCACTACTGCCTCCCCTGCTTATCAGGCAGGGCCTCAGGGGGCACTGCCTCCTGAAACAACCCTACGACCTGGAGTGAGCGAACCCCAACTCCCAGTTTAGTGGGGACCCGGAGTGCTGCAGAGGGTTTCTTTGAGCAGCAACCCTCTTGTTTCCCCACAGAAAGTTTCCCCACAGAGCACTGAGCTGGGCAACCTCACTCTGGGAACAAAAGTCCAACAGCTGTTTGCCAGTGACCCGGTTCTCTGAGGCCATGCGTCAAACCTTCTTTAACCCAGCCCCGGCTCTTGCGGCTCCGACAGGGGGCTAGGTCGGCAGCAGACTATGCTGTCGACTTCCGCACACTGAGGGCTGAAAGTGGGTGGAATGAGGAGGTACTCATGGCCAAGTGCGTCAAGTGCAGGAGAGGTGGGGAAGTGGGACGGGACTTTGTGGGGAAGAAGGACGGGACACTCTGCCCCTGCATTGATTTTCGGGGCCTCGATGCCATCCTGGTAAAGGACCGCTACCCCTTGCCGTTGATGAACACCATGTTTGAGGCACTGCATCAGGCCGCTATTTCACCAAACTGGACCTGCGCAGTGCCTTCAACCTCAGCCGCATACGGCAAGGGGATGAGTGGAAGACGGCTTTCATCACCCCTTCAGGGCATTACGAATACTGGGTGATGCCCTTTGGGTTGATGAACGGCCCCACCATCTTCCAGCAGTTCATTAATGAGGTCCTGAGGGAGGCCCTATGCCTACGTGTACCTAGACGACATTTTAATATTCAGTTGTACCCGAGAGTAACACGTAGGGCACGTCCGGCATGTTCTCCAATTACTGCTGGAAAGCCGCCTGTATGTTAAACTGGAGAAGTCAGAGTTCAATGTGCCCAAGGCTTCCTTTTTGGGATTTATTGTATCTAAGAGAACCCTGGCCATGGACCTGGCTAAGACCCATGCTGTCCGATTCCAACTTTGCCAACTTCTTGTGGAGATTCATCCGGAACATCAGCGCGGTGGCAAGCTGCCCTTACCGTGCTGACTTGTAAAACCCCAGGGTGTTTCCGTTGGGCCTGCGAGGCCCAGCAGGCATTTGAGGAGCTGACACGGCACCTCACCACCACGCCTGTTCTCCAGCTACCCGACCCCAGGGCACTGTTTATCGTCGAGGTGGACGCCTCCGATGTCGGTGTGCAGTAAAGTGTGCAGTGGTCGGGCAGTTCTAACAAGCTCCATCCCTGTGCATATTATTTGCACAGGTTGATCCCCACAAAGTGGAATTATGATGTTGGGTATCGGGAGCTCCATGCCATAAAGCTGGCCCTGGAGGAGTGGCAGCACTGGCTGGAAGGGGCTGAACACCCGTTCGTAGTTTAGACAGATCGTAAGAACCTGGTCTATATCAAACAGGCCAAGCGCCTCAATCCACGTCATGCGTCCCCATTTGCTGGTCACCCTGGGGTGAGGCGGACCCTGGAGTTCTTTCAGAGATGCATTTGGTGGCTAGAAATGGAGAAGGATGTCCTTTGTTGGGTCTTGTCAGGTTTATGCCCAAAACAAGGTCCCACGTGACAAAACAGCTGGGCTCCTTCATCCACTTACCATTCCTGACCGTCCCTGGTCACATGTCTTCCTGGACTTCGTCACGGGTCTGCCAATGTCCCTGGGAAACACAGCAATCCTGGTCCTGGTCGACCGGTTCTCGAAGGTCTGCAAGTTGGTGGCTCTTTCTGGGCTTCCCTTCGCTAGACAAACAGTCAAAGCTGCATATGCAGCACATTGTGCATGTCCATGGGATGCTCAGCGATCTGGTGTCTGATCGAGGACCCCAGTTGACCCACAATACCCTCTGGCACTCGCTAGAAAAGTCCCCATTCGAGTGCCAGGTTGGGTATCCGCCACCCATGTTCCCCGAGCAGGAATGCACGCAGCGGTGCAGGCAAGCCTGGCGCAGGGCCCGGACAGCCTTAGTAGCCGCCTCGGGGGGCACACAAGCAGGCGGCGGATTGTAGGAGACAGGGGGCTCCCACCTACCATTAGTTGCCATTGATTGATGTAAAGACAGATGGACTACAGTCTGTAACTGTAGAACTACAAACTGAATCTGTATGCCAGTTGGAGAGGATTAAATGGATTAAGAGCACAGAAACATTGAGGTGGTCATAATGTTATGGCTGATCTGTGTAGGTATGTATACATACACACACATTATATATAGAAAGAGAGACAGAAGGCAAAATACTTTTATAAGAAAAGATGTGTGCTATCAGTAGGAGACGAACGATGAACTGATGTGATTAAAGTCTCCAGACAGCAGGTTCTGTAGGATTCTGTAGAATGTAATCAGATTACACTTCATGTTCTTACATAACACTGATGTGCTCTGTGGAAGAGGGTCATTAGCTCTAAAAGGACACTACAGATTTTAGATAACACTCATCACACGATGCACATGCAAAGTGTCTTGGTTGGAGTGTAGAAAGATGTTCAGCAAAGATCTCAGATAACAGAAGTGAGTGATCAGACAATATAGATAGACAATTAAAACATTTGGATTTAATAAATGTAAGATGTGATGAAAACCATCAGCAATACACAACCGCTTACCTTCTGAGCGTCCTATGTTCACTCCTCCTGTGAAAGAAAGAACATTGCTCATATGTATAGAATGTAAATATTGACAAAGTAAATTACATGTTTAATGTGGACATATATTTTATAAACATATTACAGAAGTAAAGTTGTATGAAACATGGACAGCTAATCAAGTACTATATCTAACAGGGTTTATTATTAATATTTTGTTAAGTATCAGTAAACTATATCTGAAATTTAAAACATTTGAAAATTTACAAATTTACTACAAAAATGACCAGAACTTACCATTCATGAGTAACAGCAGGGGCAGCACAATTAGAAAACCCATTATGATTTACTGGCCCTCAATTCAAACCTGCAGCACCCAACAGAATAACCATGCTTAGAGTTATGATTTTTACAATATCATAAGAAACATGTACATTTTAGCGGGATTTGAACTTGATTTGTTTTACCAGAGTAGGTACAGCATAAAAGAACTCTGCCAAGAGTTTAATTTTAGACAGAAAAAAAAACATGTTGTTTATTACTTTATTTTGTTATTAGAGGAGTATTACTGGAGGAGTTCTGGGTTTTATTAATTATAAACAACAAATAACCCCTACATTATTACCATATCTTAAACCTATGATTGTTGCAAATTTGTATTCGATTACAATCCTACATCTTAATTCTAGTGCACATGCCACTTTATTGTACTTATCGTCTTCAGTGTCTTATTGTCTCTTTCATGTCTGTCTTAGGGCCCTTATTTTATTCAATCATATGTCTTGCATCTGTCTATTTCATGTTTAGTGTTTATTACATTTAATATACTCTTGTTTTAGTTGCAATTTATTTATCATTAAAATGTTTGTTTCTGCTGCACCTTGGGTCAGAGGCTAGCATTAGTACTGACAAAACTCCTTGACTTGAGTTGAATCATTGATGTCATTGGTAATCACTCAATTTAGAGTACCTGCTGGTTAAACTAATCCAGCTCCAACAAGTCTTTAGTCTTGAACTTTAGTCTTTAGTTATACGGTAATTGATTTGTAAAGTATTTGAGACTTAAAATGTATGTCTATAATGTGCTGATGCAGGTGGAGATTATTATTATTATTATTATTATTATTATTATTATTATCATTGATTAAATAGTTGGGTAGCTGTATTTGCTGTAGTTACACTGAAACTACATAATGTCATGATTATACTTATGTAAATTCAGTTTTTCATCATAGAGAATTATGCATTATGCACAATATAGTTTCTTTGCATCACATTTTACCTACAGTTATATAGAATGAGAAATGTTTTTAATAGCTTTAATACTTCGTTTGTGCCTTTGCTTTTGAAGTTTTCAGATTTACTCACAAGATTCCCTCAGTAACACACTAATTAGAGTCCTTCATGACTTATTTAAGTTTCATAAATGCTTTGTTGCAAAAGTATTACTTCCATTAATAAACATTACTGGTGACTTACCAAAGAAGCCAGATTAAGCTGCATTGAGAAGCCAGCAGCTGGAGAGATCCCTGAAGATGCTGCTCCCTCTGCGCTTGCACCTGCTCGGCTCCTTTACTGCATGCCATATTTGTATTTAGGAATGTGGGCGGGTCATAAAACACCCCAGAGTTGATCCTTATCATGTTCTACAGAGGATATCTCAAACATGTCAATCACGCCACCACTGTATTTCCCTGTACAAGTATGTCAGTAACTAGAAAAGTGCAGAGTGATTGCACAGTTTAAGCTTATTGCTAGTCAGTTGCTAAGGTGTTGCTAAGCAGTTGCCAAGAAGTAAGAACATATAGCTGTGACATTGCTTGGTGTACAGGGTGTTTACTGAGTGGTTGTTAGGGTAGCCTTTGGTTACTAGGTCTTGTTGAATGAATGAGAGCCTATGGGAAAAACAAGGGATGAATAAACAACACATATAGGTGTGTGGATCAGTATGTGTGTGGATCAAAGTGTAGGGACCTGAGTACATGCAGCTTGGTGGCTGGCAGGCAAAGAAGCAATAGGGTTTAGGTAGGACCACAAATGAACAGGACCGAAAGAGAAGAACAGGCAAGTGCGGATCAGACCAACATTGAACTTGTGCTTAAAGGTGTCCCCTGAGTTAGTGTATGTGAGACGGTGTCTGTTGGCTGGGCAGAAGTACAGTAGATGGGGGGTGTGCTTTTCCACTTTGATCACTTGTAGTTTCACAGAAACTGGATGTCATTTCAAAAGGCTGTAGACAAGCACACCATTCCTGATCAGACTGAACATTCTGTTGGAACAGTGTTAATACCTTCAAAACAGTGGGACTAGTGCACAAAAAATGTGTACCAAGCAGAAGGTGAAAAAGTATACCAGTTCTTGATATTATAACTAAATTAATAAAAATGTAATAATTCATGGTTGTTTTATGACCCATCCACACTCTTTATGTGTTTTTAGGAATAAATAGTGTAAATATTCTGAGGTTAAACAAAATCTACAATCTACAGTTATGTTATTTTGCAAACGCTCTTATCCAGAGCTTACAAAATCGCTTAGTATTTTGTCAGAAAATGTATCAGGACTAGACGCAATAGGTTACAGTCCAAACAAGCTCAGACACTATAAGAACAAGGGCCAATGCAGATGCCCAGAAAAAAACCGCAGTTAAATACAGTATACATCATAAATGTAATGCCTAGTAATACCTACCAAGGCTCGAAGCAAGAAAGAAGATAAAGAGTTGACTGAAGCATAATGCACTACAATGTATTTTAATTTATACATGAGTCTTCAGTCTGCATTTGATTTGAACTACAAGCTCAAATCAGAAAAAAATAATCAAAATAATGTTTGTGTTTGTTGTTTTGTGCTTGAGGGTTTTTCATTATCTTTGACTATTTAATTGCAGACAGTATAAACCAAAGATATATCATGTTTAGTCTGGTCAACTTCATTTCATTTGGTAACATATATCCATTCCTGCATTTGAGACCTGGAAAACGGGGTCATTGCGCCTCAGTTTGACCTTCAGTAAGCAAATGAATGCCCACTAAAGTGGAGGTCATGTGACAGACTTGCTGAACATTGCTGTTCTTTGCTTTACTAAAGTCTTATTATATGTGTTTTTTGGCAGTGTGTTTTTGTGCTGTGTTGCCAGTCATGAACTGCTATGGTCAAAGTCTCTTTCAGACTATCCTTTAACAAATGTAGGATGGCCTATCATGAAAACACGGTCATTTCCTTATTCAGGTTATTCAGGTAGGACGTATTGAGCTCAGTGATGGTACATTTGATTTACAAGAAGTAATGGCTAAATAACAATCAGTTATGTGAGAGAGGAATGACAGACTAAACACTGATCGGACACTGATCTGAAATGAGCTTTCGATTTGAAATCTCCTATGCTGTCACAGACAAAGAACCTAGGCCAACGCACGCAGAGCTAAAAGTCAAGCAAGCTTTATTAAACAACCAGGTAGTTACACAGAGCAGCAAATCATGATCAAACATGAGGGAGAGAGCGAGGTCACAGTCAGGGTACAGACGAGGGGTCAGAACAGGAATAAACAGTGAGCAAGGCAATCAGAATATAGAGGAGAGAGAATGGTCAAAATACAAAAGAGATCGAGTAGCCAGGAGGTACAAGAGAACGAAGCCAAAGGGTCAAGGAAGAGATCGGTAGTCAGAGTAGCGAAGGAGGTCAAAGCCGGAGGTAACAAAACAATAGAAAGAACGCTCAGAAATGCAACGGAGGCTTTGGCAAAACTTCACGAGGTGTGTGTGTGTGGAGTTTAAATACAGACATGTAATCAAGGGCAGCTGTGTTTAGAATTCTGGTGACCTAGAGTGGAAGTGATTAGAAGACTGGGGACATGTAGTAATGATGTCATCAGGTGATGCACTCTGGGAAGTTGAGTCCAGAGGAGTCAGGAAGCATGACATATGCGTTTTTCATTGTAGCTTAGATTCCCTGTCGATCTTTGCCAGAGCCAATAAACTAAGGCTGCTGCTGAACAGTGGAGGATGCTATCTATCTATCTGCAGCCGTATGCATGCATGTGGGCGTCCCTGGTCAAACCACATGTTTTTCTGATTTTCCGAGTCAGCAGCGAACACACCTTCAGAACATCTCACTGCACAATACTGTGTATGTTGTGTTTTTGTTTAATTAAACATAATGGGGGAAAAAAACTTCACATGTGACACATTTTATTGATTTATTTGTTTTATTAATGTTAAATTTGAAATTATATTCTATTGAGCAAAAAATGTGCACAAAACTTTTTATCAACAAAACGTATCATTTGACCAGGGTGTTTATATTTTTGCATGCCTCTGTATCTTTTTTATTCAGATTGTAATAATTAGTGATGAATGATTCTTGACTGCTTTTGTTTGTGTTGTTTAGATTTTAATAAATGGAATTTTAGCTTTGATTTCTGATAAATGTGCTTTTAAGCATTGCCATATATTGGAAAGAGCAGCATTTGTCTCAGTGAGGTAAACAACGAGCAGACCACAGCTCAAAAGAAACCAGAGGAAATGTATGACAAGACACAGGGGTGCTAAACAAAGAGAGAGGCTCATTCGTGTCTCATTTTAACCTCCTCAGCACCAGGATTAGATTCAAAGCTAAGTACTCGACTGACAGAGTGTTTTTGGTAGTGATTATCACCAACATGGATACTCAGAATAACAGACATGCTGTGATTGTATGGGGTGCTCTAATGTGAAAGCATGGTAGACCTGGCATTCTTCAAACTGGTTCACCAGGAAAGAGTCACTTAACGACAGGACTGCACGGTTATTTCACTTGAATACTGTAGTGATAACAAGACCGGATAATAATCAGTCATGTGAGACAAGAATGGCAGACTGTCCTAAAACCAGACGTAGATTTTAAAGCCTTATAATTCACTCCTATCTAGTATTAATGACCTTATGAAACACACAGTGTGTGCGAGACCAGGTGTTATCAATGATGCTTCAACCTGGATGTTGACCTGGCCAAATGATCAGATTACTGGACATTTTCTTTAGCTGTCATTTACATTCTGATCTGTTGTGATTTATAAACATTTTCTTTGTGGGAAGTCTCTCTGTAATTCAGCTGTTCTTCTTAAAACTGTCCTTGAAAAATTCTCCTACTGAAGATGAGCAACTGTCTTTCTTGCTTGAGATCTTGCTTTCCTCTTGGTGGTACTGCATCACTTCCACAGTACATCAAAGCACTTTACAGACATAGTTCCTAGTATTTATTGACTGTTACCAAAGACCTTCTATCAGAAGTTATATTTCAGCAAGGTTCATTAATCTGAAGGGATGTGCTGAGTTTAAGTGTGGGTTTAAGCCCCTCTGGGAACATGAAATATCCATAAAGGACTTGTATGGCTGGTTAGTGAGCCAGATGCTTAAAGTGAAGCAGATAGGTTTAATAGCTAATGAACAATCCAGTAGAAAAGTCCATCAGCTGTTCCAATTAAAAATTAAATTATTGACACATACCATTTTGGGGAAACCATAGGGGGTACTCGAAAAACAGCTGCAGGTAGAAACCAAACAGCTGTTGCATAGGCAACTATAGCTAAAGGAAAAAAACATAAGACAAATCCATAACACAAAACGAGGTCAACAAGAAAACAAACAGGTAAATGTTCATTAAGCTCTGGCATGTACAGAAGCATGTCACGCTTCTGGGTTTCCCCTCTGCCTGATCTTCCAAACTCAAACTCCCACTACCCCATGACATCATAGTTACATGTTTGTCATCGCCCAGTTGTGCCCTGTTTCCTTGTTCATTATCACCAGAGTATTGATTATTTACACTTGCATCTCATGTAGTCTGTTTGCCTATAAGCTCCTAGTTCACCCACACTCATTCTGAAGTATTGCCACACTGAGCATTCCTCCTAGCTTTTCTCTGACTGTTACCCTGATTTCTACCTTGCTTGTTTCTTGTGTATTCTTTTGTTTTTTCCTCTTTTGTTTTGGTTGACCTTCTTATTGTCACTCCTGGTCACTCCCGTCTTCTATCCACTGCCACCACAGTGTGCTGTGGTAATATCCTTACAATCGGTTTAAAAAACAGGCAACAGGTTGGTAAATAACAAACAATAATGCTGATGTCACGAAGACGAAACAATCTCTTATAAAGAAAGTACCACATGTAAGAAAAAGTACAGGGCAAGAGGTCGATCTGGGATTGGCTGTGTGAGCAAGTAGTCGCATGGTTACCAGGGAAGTTCTGAAAAATGTCTGTGGGCAATATTACCCATGAGGGGCTTGATTGGCCATGACGCAGTCCACAAAGAGGAGTGGCCCAAGGGCACAGGACTGCGATACCACACCCACTGACACTAGCATAAGCGGAGTGCCTGGACAGACGAAATGCCCTACTCCTTGATTCAAGAAGCAAGCCCTGGAAGAAACGATATGAGCTGGGTAACCTCCTTTGAGGTCTTCCCCCTGGGTGGGGAGCCGGCTTCTCCGGATAAGGTCTGTTGAAATCTGCCAGTAGACCAGGAGTATGCTCTTAGCCCGGACACCAACATTGCTCCTTGGGTCCAAAGCCCTCCCAGTCAATGAGACCCATGTAGGGACACATCCCTTCTCCCACCCTCCAGCTCCAGTGGTGCAGATAGAGACACATCAAGCAAAGCCTTGTCCAGTGGAGCTTGTCAATTTTGAACGGACCAATGTCTTTAGGTGGTAGTTTCCTGCATCCCAAGGGTTGTTGTGATAAGCATGGGGGAATTTGCCTAGTTCCTCGTTAACTCACTCGCATTGGCCATTAGATTGTAGGTGATAACCGGAAGTGAGATTGACATTAACACCAATATGTTCAAAGAAACTGGACCAATCCCTGGAAGTATACTGGGCACCCCAATCTAAGAGGATCTCTTCAGGTATACTGAATTGTCTGAAGACATGTGTAAACATGGCCTTAGCCATCATAAAGGCCATTGGAAGGGAAACAAAAATTTCATCCCGCGAGAGAAACGATTGACTACAGTAAGAATGGTGGTAAAACCATTGGACAAAGGGAGGCCCATCACCAAATCTACAGAGATGTGCGACTAAGAGTGTTCAGGAACTGGCAAGGGCATAAGTTTTCTATCAGGTATATCTTTAGGTGTTTTACAGTGGGCGCATACTGAACAGGAGGAGACAAACTAGTGAACATCTTGGTTAAGGGTCTCCCACCAGTAACGACTAGAGAGGACTTGTTGAATGCATGATACACCCGGGTGACCAGAAATCAGTGATGAATGGGCCCAGGTGACTCACCCATCCCGATATGACTCGGGAATGTAAATCTTGTGGGCAGGACACCAGCTGGGGACCACCGTTAAACGGTCATCCCTCATCAAAATGGAGAGAGCTCTTAAATAGACCCCCACCTATCTAAACAATTCAGCGTATTCCAGTCTCTCTCCTTTGCAGGGGGTACCTATAATTATCATCAACAAAATGTGTGTCACGCTTCCGGGTTTCCCTGTCTCTTCTGCTCTCCTGGACTCCATTTCCCAGAGGGCTACACTTGAGGATGTCACTCCCACGTGCTACCGATCGCCATCTCTTATTTGATCCGGCTTTCCAGAGTTTTGACACAGCTGATTCTAATCAACACATGCACATATAAGCCCCATGTCTTCTGATGATTCTCTGTGAAGCTTTGCCAAATTTAGTTCGCAATCCTGAGTTTTTATTCTGATCTATATTTTGCTGGTTTTTGACCCTTTTCCGATTTCTCGAAAAAGGGTTCCGATTGTTCCCTCTCTGATTTATTATGTACTTGCCATTACTTACCATCGCCTTCTGTCTGTCTGTCTCTCTCTCTCTCTAGCCTTTTCCCTTCCAACTCCCCCTGGTTTCTGACCTGTGCCTGTCCCAGACTCTGATTAAGTTATTCCCCTTTTGCGTTGTCTTGTATTGTTGCTTGTTTGTATCTAATCTCTTTTGTAAATAAAACCTTTCACTTTTAACTCTGCGCTCATCACTCCGGAGTCTTTTGCCCTGACAATGTAGCATAACAAATGGATAATTTTCAAAACATATCCACGAGGCTCACTTGCCTTTTACACTAAACCCACAGGATGCACAAAATCAAATTACATGAAAAAAAAAAAAAAACATACAACCAATATGAAACCCCCTCCAAATGGATCGTTCCTGTAGGATCACACTGGGCATGTCCGGACCTATATGACATCAGCTAAAAAAGTATGGGCCTTTTCCTCCTTCTAGAAAGGTACAAGCGGTCCAAGTCTACCTAAGTGTTGTACACCTGTTTTTAATAAACAAGTAAAAATGACCGGTAGCATACTAACTGTAAGAGGTGGTGATATGTGCCAGGCTAACAAAGTGTGATATTGTATTGGTGCGGCGAGTAGGTATTGCATGTGGACTACTTAGCAAAACTTAAAGCAGGGAGAGAACAGAGTACTCTGGAGAAATACACACAGGAGACAGAACATCTGGGCTGTCAACAGATTTAGAAGAGATAGATAATCTGGGAAATAATAAACAGTGATGAAGACAATGAGAAGACCAGGCTGTGATCTCCCACTCAGAGATAAAGGGATCATGAGTTTTTAACCAAGAGAGACAGAGAATGACAGCATACTTGGATGAGTTTTAAACAAAGAACTGAATCTCCTAAGAGCATTAACGTCCATGATAACAGGAGTAGTGTTTTTGGAGACAAAACCTTGGTCCACGTTGTCTCCATTTACAGCAGACAGCCATAGGCAATGGTTTTATGAGAAAATGGGTAGCTGAAGATTTTTGGGCACTTGCGAATGGATGAAGTTTCCCTCTGCTCCTGAGACTATACGCGTGAAGTGTGATCACAGGTCATGTTTCAATCCCCGGCTGGACTATTGCACCACTTTGGCGTGTGACTGTATTCACGCATTTACTCCTGGGTGAGAGGTCTTTAGGGATGAACTTCTGCGAAGATGTCGAAGCCTCTCCTCAGGAGATAAACGGGAAGAGTCTATTTGCATAGGTTCCTCAGGGACGCTCTCAGAGTGAACTCTGGAGGCTGGACAAGTGCGTGGGGGATGGAGGGAAGCTGTAGCTATTGGATACGGGTAATTGAGGTCCGTTGGGAAACTGTGCTGGTCGAGTCAGATGGTGAGGGTCAGACTGTCATCCCGGCAGTCCAGCTCCTTTGATGTCCGCTTTGAGTCCTTTCCAGAACACAGTCACTAAAGCTGGCTTGTTCCAGCCACTCCAAGCAGCCAGAGTACGAAATTCCAGGGCATAGTCTGCGACAGACCCAAACCACTGGTGAAGCTGAACCAGGAGCTCTCCGGCTGCTCTGCCCTTGTTGAGATGGTCAAACACTGCCTTGAAGTTCAAAATTAAAATGTTCATACATTTCATATTCATAGGCCACCCAAACTGCAGAGGCCCAGTCCAGAGCCTTACCAGTAAGGCAAGAAATAACAAAAGAAAGATTTGTGAGAACAGTTACCTGCAACCTTGATTTGGAGCACCGTCAAACTTGTCTGGTTTACTGACTGCGAATGAACCAGCCGCCGAGTGATTAGGATTGGGCCTTAGCTATGCACTGCTTGATGTAAGTCCTTCAGCTCTGCCATGGTGATAGCAGTGAAGTTTGCTCAATGCATGCAGAGCTTAAAGTCAGATGAGTTTGATTAAAATAATCTAGAAGTCAAACACAGCTACATATTTAATAAGAAATTTATTGCATATTTATGATGATTGGGACTCATACTGATAGTAAAATCGGTAATTTTCCTCTTTAACATATCATTCATATCTTAAATGAGTCTCTGTAATAATGAAAACCCTTCATGATTAAAATGAGACTCACAGTGTAACACTAGTGCTAAACCCAGTTAAACAGAGATTTGATCAGTGTAAAATCACTTATACTGATCGTCTTCAGATCATCAGGTAGATTTGAACAGTCAGGAGAGACAGGAGCTGAATCACCAGAGATCCCCACACAGCAGGACTTTGACTTCAGTCACCTGTCAGGAAAGAACAGGAATAAAATTATTCAGTGCTACAAAATAAAAAGATCAGACCATTTTACTCCAAACAAACAGCATCAGACACTGTATATAACCAGTTCAGGAAAGATGATGTAGACCGTTAAACTATAATGAAGTTGTAACAGGGAAACAATCTTTATAGCGAGAAAGTCCTCTCGGGATTCTTCCCATGCTTATTGATTTAACTCCCTGATGGAAACCTCCACAAGGGTGGACTGAATGCAAATGTTGATACAACAGGGGAAAACGGAGTAAAACAAAACAGGAGAAAGGTTTGAATCGGATTCGAACCACCATTAACAGGGCTAGAAGCACTTTGAGGACAACGCACTAGCCACTGCATCACCAAAGAGGGGGAAGAAAGGTGGCACAGTTGTAACATAAACAAAGAGTAACGAAACAGTGTAAAAACATGAAAACAAAGGTGCCGAAAACAAACTGAAAGAAAAAAGGCAATCAATTCAGAATTCGAGCAGCCGGTACCCACACTCCTCCGGCCCAAAACCTTCCCAATCCACCAGGTACTGTACCTGGCCCCTTACCCTATGGGAGTCCAGAATATGGTTCACCCATGCTGGAGAGGGTTTTGGTAGTCATATAAACCTGGCTGCTTTGGAGAACCTGTCTACAATGGGATCACAGAGTTGCTGCATGACATCAGCAACCCTGTGATGAAGTCCATGGGCAGATGTGAACAAGGGCAGTGTGGGGTAGATAGAGGGTGCAGCAAACCTTAAGGTCTGATTCTGGGTTCCTTGTTGCGGGCACACACTTTGCAGGCTGCTCCAAACTGTATGACCTCACAATTAAGGTTGGGCCACCTAAATTGCAGTAGCACTTGGATGGCCTTTAAAAGTACTGGCATGGTCCCATTGCATCACCCTGTAGGAGGCACCCTCTCCAGGGTCTGGTTCAGCTTGCTAAGAGGCACGGACTGTGCCCTTCATTCTCCAATACAGTGAGGCCAATATGCACTCTGGAGGAATGATTGGGGCTCCCACTCTCGAGAAAGGGTATCTGGCTTGGTATTCTTAGTGCCTGGATGGTAAGAGAGGGTAAACACAAACTGGCTAAAAAACCCAGCTGGCCTAAAGTCGTTTGGCCCCTTGAATATAAGATGGTGTGTTGGTGTGGTTCAGCACAAGACTCTTGTGGTCCATCTAGACCAAGAATGTTGCCCTAAAGTCAGTGCCTCCATTCCTCCAAGCCATCTTGACAGCCAAAAGCTCTCTGTTACCCACATCCTAATTGCACTCTATCCGTGTTAACTGATAGTAAAAGTAGGCACATGGGTGCAATTTCTGGTCCTGACCAAAGCGATGGGAGAGGACTGCACCAACTCGTACTTTTAGGGCATTGACCTTCACCACAAACGTTAGCTCTGGAGGTGGAGTATAGGAACTGATGTGAGTCTTCTCTTGAATGAAGCACAGAGAGAAATTGATTAGATCCCAAGAAGCATTGGACAAGGTGGAGTGAGGTGGGATGAAGCTGAGTCACTCAGTCACTGCCTTTTGGTTGGATGGATCCATAGGCACCCTACCCCTGGAGACCGCAAACCCAAGAAATTGGACAAAGGGAATGTGGAACTGGGATTTCTCCATTGTCATGTAGAGGTTGCTCTCCAGGAGTAGTTGTAGGACCCGGGGTACATGAGAGACATGTTCTGTAGTGGTCCTACTAAAGATAAGGAGATCATCCAAACCAACAAAGGCATCGAGGCCAAGGACCTCATGAAGAACCTCATTAGAGTCATTAGAATATTGGCCAGAGCATTCATCAGTCCAAATGGCATCACCAAGTATTTTATAGAAGCCAGTGGGCATGATGAAAGTTGTCTTCTCATCCCCCTGCCTAATCCTCACAAAGTCGTAGGCACTGCAGAAGTCTAATTTAGTGAATACAGAGGCCTCAAAAGCTGTAGTCATAAGGTGCACAGGGTTGCAGTCATTTGCAGTTTTTTATTAAGGGCTCTATAATCATTATATGGATGTAGGCCCCCGTCCTTCTTCCCCACAAAGAAGAATCCTGCTCCCGGGGATTTAAATGTCCATATGAAGCCTTGGGCTAAGGCCTTCTGAATGTACCATGTTCTCCACTGACATCTTCTCAGTGCTGGAAAGAGAGTTCAGATGGCTTCTGGGAGTTGATGTAATCAAAAACTTGTGAGGTGAGGAGACAAGACCTCTGTCTTTCATTTGCTAAAGACCTTCTGAAGATTTGATAAAGACCTTCCTGGTGGGCTGCTGGCACGTTACTTAGTCCTGCAGAATCATTAACAAAACCCCTGACAAGGACCCACCAGCCTTGGGTCGTAAGCAGGATCCTTGGCAGTGTGGCCCCCATTGACAAATAGACCAGGGTTATCTAGTCACTTTGGTGGTTATTGCCTTTGCAGCCAAAGGAACTCCAAGATGACCATAGGTCAGGGCCTAAGTGAGAAGACAAGGGACAGCGCGTTCTGTGTGTGCAGGCCAGCTTGACAAGGGAACTCAGTTTAGTCTGTCTGTTCGATCGCCCCTGACCTAAGTGGATTCCCATCTATGGCAGAGACCAGGAAGGACGGGTGTCAGCAGGGGTTCCCACAGGTAGTCCCAAAAGCTTAGGCCACAGCGACATCCATGAAGTTCCCAGTGGCCCCAGAACCAATAATAACATGGAGCCATTCTTTGAGTTCCCCCACACCAAGGATATGGTAAGATACACCCCTGTAGCTCTGGTGCTCCAGAGAGGGACTACCCTAGTGCCCTTGGAGTAGGGCCTGGTCTTTATCCGGCTTTGAGGACACTGGGCTGGTGCTTGTGCCCCTCCTCGACACAAAACATACACCACCCCTTCCTGGCAGCATTGCTCAGCGTTGTGGGGAGTTAGATGGGCATGGGCAATCTGTTATGCAGCTATGGGGCCTCAGGCTGCTGAGAAAGTAGTGCCTATGTGGGGGGTGTTGGCTGCAGGCAGTGCAATGCACTCCCTTATTCGCACTTGTAATGTCAAGCTTGATTGCAAGCTTATGGCTTTGGCCCTCGGGTTGTGGTATTTTGTTGTCACAAGTGGCACAAGCCTGTTACTTTGAACCTGGTCTTTATTGAGGAACCCTGCTGGACCACAGCTTGGTAGGTCCCCTTGGTTCCCACACACTCGTCTGTCTGCTGCCATAGAGGGCAGGAAGTTGATTGTGCAAATCGTTGACACGAGGGGATCACTGTCCACAACAAGAACAAAGGCACCTAAAAAACTAAAAAAAGGTGATCAAACTGCGGGAACTCGATTTGTATCACAAAACCAAAAGGCAGATACTCTGGGAAAAAGGAACAAGTATCTTCTAACCTCTCAAACTAAAGAGAACAGGAAAAAGATAAATTGCATGGTTGGTGTGGCTCAGCACTTAACACCACTACCCACAAAGAGCTACCACAGCATTGGGAAAAGGGGGGTTGAATCCCAGTGTAGGTAGAGCAAATGCTGAGCTACTCCAGTAAAAGTCCTTGGCAAGACTCCTAACACTGCACTGGCTACCTGTAAAATGAATAAACCATGTAATTTGCTCTGGATAAGTTGCATGGCTTCCCTGCTGGTGGTAGGAGGACCATGGCCCATTACAGAAGAGTACTGCTGCTAAATACAGCACTTAGAGATTGGTACTAAACCTTCCTCCTAGTGCCTCGTTTATCATGGGTTAGTAAACATGTACTGTGGGGTAGGTTTATAGCCCACCCTGAAATTTTTATACAGAGTCGTTTTAATACAACTTGTCTTTTAGAAGATAGGTGAGAAGTTTTAACAAACATATTATTTATTTCATAACAATTACCACAGTAATTGGGGGCAGTCGTGGGCTGGAGGTTAGTGAAACCAGCCTTGTGATCCGGAGTGGTTGCCGGTTTCGTGTTCACCCTGAAAATGACAGTTAACAGATTGGGGAGCGCCTTGAGCAGAAGGCACCTAAACCCCCAACTGCTCCGGAACACGGCCGTGGATAGGGATGTCCACCGCCTCGGGTAAGTGTGCAATCAGCCCCCTAGTGTGTTAGTTTACTAGTGAGTGTGTTTGTGGGGTGTCACGGATGGGTTAAATGCTACGAAGAGGCTAAATGTCCCCACTGCAGACAGGAGCTAATAAGAGGATTAAAAATCTTAAACCTAATCTTAAATCGTAACACTTTATTTTCTTATTTAAATCAGCTATTTTAACACCACATAGTTGTAAAAAGTAAAAGCGTAAAAAAAAAAAGTGAAGTAAAAACACTCCCAGACGTTGGTTCTGCAGGCCTGGTGTCACAGTGCAGTCCTGATAAAAGGCCCAACAGAGAAATGGCAGCTGTGTCATGCGTTCCACGGACCGGCCAGCTCTATCACCTGGATGATGTCCAAGGGAAACAGTTCTGAAATTATGCGGCAATCAGTGATTAGCTGGTTTTACATTAGGGAACCTGCAGTGAGAACGACCCTATAGACATTAAACACAGGCTGTAGTATAAAGAGGTCCTACTGAAACCTGAAAAGTTCTGGTCATTCACAGGAGTGACCCAAAAGGAATCTATCAGTGTGGCAATCTGACGGCCGTCCACTCCCTGAACAGTCACCTCCATAAAGATCCTCTGGTCCACCTCTATGTCCTCAGTGCCATTGTAAGGCTGGGAGAAGGCAGCATCCTGATAGGGAATCATCCTGACCTGGTACATCCCCTGACCATCTGGAAGGGTCTTGTGTACTATGCTGTTAAAATGTCCAATCACAGAATCAGCCTAAGTACTATTCTGGTGACATAAACAATGTGAACAGTCCATAAACAACATTATTATAAACTGCTGAGTGTAAAAGTCTAATCTACTGATTACAGTATGAACTACTGTTCCTATAGAGCTACAGAAAGTCTTTATACTGTAGAATATCATTCTAAAGCTCTTATAGTACTTCTGATTGAAATAGTCCTCTACAGGTAGTGTGGTGTAGGGTCATGTATTCGATCCTCTGTCCCACCTCTGCAGAGGGCTGAACTCCGTGTCCATGGTGAGTGTCTGTCTGAGCTTATAGATGCAGGAGAAACGCAGTTCCAGCTCTTTCTTGCTGTTGATGGCTCCTCCTGCTGAGTCAGCTACACCCTGGATGGAGTTCTCGTAGATGAAGTGGGTACCAGTTGGCCTTGTAGACAGGTGTTGACCACTCAGTGTAGAGAGGTAACCTTGAGCAAATGTACAACAATGATGTTAAGATCCAGCTGTGGCCCTTAAAATAAGTCTCTCCAGGACAAAGATACGTAATTTCCACCATTTCAAATCTATGATAAAGAGGGTGGGAGAACCAGAGCGGTGTGGGAGGGAGGGAAGATGCAGTTCCAGGGAAATGTACAGTACAAAACCTAGACTGAAAAGGTACTAGAAAGTAACATTGATAGGAACTAAACCAGTGCATCTCTATAAGTACCCGCACTGTGTACATGTTTAGAGTTTACTCAGTGTGTGTGGTTTTCTGTTCAGTTGTTACCGTTGGAGGTTGTCCACAGATGTGCTCAATCGTTATCAAAGTGGAAACACCAGTCTGTCGTTCGGAGAGTCCCAATTGCAGCTGGGGTTCACTCAGGTGCAGACGTTAGT
>JAMWET010006260.1:0-20679 GCA_024036415.1 Prochilodus magdalenae
ATGAATCCATACGCAGTATATATCTATAAAGGTGAAATTGCTTCTTTCCTGTCACATGTTTATAAACAGCTTATAAGCACTTAACACTTTGCGAATGCATTTCTGCGTTGCAGTGCTGTTTTCAGAGTTTGAGGTTTGCTTATGTGAAGACTTACGTCAAGTCTGTTACACCAACCAGCTGCTGTCATACTCCTGAGAGCTTGTACATGTGTATTACATGTTTATTACATGTTTATTACATGTTTATTACATGTATTATTTCTGAGCTGCATGCTCTTCTGTGTTGATCAGGCAGTGAGTGTAAGCTCTGCACTCTACTGGTGTGTGGCTTTCAGGGTTTACGGCTTCTCCTCAGAACTGCTTCTTGTTTTAATATGTACATTCAGTACATCTCACTCATTCGGTGTAGGTTTGTGATTCTACTTCGACCAGACAAACCAAACAAACTCTGGGGCACCAAATAAACCAAACAAACTCTGGTGCACCAAATAAACCAAACAAACTCTGGTGCAGCAGATAAGACAAGCAAACTCTGGTGCACCAGATAAACCACACAAACTCTGGTGCACCAATAAACCACACAAACTCTGGTGCACCAATAAACCACACAAACTCTGGTGCACCAATAAACCACACAAACTCTGGTGCACCAGATAAACCACACAAACTCTGGTGCACCAAATAAACCACACAAACTCTGGTGCACCAGATAAACCACACAAACTCTGGTGCACCAGATAAACCACACAAACTCTGGTGCACCAGATAAACCACACAAACTCTGGTGCACCAGATAAACCACACAAACTCTTGTGCAGCAGATAAACCACACAACCTCTGGTGCAGCAGATAAACCAAACAAACTCTGGGGCACCAGATAAACCAAACAAACTCTGGGGCACCAGATAAACCAAACAAACTCTGGGGCACCAATAAACCACACAAACTCTGGGGCACCAGATAAACCAAACAAACTCTGGGGCACCAGATAAACCAAACAAACTCTGGGGCACCAGATAAACCAAACAAACTCTGGGGCACCAGATAAACCAAACAAACTCTGGGGCACCAATAAACCACACAAACTCTGGGGCACCAGATAAACCAAACAAACTCTGGGGCACCAGACAAACCAAACAAACCCTGGTGCACCAGATAAACCAAACAAACTCTGGGGCACCAGACAAACCAAACAAACCCTGGTGCACCAGATAAACCAAACAAACTCTGGGGCACCAGATAAACCAAACAAACTCTGGGGCACCAATAAACCACACAAACTCTGGGGCACCAGATAAACCAAACAAACTCTGGGGCACCAGATAAACCAAACAAACTCTGGGGCACCAGATAAACCAAACAAACTCTGGGGCACCAGATAAACCAAACAAACTCTGGGGCACCAATAAACCACACAAACTCTGGGGCACCAGATAAACCAAACAAACTCTGGTGCACCAGACAAACCACACAAACTCTGATGCACTAAATAAACCACACAAACTCTGGTGCACCAGACAAACCAAACAAACTCTGGTGCACCAGATAAACCACATAAACTCCTGTGCACCAAATAAACCGCACAAACTCTCACCTTGTGAGCAGAAAGAGTGTTCTGTGTTTGGTGTATGTGGTTTGTATTTGTGTACATGGGGCATCGTGGGTGTGCTGTGCCCCCGCTGATGCTCATGTGCATTGGGGGTGTCAGAAGTGTGGCGGGAGTGTGATGCGACCCCCCGATAATGTAGTGTTATGCACTGTCACTGTGAACACTCGAAGGGGAGCAGAAGCCCCCGGCACGCAGATCCACATCCAGAGCCGCCGTAGTGAGGGGTTGAGGGGGGCGTGTAATTTACCGCCTGTCTGTCAGCTGCTCAGCTCTCGGGCCCCTGGGGGTGGGGGGTGGGGGGTTAGGGCTGCTGCTCTTTGGGATTTTTATCATGACCAGGGCGATAGAGTGACGTGTGTTGCGGTAAATGCTGATTTTGAGTGGAGTGTTGTTACTGCTGTGTAGCGTCGCTCATGTAGCCCAACAGCTCATACTGTACTTACAGGTCACATTACACCACAGCATACAGTAGCTTAGGATTATAACCTTATGGATTTATTATTATTATTATTATTATTATTATTATTGTTATTATTAATAATAATAATAATAATAATAATAATGTGGATTAAACTGGTGTTTAAGCATTATAGATCTAAATGAGTCTAGTTTTAGTCTGACTTCAAGTCTGACTTTAGGTGTGACTTTAGTCTGGTTTTAGTCTGTGTTTGGTTTAGTTTTAGTCTGGCTTCAGGTCTGGTCTTAGTCCTACTATAGTCTGGTTCTAGTATGTGTTTAGCCTGGTCTTAGTCTGTGTTTGGTTGGGTTTTAGTCTGGTTAGGTCTGTCTTTAGTCCGGTTTTAGTCTAGTCTTAGTCCTGTTGTAGTCTGGCTTTAGTCTGTCTTTAGTCTGGGTTAAACCTGGTTTTAGTCTGATCTTTGTGTTTGGTTTAATTTTAGTCTGGTCTTAGTTTGTGTTTGGTTTGATTTTAATCTGGATTTAGCCTGTTGTAGTCTGGTTTTAGTATGGGTTTAGCCTGGTCTTAGTCTGTGTTTGGTTAGGTTTTAGTCTGGTTTTAGGCTAGTTTTAGTCTGGTCTTAGTCTGTGTTTGGTTTAATTTTAGTCTGGTCTTTGTCTGGTTTTAGTCTAGTCTTTGTCTGTGTTTGGTTGGGTTTCAGTCTGGTATTAGCCTGGCTTTAGTTTGCCTTTAGTCTGGGTTAAACCTGGTTTTAGTATGGATTTAGTCTGGTCTTAGTCTGTGTTTGGTTTTGTGTAGTCTAGATTTAGTCCTGTATTAGTCTGGCTTTAGTCTGGGTTAAGCCTGATTTTAGTATGGATTTAGTCTTGTCTTAGTCTGTGTTTGGTTAGGTTTTAGTCTGGTATTAGTCTGGTTTTAGGCTAGTCTTAGTCTGTGTTTGTTTTAATTTTAGTCTGGTCTTTGTCTGGTTTTAGTCTAGTCTTTGTCTGTGTTTGGTTGGGTTTCAGTCTAGATTTAGTCCTGTATTATTCTGGCTTTAGTCTGGGTTAAACCTGGTTTTAGTATGGATTTAGTCTGGTCTTAGTCTGTGTTTGGTTTTGTGTGGTCTAGATTTAGTCCTGTATTAGTCTGGCTTTAGTCTGGGTTAAGCCTGGTTTTAGGTCTGGTCTTACTCTGTGGTTAGTTTGGTTTTAGTCTGGCTGTAGTCTGATTTGGGTTTAGTCTGGCGTGTGGTTTAGCTCTGGTGTCTGAGAGTGAGGCATGCCCGGAGCAGACAGGTAGCCGCCCGGATGGGCAGTAGAGGGTGGAGTTCTCCTGGTGGAGAGTTGGAGTGCGGCGGCAGGCTGCTGGTTTAGGGTGCGGTGCTGTGTGAGCGTCTCACCCAGAGCTAACCCTGCACCTTCTGCCCTTTGATGTTTTTAAATTACGTTCACACCTGGCACATTTTCTCTCCCCCTCCATCTCCTTCTCCTCCCCCCGTCTCTCTCCCCTCCTCTCTATCTCTGTCCCTCCCTCTTTCCTTCTTTCCCTTCACCTTCTTTCTCCGTTCTTCTCTCTCTCTCTCTCTCTCTCTCTCTCTCTCCCACTCTCTCCTTCACCTCCCCCTCTCTCTTTCCTTCTCTCCACCTCTGTCCCTCCCTCTTTCCTTCTTTCCCTTCACCTCCTTTCTCCATTCTTCTCTCTCTCTCTACCTCTCTCCCACTCTCTCTCTCTCTCTCTCTCCCACTCTCTCTTTCTCCTCCCCCTCTCTCTCTCCTTCTCTCCACCTCTGTCCCTCCCTCTCTCCTTCTTTCCCTCCACCTTCCTCTCTCCCTTCCTCTCCCTTTCTCTCTCTCTCTCTCTCTCTCTCCCTCTCTCTCTCTCAGTCCTTCTCTTTCTTTCTCTCTTGCTTGCTCACTTTCTCTTTCATCACCTCCCTCTGTCTTTCTTCTTTTCCTCTCCCCTCCTCTGTCACTCATTTTCTTTCTTAGTCTGTCTTGTAAGCTCTATCTTTCTTTCTCTCTCCCTCTCTCTCCCTCTTTCTCCCCCTCTTTTTCCCTCTCTCTCTCTCTCTATGATTTCTTGTTAACTCACTCTCCTCACCTCTCTCTGTCTCCCTCTTTCCCTCTCCCTCCCTGTCTGTCTTGTTAGCTCTTTTTCTCTCTCCGTCTCCCTCACTTTCCCTCTTCCTCTCTTCCTCCCCCTCTCTCTCCCTCTCTGTGATTTCTTATCTCACTCTCTCCTCACCTCTCTTTCCCCTTCTCTCTCACTCATGTTCTCTATTTGTCTGTCTTGTGCACTCTGTTTTTCCTTTCTCCCTCTCTCTCTCTCTTGTCTTTCATTCTCCATCTTCTTCCATTTCTCTTTTCTTTACTCTCTCTTTCCCTCTCCCCCTTCCTCCCTCTCTCTTTTTCAGAGTCTCTTTCACCCTCTCTTTCTTTCTGTTTTGCTGCCTCTCCTGTCATTCCCCCTCCCCCGTTCTCCCCCCCATCCCTCTCTCCCCCCTCTCTCTTTTTATGGTAATGGTCACTTTACGCTCTGCTGCCTAGATCGGACTTTTCTGGCTGTTTCTGTCCGCAGCACTGATTCAGTATCAGGGCCAGGCAAGGTGTCCCTTTGAGATAAACCTCCATAATGACACCCCGGAGAGGAGACTTCCCGGCCGTCCGGAGCGCCTGCAGCATCGCTGCATTAATTCCCTGGGTTTGCTCCGGGGACAGCGCTCCGTTTACGGCTCTGCTTAAATGCCGTAAGATGCGTTTTTGCATAGCGCTATTGGACACTGATGGGAAACAGGTTTACGGTGTTTGTGTGCCGGCCAGGGCGTGAGCTTTAACTACACTGCCAGATCAATAATACAGCGGCTGTGTGCGCTGAGTGAGGGCTGAGAGGTTGTCTGTTAGAAGGTGATTTCATTAGCTGCTTCCCAGTCCATCCTACCGCCCCACCCCCACCCACCACACCACCTTCGGAGCTGCAGAGGGCTACAGTGGAGATGTTCAGCCTAGTGGATCCGCTAGTGTTCTCTAATGTTCTAGATAGACGGTATATAACTTTGTTTGGAGTGAATGCGGGATGCGGTTCCACACCCCCATTTACACCGTATGATCTGGTCCTTGGGCTGTTTTCTTTTTTTTGCTGAGCTCATGAATAATTAAATAAGCTCTGCTCTGATTGGTGGGTTTACAGCGAGGCACCGCCCACAGTGAGGAACATGTGGAAATAGACTAAATAAAATAAGCCTGTGTGTAAATAAGCTCCGCCCTCATACTATTTAGTTAGCTATGCTAGTTAGCTTGCTAGTAGCTAACGTTACCTATGCTAGCTACTAGCTTTCCATCTCATCTGGACGTCGACACAGCAGATTAAAGTTGTTCCTCACTATGGAGCTCTCAGTTTAAGACGATCTGCATAAACCGGCAAACACGGATACAATCACACAGCATGGCTGCTACTTACAGGCTGCTGTTGGGGTTGCCATGCTAATGCTAAAGAGAGGGGATCTGCCCCTCTCCCTAGACTCCTCAGGGTCAGACGCTAAGTGAAGATGCTCCATACTGTCCAAGACTTTGGGAAACTGTCCGGAGTGCAGTGTGCTGGCTGCAAGTTGATCCGGGATCCTGTTCGTGATATGGGATCCGGAGTTCCTCTTTGCCAGCTTGTTTTGTGAATTTCCGTTCCACCTTAAATGGTGGTGCAGCTGTGTTCGGGCGCCTGTGGAGGCAGAGTATTTATAAAGCTGTGAAATCTGCATCACCTGGTCCTTCATAACGATGACTGTAAACAAGCCACAGCGCTAACAAGCTAATTAGGGCCTGAGATCTTGGCCAAAGTTATCTCAGGAGCTCAGATCTCTTGGGAAGCCCGAATGGGATGTTTGTTTTCTTCCTCTTGGCTCTAAAAGAGGACCGAATAAAATGAAAACACTAATTTTGATGAAAATGTTAAGAAAATAATGTGTTCTTTTAATCGCCATGGGAGCCAGTTCACCCTCAACTCACTTAACTCATTTGGCAGTAGTGGGAATTCTGACCAGGGCTGCCCAGACGTTTGCCCTGACGATACAGGCCCCTAAATGAGGGAGTA
This sequence comes from Prochilodus magdalenae, assembly GCA_024036415.1. Classification (NCBI taxonomy): domain Eukaryota; kingdom Metazoa; phylum Chordata; class Actinopteri; order Characiformes; family Prochilodontidae; genus Prochilodus; species Prochilodus magdalenae. Next base: position 6,093 of record JAMWET010006260.1, read on the forward strand.
ATATTTATCTATTGAGGGGTGCTTATTTGGTGAACTGAACAAACTGTAAACGACAAACAATTAGAGAATATGGGGCGGAGTTACCCAGAATTCCTGGCTGCAGGACAATGCCGTCACATGTTAGAGCTTTGACGTAAGGAAGGACGGGCCTTACCGCTGTACCTGACTGACCCAACGCCCACGATTACGGACATTCAGCGAGCAGTGGTGAATGGAGTGGTCAATGGAGTGGTCATGGAGTGACTCAGAATGGCAGCGGGTCATCTTCAGTGACGAGTCCCGCTTTAGTCTTGGTGGAGACGCCCAACGAATCCGTGGGTGGAGGCACCGTGGTCAGCACCGAGATGAATGGTTTGTTGTTGCACGTCCAGAAGACCTGGTGTCCCTCCACCTCCACCCCTACCGCACCATCTGCAGGAACTGTGTGAGGATGTTCAAGCTGCATGGGATGGATTATCACAGGACTCCATTAGGAACCTCTACAGCTCCATACCGAGACGTCTGGCGTGTTGGGTTAGCAAACACCAAATACTGAGAGACAGACTTCTGTATGTGTAGCTCAATAAATATTGATCATATCAGTCTAAATTGAATCATCCCAACCTTTAATTTAAACCCCACCGGCTTTACAGTGTCTAAGTACAGAATACCTGCTGGAGAGCAGGTGGAAAGAGTTTGGCTAAGACCCTGAACCAGCCGAGGCCTGTGGAGCTTGGTTCAGTACCGTTTCACTGGAATCTCTGCCCCTCTTAAAAGGGAACCCTCATTGCACGGTTCACCCAGTGCAGCGAAATCGAGTGGTACACCTCTTTTAACACATGCATCCTTGAAGCATCGATTTGGAATCGGCAGCCGCTGCCTTTACGGCCGTGTCCCGGCTTCGCTCCGCAGCTGTTTTCATGTTTCCACCGTTGGCGTTGGAGAGAGGGGAAGATCGTCAGAAGGAATGGAACAGGAACTCACTCTTCAAATCAAGTCAGTGGTGCAGAAGATGAGTCAGCATACAGACCTCATCCAGTCTGGAGGGGGAGGCGAAGGAGCGGATTGTCTAAGAGGCGGTTTGAGGCACTAGATAGATTCTGTTATCCTGTAATTGCTTCTGTAAAAGCTGTATCATATACTATTGCTGCTGGCAGGAAATGAAAGTCTCTATATACACACACCCAGACGAGTGGGATATTGACCATCGTGGGGAATGGCTTTTTTTGTTCCCTCTTATTCGGTTTCCATGGAAAGCGATGTCGGATTTAAAACTGGCAGTAATTAAAGGACCATGAAAAGAGACGTTCATCAAACGCGCTAACCTAATATTACCTCCATCACCACGGCGCCTTTGATTTTCGCCGTGACCAATTTCGGCTCGTTCCCTCTAGCGGCTTCCTCCCACCTTTTGGGTTTCGTTAAATTGGATCATCCGCCTCGGTTTGAGTCGCTGCGATTCGCACGTCCTCGCTATGAAATGTAAGCAGGAGGTCTGCTCGCCCCAGTTCGCAGAGCCCGAGTGCTGGTCCGGAATTCGTTAGAAGGAACCCCCCCAAAAAAAAGGTGGCTAACGGCGAACAGAAGCCAGCAGTTAGCATGAATTAGCATGAATTAGCATTGTGTTAGTGGTGTAATTGCAACGGATGCCCATTACCTTTCATTCTTAATTAGCCACGTTAGCATTTAGGGTTGGACGTTTGTGGAACAAGCGCTGTCAACAGGTGGATAAAGGGTCCTTGAGGAAGAAGTCCATTGCGGTGGTACGCTGTCTGTGATTTGCTGAGGCTTCAAGCTTTGGCCTCTTTGTCCGCTTATCTGCTCCCGTGTGAGAAATGGATCTCCACAGCTCCATCACTTTCGGCCTCTGCAGCGGCAATTAAGATCGCAGTGTTGATTTCACAGACAGCGAAACGAGGCACGGCTGGGAGTCTCCGGGAAAAGGCGTTCTCGACTGAACACCGCTCAGTGATGAATGATCGTGACATTAACGGATAGGCTGCGTTTCGCTGTTGATTTATTAGGTTTCATTTATTAACAGCCACTGGATTAGCGATCGCCGCTATTGGAGTTTACAGTATATCTCTATTATTTATGACCACATCTAATGGTCCTCTGCTGTCTAGCCTAGAACCAGACTAGCTCAATATGTCATTTATCAGAATTCCCAATTTTACAGTCATGTTTACGCTCATTCTGCTGATCTCTCACTATAATACCCAGCATGCAATTCTGCAAATACTTCACACAACCATTGGGGAGTCCCTGTGGTGTCAGCCAGCCTTGATGTCTCGAATAGCCACTGATCTATAGGCTAATAAACACAACCAAGCCAGTGATAGTGTAGCTCCCGTATGGCAGCCGGATTGGGAAAAGCTGCAATTCCGAGTCCGTGGTGTTTATTATTTCCATTTGCGTCACGTGTATAATTCGGTATATCTGAAACCTTTTCATTTAGTAGATCTAAATAACTTCCTCCGAGTCAAGTCAGGCTTTATTTGTGTGCAGCTTCAACAATAGATGTTGTCACCGTGCCTCGTTACACAGCCGGCACAGCCACCTTCTAGCCTGTACAGTTTCGGAATGCTTTAAGCTACAGGCAGGATACACATTTCCGAACGGCCAGCGGACCTGTCCCCTGTCCCTCGCTATCCGGCTGGGATGTCAGCATCAGTGATGTCAGTATTTGGGGGGATAGAACAGGCATCCAAAGTGTTGACATTGCCTCTCTTCGCTTTTAGCCTGCAAGGGGTTAAATGAGCCACCCGATTCACACATCACTCAGCCGACCGTCCGCTCACAGACCAGATTTCATCCAACTGTGACAAATCAACAGCCAGTAATCCAGCGCCTAATCCAGCCGTAACCGTGGCTACAGCTATATTAGCTTTCTGCTATTAGCCTTCACAAAGGCTTGAACAAGCCACAAACATATCCCTATATATACACACGACAATGGAGGCTTATCTTTGTGGATATTGTTATAAGGGGATTTGGAACAGCTCGGATCCACAGTGCTAGTTGGGAGACATGACTACGGGGATTGGTCACTTGCTGTGAAAACCTAGTGGCGGTAGTTGGGAAAGGATGGTGGAGGAGGGTGTTGGTTAAGCTGGCATCCATAACGGAAAACAGCTCTCACCCTGGAGACAGTCGCAGCTCTGGCCAGCACCCTCAGTGACAGGCTCCTCCACCTGCGGTGTGGTAAGGAGAGATACCGCAGCTCTATTCTCCCTACTGCTGTTAGGCTCTACAACCGGCACCTCCCCAAGCAGAGCACCAGACCCTCACTACTGTAGACACACTATATGGACCCATATCTCTCTACATAGTCATGTGACTCAATTATTGAGCAATATTTGCTGCTGCCCCTCATCACCTGTACATCACCTGATCTTGTACCGACTGCCAACATCACTCAATTCATCCACTCTGACTCCTATACCATTAGGGTTGCCACCCGTCCCGTGAAATACGGAATCGTCCCGTATTAAAATAATGGCGTGTCTGATTAGCTCATGGCCCCCTGAAAGTGGCAGTACGTAGTTTGTAATTGTATAATAACCAGTCACACCGTATTATGGTAGGGGCCTAAGAGCCACGCCAGACAGTCTCACTGTGGTGGCTCTGACTGTAGTGGGCTCGTAGTGAGCCATCGTAGCATTTTTCGTTTTGGCCGCAGTGTCGCTGAATGTTCCCTTTAACTGTTACGGAATGGGGGGGGGCTTCTTTCATGGCAAGCTTCATTCTTCCATGTTGGCCGATTCATGGTGACGTCTCTGTTGGCGCGAAGCCTCCTGTCGTGTCTGACCTGCCAGTGAAGCGTTCTGCAGGTTTGGAGTCGGGTTTGGCAGCCGAGGCGCATGCGAGAATGCGCCCTGTGTTTAGTTAAGCGTTTCTCTGTGGATCGCAGTACGTTTTGTGGAACATAAGGAACTCGGAATGTCTGTTTTTCCTCACTAAACTCTCCAGCATGTGGAAGAGGGAGCAGTTTTTTGCAAAGCAGGAATAAAAGTCCATGTATCCTGGCGGATGGACTCGTCTTCCTCCTCCACGACACGGATGTCGTGACCTACCGAGAGGCAAAACCTCACTGGCTGGCTTTATGAAGAGCATTGCGGCTATTCCGTACACTCCATGTAGGGAAAACTAAACAGGACAATTAGCCTGTTTGGAATTGAAGGTTTCTGTGACATCACAAAGAGAGTCAGGTCATTTACATATGCCCACCTATTCAGCCTATGGCATCCTAGCTCCGCCCATTCAGCTTTAAATGCTATTGAAAGGAGCAATACAGTACAGCCAATCAGAATGGGGTAATTTGCATATGTCAGTCTTAAAGTGGACAGTAACAGAAAACTCAGAATGTCTCTTGGAATGCCTCTCGGAATGCCTCTCGGAACGTCTCTTGTAACGTTTCTCGGAACGTCTCTCGGAACGTTTCTCGGAACGTTTCTCGGAACGTCTCTCGGAATGCCTCTCGGAACGTCTCTCGGAACGTTTCTCGGAACGTTTCTCCGAATGCCTCTCAGAACGTCTCTCGGAACGTTTCTCGGAATGCCTCTCGGAACGCCTTTCGGAACGTTTCTCGGAACGTCTCTCGTAACGTTTTTAGAAATGTCTCTCGGAACGTCTCTCGGAACGTCTCTCGGAATGCCTCTCGGAACGTCTCTCGGAACGTCTCTCGGAATGCCTCTCGGAACGTCTCTTGGAATGTCTCTCGGAACGTTTCTCTGAACGTGTCTCAGAACGTCTCTCGGAACGTTTCTCGGGAACGTCTCTCGTAACGTTTTTAGAAATGTCTCTCGGAACGTCTCTCGGAACGTCTCTGTTTTGGGATATTTTTTAACTCTACAGCATGTGAAAGAAGCAGTTTGTTTTTGAGCACGAGTAAACATCTATGTATCCTGGCTGATGAACTCGTCTTACTCCTCCACCACACGGGTGTTGGGACCTGCCGAGAGGCAAAAACGCGCTGGCTGTGTTTCATTGAGAGCGCTGCGGCTTTTCCCTCACCGCGGGTTTCTTTTCTGCTGCTGCCAGAGATGCCGATTATGTTTGGAAACAGCTGGAGCTTCGCTCTGGTCCAGGCTGGCAGACGGCTGTCTTTTTTGTGGTGGGTTTTTGCCCTCTGTCAGAAGAGACCTCCCCTTGGCTGCAGCAAATGGCAGCGTTTGTCAGTTTGCATTTCTAAAACGCCGATTTGTTACCGAGGAGGCCGGCGGTTGGCTCTGCGTCCGCATTTCTAACGCCACCCGTTTGTCAATCAGCTTCGGCTGGAGCGATATCCATACCCTGGGTTTCAGAGGCAGAGATGCTCGCTGTGATCGACAGGCTTCAGTAGGAACCCTGCATGGCTAATACCATTCAGAGAAGTCTGCATGTTTCAAAGAGCTTTCTTTCCAAACTACACAGTCGAGTCACATTATTATGACCACTTCCTACTTTTCGCTGCAGCAGTGCGTAGCTCATGAGGGAAGTCACATTTTTGTGGCATTCTCTGAGCTCACTCATCCATGTGGGAGGCGATGTCAACTGATCTGGGTCTGAATCCATGCTTGCAGATCATGTACACCCATACATGCTGATTGTCTTCCCTTGAGCGAATGGGAGATGTCGGAAATGTCCGACACTGGTTGGAAGAGTATGACCAAGACTTCCAAGTGCTACCCTGGCCCCCTAATTCCCCAGACTTGAACCCACTTGAGCATCTTTGGGACTACCAACTATGTTCACGCCCCCTCCAGCAGCTGTGGGATGCACTGCAGTCAGCATGGCTCCAGATACCCAGATCCCACTCGTTTAATCAGCCATCAAACAGCTGGTTAGTGGTGCACCTGCTTGGCTGGAATGAAAGCTTGTAGCCGTTCGGCTCTTTTGCAGATAGGCCCTCAGAAGGGTCCTTTTACTTGGGGTGCACAATAATCACATTGCAAATAAGAGATAAGCTGATCCTTTATTGATCCTACAGTGGGTAAATTTGCAATGTTACGGCAGGAAATGTGTCAGGAAATATACAAATAATAAATAAGATCTATATACAAAAATATAAATCAAATACTAAAAATTTAAACCCGGAAGACAGGATTATGCTATGCAGTTTTATCCCACATAGTAGAAATAGAAAGTACTTTTAAAAAAAAGAGAAAATAAGAGAAAAGGCTCAAGGTGAGCAAGAGCTGCTGTAACTGGCTGCCACTCGAGCGGTGCGATGGTACCCATCTCCAGCATCCGTTTCAGTGAGGCTTAGCTTAGCTTCACCCTGGGACTACAGCTAGCGAGTAGGCATGAGTGGAGCCTGTGGAGTTGCACCTCTGTAAATTTGACCTGCCACTGGAGATCATCACCTTGCTAGAGCACAGGTGGCATCTCTGAGCCAGATTAGGGATTAGGCCTAAACCCAGAATGCAACTCCAATTTAGACCAACCTGTAGTATTGGCTGGAAGCAGTGCTACTAATATGCTAAACCATGTTTTGGTTATTGAAGATAAGTGGAAGAGGAGTCACCAGTTAGTGGCAGTGAGATAATGTACTGGGCAATGTTACAGCTATGTGTGCTTGAGGTTAATGTTCAAATCCACGATGATGCTAACACTGCTAGCGTTTTTGGCTGTTCTTGGTTTCCTGTAAAGCATGGTTGTACTGCTGGTCTTGTACTGTACTATTCATGTTAAGGTGGCCTTGTAAGCGATGGCACTGTAAGCTTGATCTCGACTAGTCGCTGTTCATGTGATTAGCACACCAACAACATGGATGCCTCTGAAAGACAACCGGTGGGGATCCTGGTTATTTTGGGGTCTATATCTCCGGTTCCTTGAGTTCTAGCAAAGGCTTGTTGTAATGGGTGCATCATTCTCTACTGACCTGTGGGGTTTGGCTTCTTTCATCTTCTTCTCATCAACGTCAATGCACTGTACAGCTAACTGGAATATAGAATACCATTAGCCTAGTGAAGTGGATTTCTTCAACTTAGCGAATGCTGCACAACGAGAGGTGCTAACAAGCTATTCCGTTGTCCTTCTCCTTGTAATTCGTCCCATGGGACGGATTTAGGGTTGCCACCCGTCCTGTAAAATACAGAATTGTCCTTTATTTGGCAAATAAATGTTGGATTTTTTCCTCCCCAAATAACCCTGTACCCCCGCCTCCCCCGCGAAATAAGATCAAACACTGGACGCCATTTCGAACACATCACAGGACTCCATTAGGAACCTCTACAGCTCCATACCGAGACGTCTGGCATGTTGGGTTAGCCAACACGGTGGCCTGACGCCATACTGAGAGACAGACTTCTGTATGTGTAGCTCAATAAATATTGATCATATCAGTCTAAATTGATCATCAGTTATTGATCCTGGTCACCTTTATCTTCCTTCCCAACACCACTGCACTCCCACACCTCCTCCTGGGTGCAGCTGTGGGTGCAACATGGTAGATTTGTAAGGATTACAATCTCAGAGGTTGTCAATAACAATCCCAGCTCGAATATGGTCTTCGCCAGGTCCAATCTGGGGCATTCCAGGTTCCCTGAGACTGGCAATGTGATTCAGGGCATGCCGGAAAGGGCAGACCAGGCTCTACTGACTTGCAAAGCAGTCCTATCTCCAAGACATCATCAGCGGTCAGTCGACCTTGACTTGACCTTCATCACATGACTGTCAACTCTAAGTATCCATAGTCGAGCATCCCCAGCTGTGCCCAGGCCTGATGTTGGATGTGCTCCATATGTGGAGTATAGAGGGTACACTGTGAGGAATGGCTGTTCAGTAGAACTCCAGTCTCTCTACTTCTGGCGTTATGTTCTCGTTCTGAATGCTAAGGGCTTTAATCAGGTTTTCATGGGGACCCCTGACACCAGGCTGAATTGAATCCGAGTCCTGTTGAAACATGCGGAAGCCAGGACATGTTTAAATTGTTCCCAGCCTTTGGAGATTTGAGAAAGCCGTGTTGATTTACTGAATTAATTAGCAGCCACAGTGATTATCTGTGGAGCGCGGTATGGGTGTTATAAAGGACTGCGGAAAACTCAACCGCTCAATTAGTCACAGTTATGTAACGCTTGGCTCGCTAAACCCATTTACCTCTCTAAAGCTACGGTTTTAAGGGTGCTTATGTGATGGAGTGCTCACTCACTCAGCTCTGTTTAGCCAAAGGAATATTACAGTGAAAGCTAACAATGTACTGAAGCTAGCAGGCCACGGGATCCCTCGCGGCAAAGTTTGCGGCCCGCCGGTGTTTTGCTCAGCGTTTTCCGGCAGGTCCCACTTTTTTTAATCACTTTCCTTTTCGTCTTCCGTGATCCCTTCTAAATTAGTTCGGGGAGTGTGTGTGATGTGTGTTGTCCACAAAATAAAAGTGTGCATCTGAAATCTGTTTCTGTTCATTCATTCATCTTCTGAGACGCTTATCACTCGGGGTTGTGGGTGGCGCTGGAACCTATCCCAGAGCTCACTGGAGGGAAGGCAGGAAACACCCTAGATAGGCTGCCAGTTCGTCACAGGGCAGGCACAAAGACATTCAGACTCACGCCTGGGGGGCAATTTAGCATCTCCAGTTTACCTGACTGCATGTCTTTGGACTGTGGGAGGAAACCGGGGCAGGGAGAACATGCAAACTCCACATAACAAGCATTCTGGACGCCCAAGCCCCAAGCTGGGACTCAAACCAAGGCCCTTCTTGCTGTAAAGCTACATTGCTACCTGCTGCGCCACTATGCAGACCTAAATCTGTCTGAGGATAATAAGAACTAGCTTGGTCTCAAGTGCAGGATGGTCATCTTGGTGGTCCCATGGTGGACCGGCAGTGGTAAACAGTCAGCAGGGTGCCCACCTGATCAAACCTGTTAACCGCTACATGTTCACTGTCTGGGACCAGGTAGCATAGCCACGCTAATCACTATATCTGGTTCTGCTATGTGCTGTTAGCCATGGTGACACTTGTGGCATCATTGAACCAAGGCCCTTCTTGCTATGAGGAGACAGCGCTACCTACAGCGCCACCATGCGGGCCTAAAATCTGTCTGAGGAGATTAAGAATCTTGAGATTAGCTTGATCTTGAGTCTTGGTGGTCATCTTGTTGGTCCCAGGGTGAACCAGCATTGGTAAACTGTCAGCACGGAGCCGACCTGATCAAGCTAGTTAACCGAAATATGCCCACTGTCTGAGTCCAGGTAGCGTAGCCATGCTAATCACTGGGCTTGGTTCCGCTAAACGTTGTTAGCTGTTATGACACTTTTAGTTGAATTTAAGCTAAGTGCTAACACGGCTAATACGTGTTTATTGAGCTAGTCTGCTACATTAGCATGCTAAATTGCTATTTGATTGGCAAGTCTGGGGCAGAGCAACAATGATTCACCCGGGGAGTCATTTGAAACACTGTGGGAAAATGAATCTTGGTCCCTTTGTCTGTGGTTGAGTCATTTAGTTGAGTTTTGCCCGGGAGGAATGGAGATGAAGAGGAAGGATATTCACATCCTTAAATTGGATGCATTCAGTTTGAAAGGCTTAATTTCAGAACTAGATCCGAACAACTGATAACTCCTTCTTCTCCTGTTGGGGGTTAATAAAAGACTGAGCTACCTGGATGGCCGGTTTGATTAACAGCCTGTTCATCTGTGGAAGATTGACAGCCATTATCTCTTCCAGATCGCCGAGACAATGGAGGCTATTCATAAAGTTAGCGCGACCTTTCACAGCCTCTTTATATGCACGGATTCAGTCGTTAGGAAGGGTCAGTTTCTTCCCACGATAGCGGCGCGAGTACAAGCGCGGCTGGGGATTCTCAGCAAGTGGACTATTTGTAGACACGTCAGGATATTCTGAGTGTTTATGGATTAAATCTCTGCCTAATTGTGGCTGGCTGTGTCTCGCATGCCACCGTCTATTGATCACTTGACCTTCCTGTAATCAGCTGGCTATGTAAATATGGATCAGATGTCGCGGCACTTCAGATCAGAGGGCGTTGGATTTAGGGAGCGTTAGCTTCAGTACCATCAGTGTGGAGCACATGGTTTAGCACCGCGCCGGCCAAGGCTCCCGGGGTCTGTCTCACAAAGTAGGCTTTCTTGCTGACACTAAGCTTTGAGAGAGCTTCATGGGATGGATTACTCCAGCACCATGGCAAATTAAGATGCACACCAAAGCCTGCTAGGGTAAATTTGAGGTTTCGGCTTATAGACTGTCCCTGGACCAATCAGGGTTGAGCTTCTGACTGACTAGTGATGGCCCTCTGATGGAGAATTGTGGTTTATAGGATGAGTTGAGTACATTATGTCCTTATAGAACTGGATTAATATAATCTGGGGTTGTTTTCATGGCCCGCATTATAACTCTGCATGAATATAATATGGGATTATTTTTACAGTTTACTTTATAGAATGGGATGCATATAGTCTGGGGTTAATTCCATGGCCCACATTATAGCTCTTTGTTACTATAATCTGGGATTATTTTTACAGTTTACTTTATAGAACTGGATGAATATAATCTCGGGTTAATTTCATGGCCCACATTATAACTCTGCATGAATATAATCTGGGATTATTTTTACAGTTTATTTTATAGAACTGGATTATTATAATCTGGGGTTATTTATGCAGTTTACTTTATAGGACTGGGTGAATATAATCTGGGGTTAATTCCATGGCCCACATTATAGCTCTTTATTACTATAATCTGGGATTATTTTTACAGTTTATAGAACTGGATGAATATAATCTGGGGTTATTTTCATGGTCCACATTATAACTCTGAATTATTATAATTTGGGGTTATTTATGCACTTTACTTTATAGGACGGGGTAAATATAATCTGGGGTTAATTTCATGGCCCACATTATAGCTCTTTATTACTATAATCTGGTATTATTTTTACAGTTTATTTTATAGAACTGGATTAATATAATCTGGGGTTATTTTCATGGCCAATATTTTAACTCTGCATTAATATAACCTGGGTTTATTTATGCAGTTTACTTTATAGAATGGGATGAATATAATCTGGGGTTACTTCCTTGGCCCACATTGCAGCTCTTTTTTTTATTGCAGATTATTAATATAATCTGGGGTATAGCACAGTGTTAATATAATAATATAATAATAATGGGTTTATTTCTACAGTTTGTTTTATAGCACTGGATTAATATAATATGGGTTTATTTATACAGTAAATTTCATATCATGAGGTTTATATATTCTGGGATTACTGTTAGGGTTAGTTTTATGGAATATGATTAATACACTCTAGGCTATTTTTACAGTTCATTTTATTGCATGGAATTTATGTAATCTATGGTTATGTCCACATCTTGTTTTATGTTATGGAATTAACGTAATCTGAGGTTATTTCTAGAGTTTATTTAATGGTGTTGGTTTAATAAAATCTAGAGTTATTTCTACAGTTTATTTTGTAGAATTGGATTAAAATAATCTGTTTTTTTTTGCTGTTTATTGAATAGGAAAGGATTACAATAATCTAGAGTTATTTCTACGTCTTCTTTTATATCATTGGATTAAATAGTCGTGGGTTATGACTACTTTTGGTTTTATTGCACGTGATTGTCATAATCTGGGGTTATTTACAAACAGAATTTGGCGACAGAAATTGATACCAAACTGGGTGGTTATTTTTCCAATTTTTAGTTTAGCATGAGATTAATATAATCTGGGATTGGGTCTCCTATGTTACAGTGTAGGATGTAGCCTTGCATTACTTCTACAGCAGGGTAATAATCTTTATAGGAGGTAACAGTTGCCGGAATCTTTACACTTTATCTTTATAAATAACAGACATGGAGATTTTCCGTGCCGCTGTTGCCCTTGGCCGGCCCCTGGGGTCCCCCTGGGGGCCTGGACCTGGGGTCTCTGTACAGCTGCTTTGTGACAGCGTCTGTTTTACAAAGTGTTGTATAAATAAACTTTGAGTTGATGTGGCTTGATGTTGAGCTTGAACTGAGCATCTTGTAGACTGGACCGTAAATCAGTTAGAGTTACCCTAGCCCACCTCCCTCATTGCGACAACCAATCCCACCCCCAGGACTGTTTAAATGGAACATGCATTAGGAGCATGTGTACTGGGGTCCGTTGATTGGTGTGGATTCGGGAAATGTAAAGCATGACATTGAATGCTACTCAGAAATATTCCTGAAATAAGATTTAAATGAACTCTGGATTAAAAATAATCTGGGGTTATTTTTATGACCCACATATATATCTTTTAATTAGCATAATCTGGGGTATTTATACAGTTTGTTTTATAGCACTGGATTACTTTAATCTGAGGTTTATATTTGGGGTCCGTATTATAGCTCTTCATTAATATAATCTGGGGTTCTTTATGAAGTTAATTTTTATAGCACAACAGGGTTATATAATAAATCTGAGATTATTCTATACAGCATGATCTGGTTCTGGTGTTTCTACAGGTTGCCTTTTTATAGCATAGGATTAATAATATAATTCTTGGGGGTAATTCTATAACTTGTTTTTATAGTAAAGGGATTATGTAATCCCCGTCGGTATTTCTACAGTCTGTTTATGACATGGGATTAATAGAACCTGGGATTATTTCTACAGTTATTTTTATATCACATGATTAATATAATCCAGGGGTGTTTCTACAGTGTGTTTTATGACACGGGATTAATAGAACCTGGGATTATTTCTATGTTTTGTTTTATAGAACATGATTAATATAATCTGGGTTTTTATACAGTGTATTTTATAGGAGCGGATGAAAATAATCTAGAGTTATGTCTGTAGCTTGTTTTATAGCATGAGATTAATGTAATCTGGGGTTACTTCCACAGTTTGTGTTATAGCAAGGCATTAATATAATCTGGGGGTATTTCTACAATCTGTTTTATGATATGGGATTAATAGAACATGTGATTATTTCTAGAGTTTGTTTTATACCACATAATTACTATAATCTGGGGGTATTTCTACAGTTAATTTCATAGCATAGGATTAATATAATCTGGGGGTATTTCTACAGTCTGTTTTATGACATGGGATTAATAGAACCTGGGATTATTTCTACAGTTTGTTTTATACCACATGATTACTATAATCTGGGGGTATTTCTACAGTCTGTTTTATGGCATGGGATTAATAGAACCTGGGATTATTTTACAGTTTGTTTTAGAGGACATGATTAATATAATCTGGGGGTGTTTCTACAGTGTGTTTTATGACACGGGATTAATAGAACCTGGGATTATTTCTACAGTTTGTTTTATACCACATGATTACTATAATCTGGGGTTACTTCCACAGTTTGTGTTATAGCAAGGCATTAATATAATCTGGGGGGTATTTCTACAGTCTGTTTTATGATATGGGATTAATAGAACATGGGATTATTTCTAGAGTTTGTTTTATACCACATAATTACTATAATCTGGGGGTATTTCTACAGTTAATTTCATATCATAGGATTACTATAATCTGGGGTTACTTCTACAGCTTGTTTTATAGCAAGGTCGTAATATAATCTGGGGTTTGTGACATAAATTACCTGCCAGGCAGTGAATGCATTAGGACACGCCCTGGTATCATCACCATCATCCCAGCCGCAGTGAGAGCTCATTGCTCCGGCTGCCGTGTGTTCTGCCAAACGGAGTGATGGTCCAAATGAGTTTATTTTACGTTGGCTGTCGGAGCGCCGAACCTGCTCCAGCGGCTTTCTATGGAGACTTTCTGTCCTGCTCGGACGGATGAACGTGTAAAAACATTCAGTCCACACCCCCCCAAAAAAAAAAATCACATCAAAGCTCCTACTGAGTTAAATACTGAGGTCTCCGAGGAACAGCGCCTTTTTCCAGATAGTAGTTTCGAGATACACGAGCGGGTTGAGCGAATACGGAGCCGATTTGCCGGAATGCCAGCGTGCTGGGGAAATTTCTTGAATTTGAACTCCTATTAAAATTCGCCAGAGTAAGTCCAACAGTGTCGTTTTTTTCCTTGGAGCGTTCTCCACCCCCCGGCCCTTAATCTGGAATCAATTTCCGAAACCTATGTTAGTAGGGGGGTGGATGTCATGGTGCGCGAAAAGCCTGCAGTTGGGAAGTTCTGAGGATTGTAACTAACTTTTGGCGCCTGAAGCACATTTTCCCCCCCCCCCGTCCCCCCCAAGCGTTTAGTCCCAAACCTATTTTCGTCCACCCATGCGAGCGAGTGTCACACATGGGATCGGGTTGCTGTAGCATGGAGTGAGAGCGGTGAACGGCGGTGGGGAGTGAGGTGGGGTGCACGGAGAGAGGAGAGATTCTCGCATTCCAGCACCTGCCCAGGCCCAATTCTCGAGGTTCACACACTTTGCTGTGTTTTCTCGCTAAAAGCTTTCCCCTGCGACCCCTACCTGGATCAGAGTCCATCTACCAACATGAAAGGCATTGGGCGTGTCGGCATTGTGCAGGCCGTGCTCCGTCCCTGGACTGTCTGCCTCTGTCCTACTCCTGGAAGCAAGCCAATGATTCCGCAACTCGTGTATACGTGCACAAAGTACAGTGTGGTGGTGTAGCATCCTTGTAGTGCATTGATGTCAAGTTTTGGCCATCCAACTGCATCGGTTTTGTGAAAGTGGATCTCAGAATCCAGTGTTAATAA
>JAMWET010006261.1:0-146021 GCA_024036415.1 Prochilodus magdalenae
TAGAGCAGTGCAGCCGAGCATGGCGCGACACGGTGTGTGACAAATGGTGGCTTATTTCTCTCTGAGACTGCAAAGGTCGTAATCTCCTGCTCTAAACGTGCTGCTGACACGTACGGGCAGAGCTCCAGCTTCATCTGTCTCTATGCCTTTGTTCCAAATGCTGTGTTAATGCTGCGAGGCAGGAGTCCTTAGTGACCGATTCACATGTGCTATATCACAAGGCCTGAGCAGTGAAAGTCAATGAACAGCATCTACTGTAGCAGTTTATAAAGTTCATGTGATCCACATGGTCATTCCAACAGACTGTAACACTACAGGAAGTGTAGGGGGTGATGTGACTTCTGTTGTTCTATTGAAAAGGGGCTCTATGATGTTCATATGACCCACAAAGTCATTCTGACAGACTGTAATACACTACAGGAAGTATAGGGGGCGATATGACTTCTGTCATATCATTTTAGCAGCCCTTTTATGTTCCCCAGGGTGTACATGATCCCTGCTGCCATAATGCCTGACGGCTGCCCTGTTTTACAAGATGTTTCCAATGTTAATAAGTAATCCACCTTTTGTATCTAAGAGACTGGAGACTGTAACCTTACAGATGCTCACAATCCTTCATGCACTGTTCTAAACCACTTCGGTGCCGGAGTTTGCTATGGTCAGCTCACCGAACCGCTGCTGCGTTATTATTGACATGTAAGCACAGATATCAGCCATCATGTTTGCTCATTTTGTTCAGAAATATAACAGGGTCATTACCGGTCATAATGTTTGGTGATTGCATCTGTCATGACAGTTGCTGGTAATGGTGATATGACACTCTCATTGTCACGCCTCCGCGTCTTCCCGGCTTCCCCGCTCTTCGGGACTCCACTTCCCAGAGGGCCACGCTCGATGACGTCATGTCTATGCGCCCCGTCTGGACTCCGTGATACGCTCTAGGTCACCTGAGTTTTAGTTACAGCTGTTAGCAATCACTTACATCCGGTATTTCTACCACACACAAACACTCACACTTTGCCAAACTTAGTTTAGCTATCCTGAGCGTTTTTTTTCTTCCATGTTGTCCCTTTCTGGTTTTCAACCTTCGTTCCTCTACTACTCTTTCGCTTTATCCCTTTGGCTCGGACTCTACGGTTTGTACCTGTGATCACTCGAGCAGCAAGGGTTTCTGAGTGTTTGAGAACATTGAGTTTAATAATACCTGGATCAGCTGACTGAGCAAATGAATAAATGCCAGACATTTAAACAGTGATAGTAGTAAATAAAAACTATCAATTCATCGACCCATCTATATATAAATAGATAGATATACATAAACCGTATAGGGCTTAAATAATAAATAAATTGAAGAGTTCGGACTACAGGGTTTGGAACGTGTTGGGAAGGGGAAGAGTTGGTTAACAGTTATCAAATTCTACAGGCTTTTCATCACCCAGGATTAAATTGACAGGTCTGGTGTTAGAAGACTCTACTGTGGTCGCTTCTATGCAATTAAAAGATGATTTTTTCCATGAAGATCAGGATCCACAGGTAGTCTAGAAAATGCAGACGTATGCACTGTTGATGCTGATCTACTTTCATGTCAGCTTCATGCGACTGTGTCAAACCAAACTTCCTTTAGCACCACTTTCACAGTCCAAGCGGCCAACTTCTCAAACACATCAATGGGCTCTTGGAGCAGTTGCAAAGCCTAATGGACGGCTTGTGTTTTAACAGATGATTATGCTCCGTAATGTGGAACTTTGTTGTCATAAAACGAGTTTTATTAAAGCGGTTCATTCGCTGCCATTATGGCCTATAGCGAGCGCCGTATGGACCCCCAGTGTGAAGATTGTCTTTTCTCAGCGGGACGTCGTGTTTCTCAGCAAAGGCCAGAAATTGAAACCATTACCCTATCCGTTTTGTTATTCATGTTTGTTAATGGAACGAACAGAATCCATTTTCAGTCAGGCCAGAGTTTCTCCTTTTTTCTTGCTCTTCTTCGTCTCTTTCTCCCCATCTGGTGTCATTTATGGCATTTGTCAATTCTAGATTACTTTAGCTTCCTGGCTATAATGAAAAGGATTTCTATGGCTTGTGAATAAAGCTATGATGTGTTTCTGAATGTGTGAATTCTTCTACAACCACAAACTTCCTCATATTTGCTAAGCCTCACAATGAGTTTTCTCAATTATGTGCACCAACTAACTTTCTCAGCTCATGTTTAAAAGCCTCGCTGATGCTAAATGGCTTATGCACCCAAATAGCTTGTGGTATCTTCAGACAATCTAGTTCACTGTGTGAAAGGCTATTAAAGGAAGTCAGTTAATGGACATCAACAAAGTTATTGTTTTGTTAGCTGTCTAGCACAGCATAAATAATGAATGAGGTCAAAGTGCAACATTCAGCTTTAATTTGAAAGCATTTACATCCAAATCAGTATAAAAATGGCACCCATTTCCACACATTGTCCTCCTATTTTAAGGAGATCAAACATAATAAACAAGCATAATTAATGCTTTACTGCAGCTGTGTTCAGCTGTATCCTTGCCTTTTCTTAAGCATGGTAAGTGGCATTAAGGTCAGCTAACTGACTTGACCGTCATAGAAAATTCCACTTCTTTAGCTAGTGTCCCTCTGCACTGTGAGGTGCTGTCCAGTGAGCTTTGAGTCACTTGGCTGGACCTGCAGATAACACAGCCCTAAACACTTCAAAATCCAACCATCTGTTTTTGCCAGCAATCACAATGATAGATACAAGGGAACCGGTTCCACTGGCTGCCTTTTAAGAGTATTACATTTAAGTGATTTGACTATACCAAATAAAGCTCTTCGCAGTATTGACTAACCACTTTCACCCATTTTTAGCATGAAAGTATATTTTATATTTTGTAAAATACTACATGGTAAAATTTTAAAAGCAACTACATATCAAAACCTCAATATTTACCATTTCATGATAAATGAACCAACAGAAATGGTTCATTTAGAATTAAATCATTACATTAAAATTACATTACCTTACATTAAAACTAAGAACATTTTTACCTCAATTAAAATTACAATTAACAGCGCGTTCTATATATAGTCTATATCTTACATTTTGACTACCTGACCATCATACTTATGAGCTTGATGGAAATACCATTTCAAAACTATGGACATTGATATGGAATTTCTCCTCTTGCTGCTAGAACAGTCTCCACTGCTCTGGGAAGGCTCTGTGCAGGCCACTAGAGTTCCTTCACACCACAGACTGGTCAAACCATGTCTTTATAGAGCTTTTGTGTACAGGGGGCACAGTCATGCTGGAAGTTAGAAGAATATAATTGTCTAAAATATCATTACACATTGCACTTTACTGGAACTAAGAAGCCCAAACCCTGAAAATGCATTTTCCTCTAATGTTGGCAGCCTACAGCATTAGTATAGGCTCATGTACTAAAACTACTGTAAAACTACTCTCCCATGTTTACATGACCTTTTGTTGTCTCTGAGCATTAAAAGTAACAGTTAACTGAAAGGCAGCATTTAAACATGATCGTTTACATATACACTACCTGGCCAAACAAAAAGATCACCACCTGGAAGCAAATAGGTAAGAGCCTCCCATTGGATAATTACTGCATGGGTGAGTGTGTTTTAGCTGGCAACAAGTTATTTAATTCTAACTGATAGAGTGAGTAGCTTCTCATTTGTTAAACAACCATTTGGAAAGACGCGTACTGTGGTCGTGGAAGAGATGTGAATCTGTTTCAGAAGGGTCAAAATATTGGCATGCATCAGGCAGAAAATTGAGTTAAGAACTGTCCACTGCATTATTAAAAAGTAGGGATTATTAAAAAGGACAGTGGGGAAACATCACCCCCCCCCCAAAAAAAAAATCTTGAGTGATCATGATCAGCGATCACGTAAATGTGATGGTAGAGAAACAGCAGTAGAACCCAGGGAAATGTTTAATAGTGAAAGTAAGAGCTTCTCCACCTGCACAATGCGAAGGGAACTTGAGGGATTGAGACTAAACAGCTGTGCAGCTGTGTCAGTGAGGCTAACCAGCAAAAACAGCTTCAGTCTGATAGGGAGCACAAGCGGGGTTAGTGCTATGATCTGGGGTTGCTGCAGTCAGTCAGGTCTAGATTCAGCAACGTTATGTGCCCAAAAAATGAGGTCAGCTGACTACCTGAATATACTAACCCTGCTGGTTATTCCATTAATGTTTTTTCTTCCCTGATGGCACGGGCATATTCCAGGATGACAATGCCAGGATTCAACGAGCTCAAATTGTGTGGTGACCTAAACCACATTGAAAATCTTTGGGCTGTGCTGCAGAAGACTTTGCGCAGTGGTCCAAATCTTCCATCGGCAATACAAGATCTTTGGGAAAAATGAATGGGCAGAAATAAATGTTGTGACATTTCAGAAGCTTGTGGAAACGATGCTACAGCGAATGCGTGCCGTGATCAAAGCTAAAGGCGGTACAACAAAATATTGTGAGTGTGTGACTTTTTTTTGGCCGGGTAGTGTGTGAACTGTATGGACTGCGGAGTGAAAGGTACGTTTTAAAACTAACACAGTGTTCACAGTGTGTTTTAAAGACTGGGGATAATTCAGTAGTTTCAAAAGTTTCAACCGGAATGCTGCTGTACAAGCCTTTGCTAAACTGATTCGGTCTCTCCATTCACTTCTATTTCGTGACGCTGTATTCAAAGCCAGAAGAAAAGCTTCTGCATGTGGGTGTTCAACACTGGGTAAAATAACCTCAATAATATGGAGCTGAGTGAAGAAAAAAAAAAGGTGACTCCGAATCTACACAATCCAGCCTGTAGGGTTTTCAACATCCATGTTTAAGGGCCAAGGTCTGACAGTCACCAAAGGATGAAGCCTTGATCACTGATGTTTACATTTACATTTACATTTAAGGCATTTAGCAGACGCTCTTATCCAGAGCGACTTACAACCGTGCTTAGTGATCTGTTTAAGTCTCTGTGGAGGCCCACCACACCAAACTGGTCAACCCGGTGTACAGTCAGCCTGGAACATGAAAGGGTCTTCCCCAACCATTAACATTACCCTTTACTTGAAATCACGGCTCAGAACTTGATTCAGCCCCAGATCATTATCCTTTCTAACCAAACTTTCCTGTTGGCACCATGAGTTCTCCTGAAATCTACAGATTCAAATCATCACATTATCAGATACTGATTTGTTATTCACTCCAGAGAACATGTTTCCATTGCATCTAGTGATCCTAGCAGATCTAGCAGGGCAGAAATTTCACCAACTGACTTGTAGCAAAAGTTGCATCCTATGACAGCATCATATTTGAAATCATGGAGCTCTGCAGTATGACCCTACTGACAGTGTTTCTCAGTGGAGATTGCATGACCGTGTACTTATGTGTTAACGTCTAAAGACAGCAAGCCTTACAATTACATCCCCAGTGTCATGAAGTAGCAGTATATACATTTATAATGAAGTGCTGTTACCACTGGGGACGACTTTGGAATGCACATACCTATCAAAGGTTGTGAGATGTCATCCGTGAGGTTGAACATTGGCTAGCATTCTTATAGCAAGGCAACATGAATTATCAGAATGTTAACAAGGCATGATATTGACTTCCAGATAGATAAAATTTCATTTCCGAAGTTATCCGTAGTTATGCGGACATTTAACATTCTCAGTACACAGTGTCATGTGTGTACCGGGAATGCCTCGCGTTTATTATTTATAATGTTTATATTGTTATATGTTGTTCTGTTCATCTATCTTATTTTTTGTACTGAGTACAATGCTCTCCCTTTGCTGCTGTAACACTGTAAATTTCCCAACTGTGGGACTAATAAAGAATTATCTTATCTTATCTTAGGCATTATCACCCACAGTGAACAGCCCAGTGGAGGTCAACAGGTGCTTAATGATTGTGACAGGCACCGTCTCATCTCTTTGGCTGTGCAAAATAATAAAATTAAAAAAACAAAAACAAAAAACACATCCACCTTCAATGCCGAAGGCTCCACATGCAAATTCAGCGGGTCAGCTCAGCATCCCTTAGCAGGGGAGCAGAAGACCCATAAGGGTGCCTCTGTTAACACCACGACACCCTATAGAGGTGTGGGTGTTCCCAAACCATCCTCTGAAATAATGCCACTTGATTTACATACTGTTATCCCACTACAGACTATAGTAAAGGAACTTAGTAAATTAGTGTTCACTTACATTGATACAATCTTCAAACTGTATAAATCTTTACATTTGTGTATAACTTTTCCACCATTAAAATAACTTACAAAAGCCATCTATCCAGCATTGATATTCTTTACTGTAATCTCTTCCTCTAAATCTACACACAATCAGAAATGTATTTGTATCCTATTGGACAGTTTAGCAGCTATTCAGCCTCTAACAGTTAAAGACGCATACAAACACAATCACACAAACAAACGCAACACATTTTGGGTCAGTTTCAGATCCTGGTTTAGGTTTATAAATCAGTGTAGTGTGACGGCTACAGTACTCGTTGCCCAGTTACACATACAGGATTTCAGCTGCTGAGTAGAGCACCAAGAAGGATCTCCTTTAACAGTTTCCTGACTGTGATTAGGTACTATAAAGCCTGATAGACCAAGCAGCAAATCTGTGTGCAGCCCTGAATGTCAAAGTATTATTATGATTATTATTATGATCATCATCATCATCATCATCATCATATAGCATCATTAATAAAAGAGAATCTCTTGAATCCACCTTTCCCCAAATTAACCCCACCCCTCAATGTTTAACCCCAGTTTGCACCCACGTACACATAACATTCATTGATCACAAGAAGACACAGTTCAACTGAAAGAACTCCAAAACAGCTGAAAATGGCATTTGATGGCTACTGGGAAACAGGCTTTAACTGGCACCATAAGTTAGCAATTTTATTTCCTTGTCCTGTAAAATTACTATGTCAGGGAGGTTTGTTTTAAAACTCATGGAGGACTACTGAGGATTTTTTATTACATTGACTTTATGCTAAAAAAAACAGAATCCTACTCATTCATCTGGTGACCAGTGGGAACCTCTTTAATCTTGTCAATGGCAAAAACAGCTGGTCATCCAATCAAGGCTTCACTTACTCCTTGCTGTATTGCGTATTTTTTCCCCAATCATGACCCTGGAGTTCCCCTACACTGCATGGTTTAGTGCTTTTCAGCTCTAAGCCCACAATTCAGCTCACAAAATGTTGTGAGCATCATACTTTACAGGACTTGTGAATCCACAAATAAGCATGTCATCGATAAAAGTCATTTTGTAAATCTCATAACTGATAGCAACTCCAGCTGAATGTGAACTTTAATCACAAAACTCACAGAACTGAAATAATCAGTATTAACTAATCTTCAACTGATTGTGTCAACACTGAGGGAAGTATAAGGCTTCTGTAACTTAGCTTTAATATTACAGAGATTCACTGACACAAAGACTTATCATAGATTCAAATCACACGGGACATTTTTTATGCTGTGTTTTTGCCATTCTCTGTGTTGTGATTATGTCTCATGCAGTCACACAGTTTGACAAACTGTGGGCAGGCGGCCTACGTCCACAGCAATAATACAATTCATACTGAACAGCAGCACAATTACACATAATTATTACAATTAGCATGGGTGACACTATTGTCTGTGAACTGAACCGACTGGTGTAGGCTAAAGCCTGGTATTTTTCAAAGGAACAGGAAAAAAACAACACTCTTTCCGCAACTGGGAAATGTCTTCAGTGTCCACCGGGGTTAATTTGTTTGCTTTGGTATTTTTAGTAAAGTAGAACATGTATTCTCTTTCTCTATTTTCCCTTGAATTAGTCGAGACATGTTTGGCATCTCAAGTTTCCATAGGTTTGTACTGAACCTATTACATAAATGTACACTCTACAGCTAAAAGCATAGGGACTCGCTTCCTAATCAGGTGTTTCTGCCGCGCCGCTCACTAACAGATGCACACTGTAAAAAACATTGATCAACTTCAACGCGAAAATATGAAGACGATGTGTAAACAATATGCAAATAGATGTTGCCAGGAGCCAATGGGAAGTGACAATCTGTCAATATTTTCTTTAACTTAAATGAGTAAGTTGAAGCTAATAGTTGAGACAAGTGACAAAATCTTAAGTCATCTGTACCTCAAACTTGCATAGCTAAGTGCTCACAGTGTCACCTTCATTTTACTCACTAAATTTCCACTTCATTAAGGTCATTTAAAAAAAGGTCATTTTAACTTCTGGTTAAAATCATAAAACTATATGATACATTGATATGTTAATTAAATGGTAAGTAAATGAAAAAAGAAAGTTATGACTTGCTGAAATCATTTTTAACAGTGTGTAGTCTCAAGCAAGTATTTAGGCAGTCTCCACAGTCAAATACTGGCAGTAGAATGGTTGTGCTGAATCTCATAGGATGTCACCTTTGCCAGCCAGGTCAAAAAATCTTTGACCATCAGTCAACTTTAAGAGCTATTACTATAAATTGAAGGAGCCTAGTAGATGCGATACCTCCACCACAAAGTGTTAGTGCTAAATTCACAGATCAAGATCACCAAATGCTTAAGCACATACAGTAGCATGGAATTTTTTTATTTTTTTTTTTAAATCACCAATCATAGTGGATTTCCATGACTGCACCTAAGATTGCTATGCACAATGTCAAGTGTCTGCTGGAGGGGTTTGAAGCACATTGCCCCAGAATTCTTAAGCAGTGGAAAGTGGAATAATAAATAACGCCTTATTATGTGGAAGCCTGATGGATGATTCTAGATTTGGCACAGGTCCGGAGAACACTACCTACTGTGTATAGTGCCCACAGTAACGTTTGGCGGGGGTGGGGCTGTTTAATGGTTGGGGACTGTTTTTAGGGTTTGGGCCTCTTGGTGAGTGGTGATAATGCTACAGCATAGATAGACAATTTTAGACAATACTATACTTCTAACTTTGTGGATAAATGTTGGCGAAGACCCTCTACTGGTCCAGCATGACCCCTGTGCAACATACGAGGGCGGAAAATTAGGATGATTCCAAGTCCCGAAGAGACAGTCTGATCAACTTGTACTAAGGAATGGGAAACACTGTGCAAAGACTTCCTCATCAGAGTCTCCAATTGGCAACCGTTTACTACAGCCTGAAGGCCTGCAACAACAGAAGCTTTCCAAAAGCAGCAATGCACCAAATAAAACATGTAGCAGGTACGTTTACCACGCTCTATATTAGCATGCCAAGGACCAGGCCTGGGGTGGCTTTCGCACATTCCTGATCAATGTAACCTCATCTGCACCAGCGTAATGTCCACAGCCAATAAACTTGCATCTAAATGTACTCCCTTTAAATATTCTCTCACTTTACAGTCCAAATGAACTGACTGAACCAATTGGGTTTAGCGCCAACATGCTAACAAAACATACTACCAAAACACCCTCGGGGAAGAAGCCATGGTGTTCTAGGCTTTGCCAGGCGTTTGAGGTTTGGGTTCTTTCCCCGGTGTTGCACACTCCTTTCTCTCCTGTGTTTGGATGCCGTGGTCTAAGCCTGGTGGCCCAAACCACCATGATGTCAACCCAACAATGCTGCTCTGCCCGGTAACCGCATGGACCGCCGTTTGGTAGCATCACATGTTCCCTTCTGAAGGAAAACAGGTGGGATTTTGGGGGGGGATCATGTCGCACGTGTCCGGTTTGGTTTCTAAATATAGCTTTGATTCCAGTAAGTATGTGGGACTGGGTAACTATTTCTACACATACAAAAACAAATAAATGAATGAAAGTTAGGAGCTGAATGGAAAGTGATAATAATAAATTGGCCGGACCAGTACTTATTTTAAGGGCCTAAACATTGTAATAATTGATAACATCTGCAGGTATTTTATACTTATT
Source organism: Prochilodus magdalenae (assembly GCA_024036415.1). NCBI lineage: Eukaryota > Metazoa > Chordata > Actinopteri > Characiformes > Prochilodontidae > Prochilodus > Prochilodus magdalenae. The sequence continues at coordinate 9,891 of JAMWET010006261.1, forward strand.
TCATATGTTTCTTTAGATTAACCCGTTACGATTTAGAGCTTCCCATATATGTGCTATTCTCCACCCTCTTGCTAACATTGTGTGATGGGGAAAACTTAATGAGCTGGTCAAACTGAATATGTCTACATTGGGTAAAAAACTGGGTGGAAAACATTGAGACCTTAACACTGGCCTAAATCATTGTCATTGTCCAGCTTTACTACAGATATACAAGCTCAGTTCTATAAGTATGTTGATACAGTATGTAAACTGCAAATACAACTCTTATGTAATTAATGTACTGATGTAATTGTTTTTGTATCTACATTAACTGACCATTTTATCAGCTACACTTACCACACAGCAACACTTTACTATAACTGACTGTAGTCCATCTGATTCTCTGCATGTTGTTAATCCCTCTTTTATTCTGTTCTGTTGTGGCCAGGACCCCCACAGAGCAGGTATTATGTGGGTGCTGGACCATTCTCAGCACTGCAATGACACTGACATGGTGGTGTGTTAGTGTGTGCTGGTGTGAATGGATCAGACACAGCAGTGCTGCTGGAGAATTTAAACACTGTGGCCACTCACTGTCCACTCTATTAGACACTCCTACCTTACTAGTCCACATGGTAGATGTAGAACTCAGACGATGGCTAATCTGTTGCTGCACAGTTTGTGCTCCTTGTCCTCCAGTTCTGCAGTTCAGCAGTGACACTGAGGTGTCTGATCCCCTCACACCAGCACAACACACACTAACACACCATTGCCACATCAGTGTCACTGCAGTGCTGAGAATGATCTACCACTCACATAATACCTGCTCTGTGGCGGTTCTGTGGGAGGTTTTGACCATTGAAGAATAGGGTGAGAGGGGGATAAAGTATGTAGTGAAGTAGATAAAGTCTATAATTGTAGTACTACAAAGTGCTTCTGTATGGTAAGTATTTTTATTATAAAAATTAAAAAAAGTAGTGTAGGTACAAAAAGGTAGTACTTAAAATTGCTTGGTGAGTGGATGTGCTTATTCTGAAATTGATGCCTGCAGTCCCTTCCAAAAATGTTGGGGCATATATATACAGGCCTAACAGATTATAGTAATCACTACCATCTGTGTTTACTGGTATTTTGCCCACTGTCCCAACTTTACTTTGTTTTTGTATTTATTAGAGCCTACTGGTGTGGTTTTGTGTTCACCGAACAATGAATGGCACCCACAGTTTCTATACATTATTGTGATAATTACATTACATTAAAGTTGTATCTCACTGTTTGAGGCTTTCTGCTACAGTGAACAGCTGAATTTAAAATATACAGACAATAGCGGTTTGTGTTTGTAATCCAGGGTTAGCATCCTCGAGAGAAAAGACTCTAGAACTGTAGCATCGACTTCATTATGGCATTTTCATTAGTTTGTTTTATCACTCTAAGAGTCTGCATACGTATATGGGGAACTGTGCCAAGATTCATTCACACACACACCTACGCTCTCCCATTAAAAATGAAGGAGGAAGGCAGGAGTGGTTAAGAGACTCTGGAGAGAGGCTGTTGAACACCTGTTCTTTGTGCTATGGGGAAGATTTAAGAAGATGTGCTTTGCGTGTGTTTTCCGAGATGAGGTGGCCAACATGGGGGCCGTTTTGGACAGCACTGGTACTGCTGCGGGTTTTCTGTTTGTGTGGATGTGGGAAATGACTGCAGAGGGAAACGCTGGCGGGGTGGAGGGGTGGGTGGTAGAAGAAATATAACATGCATCATGCAAAGCTTTGTGTTTACAGTCATTCTAGTAGATTCAGCCACTGCGGAGATCACAGCATAGGTTTAGAAACTGCACCAGTCAACCTGGAAAGGTGGCTAAATGTTGCAACTAATAACCACTGTTAGTTTTTGTCTTATTGCTATTGAATGCAAATTATCAAACACCCCCGGGCAAATTACATGTGTTCATTTTTGAAGGGGAATTGTTCTAAAATGTATTGACGCATTCAGTATGAGCACAATCATTAATAGAAGTTAGTATATAATTCCTAATAATAAAGTATAGTGCTAATAGATCCTAAATAATTCATAGTATGTACTGAAATTACAATAGACTCATTAGTTACTGAATATTTTACAGTAAGTACTGAATAATTCACAGTAGATATCCAAAAAACACATCAGAAACACATTACACATTACAAACCTCACATATTTCATAGTATATACTAAATAATGTATAGTATTTACTGAATAATTCATAGTAGATGCTGGATAATTCATAGTATACTTTCAATACTTCATAGAGAATATTGAAGAATTCATAATAGATGTATAATTCATAGTTAAAACTGAATAATGCGTAATAAATGGCGAATAGCAGTCTTAAATATAGCCAAGAACTTGATCATGGGCCATTAAAGTGATGGTAATAAAGCACAATGCTCTAAAAGCAATACTTCTGCTTCTATATCACAGAGCCCAGGGGTCAAAACACAGCAGGACAACATCACAGGCAAATCCCTAGCAGCAACAGAAGACCAAGCAACCAGAGAGAAACACATCTGAAGCATGGCTCAGACTTCGGTAGGTAACATGGAGACCAACAGGCCTATAAAGGGCTATACGTTGCAACCTTAAACACTCTCAGACCAGCTGCAGGTGTGGAAAGCAGAGGACAGCAGGTGGAGCCTGGGAGAATCCAAGTGGAGTGTCCCCAGAGGGGGGGAGACATCATGACAGTGCTGTATAAGTATTACAGCTGCTGTAATTAGATCGTTATTGGAATAATATGCTGGAAGAAGCAGTGATGCTGAAGCGATGGCATTTGATGGCAGAATTGCAAACACAAGCACGATTTACCGAATATGATACAGATGCCAAAGATAATATCCAACCTCATATTTCCTCTGTCAGCATAGACCACATTTTACCTTCCTGTGACAGACACGTCAGTCAGCACAACACATCACAACACGGCGTTACCTACATTACGCTGCAGATGATTCCACAGATTTTAATATTGTGTTTAGATTCAATTCATAGGCTGCACATTTCCTACAGCTATTAAACCCATCATTTTAAATTCTGCAGCTGGAGTTCCAGGGAACAAACAGTAACTGTAACAGAGCTGGGAGGAAGAGAGAGTTCAGATAATGACTGTAGTGTATTGTCTAAGCAGTATTCAGAATTTATTCCCTCCATAGGACTGAGCAATGGATTGCTTAATAATGGCTATAGACTGCTCTCATATCTCTAAATACACTAGCAACACCTTAGGGAGCACCAGGATACCAGTACAGTACAGCTACTCAATCTGATGACAATTAAGTATACCGTTTAAAATGATTTCAGTGTGGCAGGAAATACATGAGCTGAAGTATTATCCACATTATTTAAGTATGCTAATGGTGTACTTAACTATGTACCTTTTTTGTGAGGGCAGACGTGCGTTCTCTACCACGAGTACCGTTCTTTATGTAAACAATCATTTGCTGCTGGATTTTTTGTACACATAAAATTGCTAGATTGTGTAATTTCTTTTTGTATGATTTCCCCTACCAAATAAAGTAGCCCATGGACAGTTCTACAACAGTTCTAAGCACTCAGGCTTTCAATATTTACCAGGATTCTGTTGTGATGTATTTAAACCCAAGGCATTCATTCAGATAGTAGTAATTTACAGTAAATATATACAGTAAATATATAACCGTCATTTTTGGGTACTTTCTATTGGGCTGACTGTCCAAAATCCAGAACTTTAGCTTTACACTTGAATACTTACAATTGTATTGTATTCAATGGTGTTAAAAAAAATACACAACATTAAAAGCTGTCTGGTACTTTTAGGTGATTCCTGAAACACAAAGACCTTTAAGTCCATAGCTAGACCCTTATGAAGTGCATGGCTTCCCCTCATGACCACATGATGAGCAAAGTAAATGCATCCAAAAGACTGAAAATCAGTGTGTAACATTAAGAACCATAGCCGTGTCTGTGTGGAGCTGTTCACAGCTGTGTTTGCTAGTCATGTACTGGCTGGCGTTTCATAGTTTGAGTCAAATTGAGCTAAAATGGTCACTACTAAACCAATCACTACTGAAACATTTGGGAAAGTCTTCAAGTTATTAATGTTTTGGTAACGACAAAACGTCGTTGAACCATTTATTATAATAACTCGTACCAGAAGGATTTTAGTCTTTGATGTCGAAACAGCTCGTGTACACAAAAACAGTAATATGATTTAAGCATGACATGTGACTGTAACTAACCCCTCTTAAATACCCAGTATAACAATGCTTTAACACTGTATGCAATGATTATTACGCAATAAAAATATAAGACACCCAGATAACACATTTTCAGAGGAAAGGGGATTTTACACTAAAGTCTTCTGTGATTTTTTTCCCGTTCTCTGGATGATCCCTTGGTGTAGATTTCCCGCTGTGACCTTGGAACGATCATATTCTGCTGTGGTCAATGACCACGCCAAACTGCTTATTTTTCTGACAGTCAGTTTTATGTTGATCACTGCACATCACAGATGCTGCAAAATCTGATTTTCTGAAATGCAATACTGGGTTAAGGGTTACGTGACCATCAGTCTGGCCCAGGCTGGACCACATGGGGCAAAACAACATATGGTTCAAGTCTAATTCACCCGTTCTCCACCCGCCCACACAAATGGAATAGCTGGCAGTACGGAATATGGACACAGAGTTTCCATTTTATGAGAAACCTTGTATAGCCACTTTATTAGAAACACCCACCTTGTACTTCCACGTACACTCAACATTGAAAACAAGTAGCACCCAAAAGGATTCAACCATCTGGAATAAAACTTGGCGAGCAGGTTTGACACCACAAGACAAGCCAATGACTCAAGTTTTACGCTTGGTCGCACATGTAACGTAAGCCAGGACAGGCCTCTTCATATCTATAGGAGCAGGTCATCTTCCAACGGAGGCTCCAATGTAGGGCAGCTGTGTTGCTTCAGTAGCCCAGAATAGACAAAACCCACACGATCCATAAAGACTGCCTGTCTTATTTTTGTGGCAGCTCAAATTTGGTGGTGCTATAACACTTATTATAACACTCTTATTTGCCAGCTTATTAAAATTTCCCATTGCACCTTTAACCCATAAGAGCCCACAGTGATGTCACAAGAGTATGTGTCACAAGCCTTTTAAAAGTCTGTAAAGTTCTTTATACTGATTTATTCTTCACCTGAACACATGGAGTCCCTGAGTGGCCTATACCGAAGATCCTTGATCCAGTCACATGACAGTTGGTGAACATATGACCTCATTTAGGAAATGGCAATGTGCTTGGTTAGTGCAGTTAGAGACAAAACCAGCTCATTTTAAATCCATTTAAGAGCTCTAATGTTCTAATAACTTGTTCGATATTACACATACCCATATTCTATATTATACATACCCATATTCTATATTATACATACCCATATTCTATATTACACATACCCATATTCTATATTACACACACCCATATTCTATATTACACATACCCATATTCTATATTACACATGCCCATATTCTATATTACACACACCCATATTCTACATTACACATACTCTATATTACATATACCCATATTCTATATTCCATACACCCATATTCCATATACCCATATTCTATATTACATATACCCATATTCTATATTACATATACCCATATTCTATAATATATACCCATTCTGATGCCATTTCTAGAACACCATGATGGAATACCAGTTGTTGTGACATATGCTACCAGAATAATAACCCCATCATACTTACTGAGGATGCCATGTGACCTCTTTGTCACAATAAGACTGATATTTTATGATCTTAACTGACCTTTCATTATTTTCCCTTAAGTGGAAACAGGTCTGGTCTCTTATGGCTTAATGGTGCTGCTGTTATATTCTGGTGCCTGACTTATGGGAAGTTGGTGAATGTCTTTATGAGCATTAAAAGAGTAATTAGGATGTTTTGCCAAAACCAGCTTATCAAGGGGAAGTAGAGATATTAGGCTGAATCTGAACTGAAGTAACAGCTGGAGCTAAAGTGGAGCTGCTACTATGCACTATTGGCATAAGCATGCTAGGTGGAACTGGGTGTTTATTGCTGGAAAAGCTTTCTGTGTTGTGAGAAGTTTGAGAACCCAAAGTTTCAAACTCACTTCATCATAAAGTATTTCATTCTACTGTAAGACGACGACACATCTGAAAGCCCAGACCTCAACATCACTGATGTTGCTTGGAGGGTGAATAGCAGAGAATGCACACAACATTTAAAACAGAACTTTGGAGGTGTGGAGAAATATTCCTGCAGATTGAAGAAAAACAAAACAAAAACCTGTATGCGAGTCTCCTAAAAAGGACAGAAGCTCTAATTATGATCAAGAGTGGAAACATGGATAACTAAAACATCTGACATCATATCTGAGCAGAAATGGCCTGTACAGGTCATTGTTTAGGCCTCCATAGAGGCCGTGTAAACTGGAGAAATTTACATGCTCCTTTAAAACGCGGTGTTTTTCTTGAATGGCCATCATGTTGGCCTAGCTTCATGTGTAAAAGACGTTTAGCCTGCGGGGGAAACACTCTGTGTCAAATAAATTTGAGAAATTGAATGCAATTACGGTTTAACAATGACATAATTCGTCTGACATCATTTCATATTTTCCCTCTGCTGAAACGGTTGCTAAAGCGGTTACTGTTTCGCTGGAGCTGTGTAGCGTTCCTTTCCTGTGTGGCCACACTGGACCGTCTGTGTGGATGCTAAGAGTTGTTCCTGAGCTTCTACTGTGAGTCAATATGCCACAGAAAAATTCACCATATATCATTTACTTTTATTGTAGTTCATTATTATTTATTTTCTTTTTTCTGCAGTTCAGGATGCCTGCTTTGAAGTCATCGAGGTTGTAAACTCGATGTAGCATAGACTATTTACTTTAAGAGTTATAACTTTTTCCCTCCATATGTTTTTCTGTTTGTCGAACTTAAACTGACCAGCACCAAAGGAGACCACAGCAGCCGCTCAGTCAGCACTTTTATAGCTCTTCATCTGTAATTTTCATCGCAGTTGTGCTCAGATCGGTCGTGCGTTTTTATTTCAGATCTACAATGTGAAAACCATGCCAAACAAAGCAGCTATAGCGGACATTGACGTTGGCAGACAGGGCGTAGATGATGTTATGGGGTTTTATGAGAGATTGTGGTCATGTTGGTGTTTCTGTACGACATTTGGAGAACCCTCTCAGACTTGTTTCATGGAAAAATGCAGCAGGAATAGAACATGCGAAAAGCACATACAACATGCATGACAGGGCTCAACACTACAGCACTAGGAGTAGTTTGGAGAACATTGTCAAATCTAGTTAATAGGACATTGTTGGAGTCTGACGTTTACTATCAGTTATTCTTGTGGTCCTGCCTAATTAAATATTTTCATATTTATTAAACTTATTCATATATCCCCACCCTATTTACATATTAACCATATTAGTTATACATACACACACACACACACACACACACACACACTTACATATACCTGCTTATCCAGCCTGCAGCAGTTTAGTTTTAGCCACTCACACTAAAGCTATGAGGAGTGCTTCAGCCTAGCCAGCCAATCAAAAACATACACAGAAGGTTCAACAAATCTAATATCATTTGTTATTCAGTGTTCACAGCGTCTTTAATTCTTCAGAGGTTCTATTCTTTCCAGGAGACCCGCTTTCAGTTTCAAAAATAAATCTATAGGGTTTTTCTTTCCCACAGCAAAGTTCAGGCTTAAGGCCACTGCACTGCACCGCACAATGCAACAAGGTCTAGAATTTTTAAATCATTGTTTTTAAATGGAGATCCATTGAAAAGAGAAACGTATTGTTTACACGCGCCGCATGTCCAGAAGACCTTCACCTACACCCTACAGGTAAATCTTCACTGAGAGACACTATTTCTGTATGTGTAGCTTAATAAATACCCATATCAGTCTAAATGCATCATCATTTATTGTTCCTGGTAACCTTTATCTTCCTTCCCAATCCAACACTTCCTTCCGGGTGCAACTATTTGATCAACAATGAGTGTATGTAAATACACGTGTGTACTACATTTCCATTTCCACCATGCTAGGCTGAGAAATAATTCCTGAAAAATGACAATATTCTTTTACCATTGGCAGGAACTGTTTTTAAACACGTACATGTCCATGCAGAATTTGTGTTTTCCCTGCCATTCAGACCTTTAAAATGGCCACCCATATCTGCCTGTGCTTGCGCCTTTCTCCTCTTTTTGACGGCCTTCTGCCGTGCTGAAAAAAAGCCCGGCCCCCTCCATTCTCCAATTACCACGTTAATTTTGGAACGCACACAAAAGGATGTTCTCACCAATCTATCAGACTATCAATCTACCTATCAGCTCGGGCCACTCGTTATTAAACGAGAAGCATAATTGAGTGTAATTAAAAGCCGCTCTAAGTGCTGTAATTAATGTCAGTTGTCGAGCGCTAAAAGGGGCCGCGGGAAGACTAATGGCTCCCCGCAGTTTGAAGATGAAGACCCAGGAAAACTCGTAGATGTTCAAGAGCAATTACTGGACAGACTGCACAAACAACGCCAGTGGACAGAGGGGGTAAGAGAGAGAGAGAGAGAGAGAAAATATGAGAGAGAGAACGAGAGAGAGAACGAGAGAGAGAGAGAGAGAGAGAGAGAAGGGTGCATGAATAATTGCTCCAGAATAAAATCTTCTCAAGAGGAAAGAGTCGGGGGTATTAATTCAGCATCCGAAAGGGGAAAACGATGCACTCGAAATTGCCCTTTAGATTATTATCCTCTAGAGTGGCTGTAAATGTGCGTGTGCTGTATTTATCATGGTGTTGACCCAAACAGTTTGTAAATAAATCAACAAGTAAACGCAGAACAGAGTTAAAATTAGCATGCAGCTGCTAAGCAGTTTCTCCTACGGCTGAACATTTTCCACATTTCACACTTGACACGGGACAATAAAAGTGCGAGTAAGGGACCATGTAGGTTTCTGCAATTTCACACTGTTGTTTTACTGTGCTGGACTGTTCTTAACATCTGTTTTTATCATTTCAGAATCAGCCTGCTGAAGAGCTTGAAGTTCTAGTGGAACTGGATTAGATTCATCATATGATTTGTACAGAATATGACTGTCTGATTGGCTAGGGATTAAGAATTCCTTACATACAAACTGGATAGAAATGCCATACCGTGCTTTTTGTTTGGTAATTCTTATAAAAGTAAAGAGGCAAATTTCCAAGTTTACCCCAAAGAAGTGCACTCAAACAGCAGACGATGCCATAAATACGAACATGGACAAATTCCATATTTGACCTAGATTTATACTGGATTAAAATGAGTGTGTGAAAATTACAGTCAGACTGTTAAAATCTACATACACTGCAGATTCATACGGGATTAAACTCTCTCCACATTTATTAGCATCACACTGTCACAACTACACCCTGCACATTCATACCGGATCAAAAACACCCCAGACTTCTTACTGCATGTCTGTAGAAACTACGCATTCTACAACTTCATACTGGATTAACATTTCTCAACAATTTTTACTATTAGAATTTTTTAAATCATTCTAGACTTTACACTCACGGCAGACTAATACTGGATTAAAACCAGTCTACAATTATTACTCTCCGACTATAACTGCAGATTCATACTTCATTCTACCTTCCCTTTACAGCACTTGATACTCCATTGTTTCTTTCATTTCCTTCCTTTCCCCTCACCTGCACGGCTTCTCAGCTCAGAGTGCCTGTGTGTGCTAACTTCAGACACGATTTATGCTGCGAGAGTTTAACTTTGTCAGGAAAGGTTGGAAGGAATAAAAAGATGATAAATCATCGCTGTGTTTCCAGCTCGGCATCCCTATTGATAGCTGCTGAAAAAAAAAAAAAAACCAAAAAACAAAGGAGTCCTCTCAAAAGTCGGCAGCATTGAGGCTCCTAAAAACACAGGGAATAAAGGCGAATGAAAGTTGTGTTGCAGCGTGGAAACCTTCAAGGTTCAGAGGCCAGACTAACCTTCACTTCCATTCGTTTTTAAAGCACTTAACAGAACGTGGTGAACATAAAGAGTCGACATGCTATGCTAACCATTGGCCTGGGCATTGTTCCTATGTTATTTAAGACCAAAGGAAAATCAACATCTTCACAGCAGCAGAGCCTCCACGGTTATTTATTCCTCTATTCATTTATCATTTCAGCCATCAATGCATCCTTAAAGTCATTAAAGCCCTGATCAGGAAGGGGAACACTGCATAAATAAAGACCTTGGTGGAATCTGTGTGGGATGAACAAAAATAAAGAACTAGTCAGGATTAATGTTCCATAGACAGAATTATTTATATGAACCTCATGGAGTGCTTTTAAATGTACAGTAGAAGCCATATCGCCCCCTACACTTCCTGTAATGCACCACACTGTGTCAGAGCAAATGTGCTGGTCATATGAGCATTATAAAGCAATATAGCTATGGAGTAAATAATGTGTTTTAGTAGTAGTGAGATCGCCTAATACGGTATCAGTAATACCATTATAGTAGCCGGATCTTCCAGTCTAGCTTTCTTATTTACATTATCTGCAGAACGCAGAGTGCCATGCTGAGGGTGGGCACCAGTAGAGGAGCCATATTATGACATGTGTTTGTTTTGCGGTAGCTGAGTGATGGTTTACTTGTTTTACTCATTTATACCATTCAGACACGCAGCAAAAACATGCCTGTGGTTATGTGGAAATACATCATTCTGCAGGGATATTGAATCTTCTCTCTCAATAAGCAAACATACTGCGAGAATACAGACATAATCCTCAAATGTTTAGCTTTCAATAAAATGCAGAGGGTTAGAGAGTGGAACTAAGGGGTTTAACATTTGTTTAATGATTGTGATCTTTACAGCCCAACTCTGTTTATTTAACTGTATAGTGGAAATAATGGTTTTTCAATCAAATGCTTGAAACGGCAGATATAATTTGATGGGAAACCCATTAACAGTTGTATGTGGCAGAAATCAAAACCTAACCGTTAAATCGCCAATGGCCATAACTTTAGCCCAGTGAGTAAGATTATTCTTAACAGCCAAGTGGGTCTGCTTGACAGATGGCTATTCTAAATTTATTAAGCCCATTTAAGTCATATAAAAAGTGGCCTGTGCAAACGTTATGGCACATTTTATGTTTTATAGGTTTTCCATCACGATAAACTCGAACTGTAATTGTGTATTAAAGTGTGTTCTCGCTAACTTAGTCAGACTGTCTTGAAACATATCACATTACTCCAAAATAAGGACTTTAAGGCTTGTGCCTCATGCCTACCTTGAAAATACCTAGAACATTAATGGGGGAATTCCACCAATTTAGAATTTTGACATAATTCAATCACTATAAGAAAGAAAGTGAACAGTCATTTACAGTGTTTTGGTGTAAAAATGCTCTATTGGAGAGAAACATACAGAGTCAGAAGTGTTTACAGTGGTGGTAATGGGAACCAGACATCAAGCTCTAAATGCTCCTTCACAGACAACTACTAGTATTGTGCAAGGGATAATGCAGGGCATTTTAAAAACAAAGGAGTCCCCAAAGAAAGCACTTTTTACCTTTACTATAATCATCATTTCTTTTTAAGGTACCTTGTACTGTAGGGTAATGTTCCCCAGGTTACATAGCACCTAAGGAAACTGTCATGACAGCTGGTATAAGCCTACATAAGCTTATTTTAACATCATCTATAACAAAGGCTGCTTTAGTCAACCTTGATCAAATGATTTTAGCAAATGATGCCTATGGGAATAAGCATGTATGAAGGGTTATATCAGTTGTCATGATAAACTTGTCTAGGCATCATGTAGCTTAATAAACAATAACAGGAAAGTGTTACTGACTTTAAAACTCACAAGACATGTAGCTTTGGTGGTGGTATAGAAATAACAGTTAGTTCTAAATCAAATGGCAATATTTGCATTGACCAAATTGTCTGGGTTACTAACACCACCACTGTAAAAGTATTTTTTTGTGCAAGTATTTTCTATAATGCACCATTTCACATTTAAACACTCTGCTTTGTATACACTTTACTACCTAAATTATGCAGAAATGTGGAAAAATAAGTGGATTTCCTTAACCAACCATTTTAATGTAATATTCATAATTTTTGTGGAAATAATGTGCATTTTTGGAACAGTATATTCAATGCAACATTTTTTTCACTCTACTATATGTAACCATTAGCATCTCATAAATATAAATGGCCCTGGTCTTGACATGTGGAAGTATTTACCGAAAATACATAAGCACAGCTTGTAAGGGTCATGTGAAAAACAAGAAAACGCATTGCCTTTACTCCCCTGTGCAAAAAGCTTTCTCCATGTTGGCTAAAGAGGGGGTGGGAGCGCATGCCTTTGGAAGTGTGCATGTGCAGGTGCGGTGCTGCGAATCAATCAAATGATGAGGTAATGCTAAATAAAGAGGAAAGAAATACAAAATTCTCATTCGCCCACCGATTCTGTTTCACCATATGGGGTTCACTTCCTTAGCATGCCGTAAATACACTGGTGTGTGATCATTTCTTCCAGATGCCGTTCTTCTGCTCTTCTGCTGTTCTGCGCTAATATATTACCCTGACTTCCTAAGGCTGGAGCATGACTCAGCTCAATGAGACTTTCTTTTGACCTTACTGGGGAAAGAATAATGCCCACGGTACTATTTAGCCCAAGCTAATGTAATAAAAACACTGTAATTAGCTTAGCTAGGCAGCGTACGCTGCACCGGTTTTGGATTAACTCCTACAGATTTCAGCCGAGCTAAATTCTAATGTAGGAGTAAGCTAAATTAAACTCAGAAGGCCTTAATTCAACTTGGGCGACTCCATTGTGAATACTACAGGGGTGTTCAAATCAGCACTGCAGAGCTGAGCATTTCCCTCAAGTTAGCAAACCTGATTCTCACCCACTAATTACCAAACCCTTCACGAGGTAGTATTAGCAGAGGATAAACATTAACGCCTATAGTGCTTTGGCTCTAAAAGGACTACAACAGGCTTTCACATGATTACTACATACACCATATGGCCAAAGGCATGTTCCCACCCCTCCTAATTATTGAGTTGAGGTGTTTTAACCAAACCCACTGCAAACAGCTGTACAAAATCAAGCACATAGCCATGCAATCTTCGTAGACAAACACTGACGTAGAGTGGGTTATGCCAAAGAGCTTTGTCTTAGGATGTCACCTTTGTTGTAAGCTGTTTGTAAAATGTCTGCTTTGTGGTCAGCTATAAGCATCATACCATGTATACTCTTTCACATCACCCACTATAAAATTCCAAACTGCCTCTAAAGCAACATTAGCACAAACTTCATCAAATACATGTTTATAGCCAAGTAGCCGTTCACAAGCCTAAGTTCACACTGCGCAATGCCAAGCGCTGGCTGGAGTGATGTAATCCATGCTGCTCCTGGACTCTGGAGAAGGGGAAGTGTGTTCTCTAAAAGTAATGAACAATAGGAATCTGTCTGAGGAATGAATCTGGGTTTGGTGGGTGCCAGGAAATTATGTTTAGTGCCATCAGAAAAGTTTGATGGCAGATGCATAATGATCTTTTTAGGGTTTGGGTTCCAGAAAAACGGTCATGTTAATGTTACAGCATGCAAAGATTAAAGATTAAATGTAACCCTTGGTAGATGCCTTGCAAACAGTCGACATATAGGCAGCTCAATTTACAATAATACAAGCAGGACAGACAAGCCATTGGCAATATTAGTTAAGCCTTGTTGTACAGGCTGTAATGTTAAATGTATCCAAGTATGCAGTGGGTTTGTTTACTTTTTCCTCTTTTCTTTCAAAAGGAGCTAGAAGTGCTGCAAGTAGTATTAATCTCACTAAAAGATCCTCTGTCTGTCAACATTTGCCACTGAATGACAATATAGAGAATCTTTTACACTTCTAGATGAAGATAACGTTATAGATTTACTATTACAATTATTAGAATAGTTAGATTACTATTTTTTAAAAATATTGTTGAATTGCTTCCTTTGCCTCTGTTTTTAACCTGGTATTGTTGCCCGCTGAAGTACATCTGTCTTGAACATGATAGATGCTAATCTGGCTTTGCTCCGATTGAGGACTGGGCTGTTCATGAGCTCCTTCTGATCATCTTCCAAAGGACAGGAGTGTCAATTGGAGCTGAACGGATGAAGAAAGCCCAGAGGACACTTAAATGGCTGAGAGAAACGAGAGGAGACATAAACACACCAGTCGTCCATCGATCGAAATGAATCCCAGGGCATTAGCCGCTAATCATCCAAAGGGCTGGCTTCTGACTGCAAATACCCTCAGAGACTCGCTCGACATGAGCTTTCTCCCTCGTGACCTATAGAGTAGATAGTCTTTTAGTGGAGCGTTTTACAGCAAAAACAAACTCTGCACAGTACAACACTGAGCAAGGTCCTCTTTACTACATACTTTCGATTGTTGCTAGCCTGTGTATTAGCACACAAACATTCATAAAAATTAAATGGCGACTGACGTCATAACAGACGGGTTTCCTGGAGAAATACAATGCATATGGTCACTAGGAGCTAATGGGAAATCATAATGCAGTGTCCTTCCATAAACTACTCATATTTTTGTCCGGCTTTGTTTTCACCATCATTAAACCTAATGTTGTAATTAATTACATAATTTTACAAAAATGTGACTTAAAATATAAAAGTAACATGTATGCTCAAAGTACTTTTAAATTTAAAACACTAAAAATATTGTATTTTTAAACAATTGCATTATATTTACCATATAAATAAAAGCGTATTTCCTCAAATAAAGACCAATTCTATTAGCCCATATTAATAAGTTGCAATCCTGCCATGCAATTAGCAATTAGTTATGCAAGATTTAGTTCTCATGTGAACAAAAATAACAGTTGCACTGTACAAGTCAAAATGTCTAGAAAATCTAACTGTTTTTGTCATCAAATTATAAAATTCAGACGTTTGAGAAAATGTAATGAAATAAATCAGATGCCATCAGTCAAATTTATGAGGATATGCAATTTAGGTAGTACTTCCAAAAAATAATTCCAGAAAATATGATGACATCATGCTGTATATGAATTCAGTTAAAAGGTTAAATTGAGTTTCTGTGTTGGCTATTCGTGACTAACTAGATATGTAAGATAACACTGTAGCAAACTGGTTCACCAAGTTGGTCCTTCATAGCCTAGCAAATGTAACTATGACACTGTAAAATGACATAGTACTTGTAAATCTGGAACCTTGATTTCGCAAGAGTTTGGTGGTAAGAGTGATCATTACTTAAACTGAAAACCAAAGAGGAAGAGCGCATGACCACTGAATGCACCAGCACCTATTATGATGAGTAAGTTACCAGCCAGCCAACATAGGGACCCCCTAAATATCAGAGCTGTATTTTTGCACACAGGGTAGGGACAAACATTTAACTCAATAATACAGACAAATCAGGACAACATTTATGTTGGAAGAAATAATGGATGTTATTGGTGTGTATTATTATTATTATTTATGTGCAGTGCACAAGTCAACAACCAACTTCAGACACCAGACGTTTGTAGTATGAGGGATGTTGTGGTGCGTTTTTCATTCAAACGCACCACAATTCTTAATCAGAATCCTGAGCAGTGCATTCACATTGGTCAGTTAAGTAGCGGTTCAGAGTTGCACGATGCTCATTCCACTACTGTAAAGTCATAACACTCGAAAAGCACGCGTCTCGGCCAATTGCGCAGAGACATGACAGACTTTCCGCGACCTTCCAGAACCTTTTCCGCAACCTTCCACATCCCTCCGCTCTCTCAGCTAGCAGTCAATGAAAACATGACATCATAGGGCCTCCTGCCCAGTTTCTCACCAGAAAAAAAAAAAAACACATTCAGTTCTTTCTCAACGGCCACCTCCACCGCTGACATCCCTTGTGCCTCACAGCTAGCCTTTCTGAGCCTGAGTGTTTTTCTTTTCTCACTTTCACTCCCTCTTTTTCTTTCTTTTTTCTTTTTTTTAAGGTGGCCAGATGTTTTGGCATGGTGAATGGAGCAGGAGTCCCTGTGCTGTATATTATTTTGTCAGTGCCTCATAAGTCAAACGCTCGTCCAGGTGCAGGTTCAGTTTAGTTGCGAGATGTGTGAACCTTTTTAAAGGAGGATGATTATTAACAGACTCATAAAGTCCAGGATCATGTAAAGCAAAATACCATGCAGCCTTTCACATATTCCCCATTAATCTGGTAAGGCTTTGAGTCGGTGGTTTGATGCAAAATGGTTGATTGTAGAGAAACTTACTGACCACCTGTTGAGTTAGACGTGCATGTTATGCTAAAATGGTTATAAATCTACATGAA
Organism: Prochilodus magdalenae; assembly: GCA_024036415.1. NCBI lineage: Eukaryota > Metazoa > Chordata > Actinopteri > Characiformes > Prochilodontidae > Prochilodus > Prochilodus magdalenae. Next base: position 26,269 of record JAMWET010006261.1, read on the forward strand.
TAAAAGCTTTCAAAGATAAGGATTGTTTTGCGCCTCCACCATGAATGGCTTTTAAAAAGAAGTTTTATACCCAAAGCTTCTCAGACCTCTACTTCAGGTGTCAGGCAGAGCATTCATGACCATTTTGTGTTTCTGTGAGGGAGCTTTTAGAGGTGGATGTCTGGTTTCCGTCACCACCACTGTAAACAACTCTGTCTCGATACCCTTCTCTGGAACAGAGCTTTTCGCACCAAACCACCCTGAAAGACCTCTGTTTACACCTTGAGCAGTTAATCATACAGAAATTCTGAAACTTTGGTGGAAATCCCCTTTAAAACACCTGTCTTGTATTATGTATTAAAAGGGCCATCTACAACATTTGTACTTACCAACACACTCATGAATCAGTTTACATGACTACTTTCAGCCTCTCTTTATCCCTGAGAAATAAGCAAGCAGTTTAAAACTGATGTATGACCTCTGTAAGGGATCTCAGTTCTGACTGGTCTCCTGGTTTTAAGCTTCACTGAAAAAGTGCAGGCTGAAACTTCATTATTTAATGAACATGAGGTTTAAGCCACACTAAGCTAAAAGGAAATTCTGCCAAATTTTCAACTCTCTGCATAATTAAATAATTAAAATGTTAACAGCGTCATTAGGAGTGGTTCGATGTGAGATGCTCCAGACGTCCATCTCTAACGGACCACTTATGTAAAGTTATTACAGGAAATGAAATGGTTATGAATACACTGCCTGATGTCTGGGACACTGTTTCAAGATAGTTTTGATTTTGGTGATAAAATGTTTAATCCATTCACAGCAGAGATACATCCATCCAAGGTGTTGAGGTTTTTTCAGATTTACCACCAACACACACACACACACACACACACACACACACACACACACACACACACACACACACACACACACACACACACACACAGACACTTTAAGCTATAAATTATAAAGAAACTATAAACTGTAAAGAAGTGATTTACTACAAACAAGATTAATAAGCTATATTTGTGATTTAGACATGTCCCCTAGTCCATCACCACTGTAAAGAGTCTATACAACAAACAGAATTTGTGTACATCTTAACTACAGAAACTAAAACTAATAGGAAGGAAGGTCACCAGGAACATTAAATGAAGATGAATTTGAAATAATATGGGTAATATTTATTGAGCTACACATACAGAAGTAGTGTCTCTCAGTATGATGTCGGGTCACCGTATTTGCTAACGCAACATACCAGATGTTGCGGCACGGAGTTGTAGAGGTTCCTAATGGTGTCCTGTGATAATCCATCCTATACAGCTTGAATATTCACGCACAGTTCCTGCAGCAGGGGTAGACCACCAGGGCTTCTGGACATGTGACAGCAAACTGTTTATCTTGGTGCTGAACACAATAGAACTTAGGTGGGATAGAATTTAGCAGGTGCATCATTCAAAACATGCAGATAAAATCTGACCGTGGCTGGTGAAGTGTCGCTACTAATCTTAATAAATGTCAGTATTTTGAGTTGATGTCTCAAAATAAGTCATTTTCTCAAAAATGTAATTAGCATCTCCATAACCACTGCTTTCCTCCAACAAATATAAAGCTAGTGTTTCTTATCTTCTCCAAATATTGAGTACATATCTTAACGTGATGATTATTTTCTTAAAATATTGTCTTGATCCCAAAATAAATACCTCTTTATCAGAATGTAAGGGTTTGTTATTTTCACCTAAGCAAAACATTTGGAAATGTTGGATATTTTTTCTCCTCTACTCATCAGGAATGGACTTTCATATAAAACTCTGTTGCCATTATTACAATTTGACTGGGAGAAAACAAAGTCATCCTGCACCCCCCATATTATCCATTTAACATGCTAAAGTGCAGAGATACACTCAGCTCTCACACATACACACTCACTGCATTCCCAAAGTTATTACATGACCCGTCCCACTCAATGTGCTCGGAATGTTTTAATGGAATCCATGCATCATTAAAGATAATAACAGTCTATTCATCGCTGGTCCAACATCAGCACCTTCCAAAAAACCTCATTCACTGAGATACCAGAGAGAGACACAGACAGACAGAAAAAGAGAGAGAGAGAGAACAGAGGAAGAAAAAAAAAGAACAAGAGAAAGAGAGCGAGAGAGAGAAACCAGGAAAAAAGTGAGACCATTACTGATCTCCTTTTTTTCTCTCCTCAGTTGTCCATTTTCATTCTCCCTTTTATCTATCCCTCTACATTTCTTTTTGTCCGTCCTTCATCACTATTTGCTCTCCATCTTCCCGATCTCTGGCCATCCCCCTTTTTGCTTCTGCATTTTTTTTCAGTCTCCTTATCCCCTCGTCCCACCCATCCTGTTATCATCATTAAACTTCTCTCCATGACTCTTTTTCCTGATGTCACCCCACTTCATCTCTTTCTTTCCTCTTCATTTTACTTTTCTGCCTCTTTCACTTTTTTCTTCTTATCGCTTCTTCCTGTACTTCTTCCTGCCTTTCTCTCACTTTCTGTCCTCCTTTCCTCTTTGTTCCCTTTCCTTCCACTTCTCTCTCCTTCTCTCTATGAATGGTCGGTTGTCATTTATGCAGGAGTTACAAGAGTGCTCAGAGACAGACAGATCAGGGGAAAGTTTAATGAATGTCAGAAAGTGATGTAGGTATAGTGGGAGAGAGAGAGAGACAGAGCGTGCGCGTCACTGCCTCATCTCCTCTGAACCAGAAGACAGTGCAGTCAATGAAGTGAAAAAGGCCGATTCATTCTGTCTGTCTTTCTTTCTCTTTATCTCTTGCTTATTCTCCCTCTCCCACTTGTTCATCTTTCTCTCACTCTGTCGGTCTACTGCTCATTCTTCCTCACTTGTTCTTTTTTCTCCTTTTCTCTAACACTTTCTACTTTCTATCAGTCTTTCCCGGAGCCTCCCATGTCAAATATTATAGAGATACAGACAGACAGAGAGAGAGAGAGAGAGAGAGAGAGAGAGAGAGAGAGAGATACAGACAGACAGAGAGAGAGAGAGAGATACAGACAGACAGAGAGAGAGAGAGAGAGAGAGAGATGCAGACAGACAGAGAGAGAGAGATGCAGAGAGAGAGAGATGCAGAGAGAGAGAGAGAGACAGAAAGAGAGACAGAAACAAAGGATAGGAGGGAGTGAGAAGTAAAAAGAGAAATAATGAAACAGGAATTAAACACAGTAAACGAGAGGAAAGAAAAATGAGAGGAGTGAGGTGACAATGAGTGAAGAGAAATGTAAAAGAGAAAGTGTAAGAGAATGTGAGAGATGGAAGCAGAAAGAGTAAAAAAGAGAATTAAAAGAGAGTGCAGAACGGTAAGTAATAGAAGGAGAGAAGAAATAGCTGAATGGAAAGAATGAAGGACTAACTAGAGAGCCCAAAAGAGAGAGACTGTAGCCCTATTTGGACAGGATTAGTTTTGAGGAGGCGGGGTTATGTAGTTTTACAACAGGGCGTCTGTAAAACAAAGAGACTGATTCATATGGGATAAGAAACCTAATGAGAAGCTGTAGAACACGACTCAGTATATACCACAATACCTACATTTAGAGTGAGTTATACATTCAACCTAATGAGAAACTGTAGAACATGACTTAGTATATACCACAATACCTACATTTAGAGTTATACATTCAACCTAATGAAAAACTGTAGAACAGACTCAATATATACCACAATACCTACATTTAGAGTGAGTTATACATTCAACCTAATGAGAAACTGTAGAACAGACTCAGTATATACCACAATACCTACATTTAGAGTGAGTTATACATTCAACCTAATGAGAAACTATAGAACAGACTCAGTATATACCACAATACCTACATTTAACTGGTCGTAGGTCAAACATATTGGTTCAGCTGGTCATATGTTGGCCATTGATCTAATCTACAACAACAACAATAAATACATACAGTGGGGTGCGAAAGTTTGGGCAGCCTTGTTAATTTTCCTGATTTACCTTTATAAAGCATTGATTGTTTGGATAAAAAATTGCGTTAAATATATCATACAGGGGACAAACACAGTGATATTTGAGAAGTGAAATGAAGTTTATATGATTTACAGAAAGTGTGCAACAATTGGTTATATAGGCAGGTGCATAAATTTGGGCACTGTTGTCATTTTATTGATTTCAAAACCTTTAGAACTAATTATTGGAACTCAAATTTGGTTTGGTAAGTTCAGTGACCCTTGCCCTCCATACACAGGTGACTCCAATTATGAGAAAGAGTATTTAAGGGGGGCAGTTGTAAGTTTTTCTCCTCCTTTGCATCTTCTCTGAAGAGTCGCAGCATGGGAGTCTCAAAACAACTTTCAAATGACCTGAAAACAAAGATTGTTCACCGTCATGGTTTAGGGGAAGGATACAGAAAGCTATCTCAGAGATTTCAGCTTTCAGTCTCCACTGTGAGAAACATTGTGAGAAAATGGAAGACCACAGGCACAGTTCAAGTCAAGGCTTGAAGTAGCAGACCAAGAAAAATCTCAAATAGATGGATAGATAGATAGTTTATTGATCCCGAAAGAAATTTCCCAAAGGAAATAAACAGAAGTGAAGGATGTTGAGAACAGTCAGAGTCAACCCACAGACCAGCACCAAAGACCTATAACATGATCTTGCTGCTGATGGAGTCACTGTGCATTGTTCAACTATTCGGCGCACTTTACACAAGGAGATGCTGTATGAGAGAGTGATGCAAAGGAAGCCTTTTCTCCGCCCGCATCACAAACAGAGCCGCTTGAGGTATGCTAAAGCACTTTTGGACAAGGTGCTGTGGACTGATAAAAACTAAAATAGAGTTAATTGGGCATAACAAGGGCCGTTACGCATGGAGGGAAAAGAACACAGCACTCCAATAAAAACACCTGCTGCCTACAGTAAAATTTGGTGGTGGTTCCATCATGCTATGGGGCTGTGTGGCCAGTACAGGGACTGGGAATCTTGTTGAGGGACGCATGGATTACAATCAATATCAGCAGATTCTGGAGACCAATGTCCAGGAATCAGTGACAAAGCTGAAGCACCGCTGGGGCTGGATCTTCCAACAAGACAACGACCCTAAACACTGCTCAAAATCTACTAATGCATTCATTCAGAGGAACAAGTACAACGTTCTGGAATGGCCATCTCAGTCCCCAGACCTGAATATTGTTGAAAATCTATGGGCTGTCCATGCTCGGAAACCATCAAACCTGAATGAACTAGAGATGTTTTGTAAAGAAGAATGGTCTAAAATACCTTCAGCCACAATCCAGACTCTCATTAGAAGCTATAGGAAACGTTTACAGGCTGTTATTTCTGCGAAAGGAGGATCTACTAAAGGTTTTTGGTGCCCAAATTAATGCACCTGCCTATTTTTGTTTAGATAATTATTGCACACTTTCTGTAAATCATATAAACTTCATTTCACTTCTCAAATATCACTGTGTTTGTCCCCTATATGATATATTTAACGGAATTTTTTATCCAAACAATCAATGCTTTATAAAGGTAAATCAGGAAAATTAACAACGTTGCCCAAACTTTCGCACCCCACTGTATATACAGTGGTGGGAAAAAATGTGTTTGCCCCTAAACCTAATAACTGGTTGGGCCACCCTCAACAGCAACAACTGCAATCGAGTGCTTGTGGTAACTTGCAATGAGTCTTTCACAGTGCTGTGGAGAAATTGTGGCCCACTCATCTTTGTTGGAATTGTTGAAATTCAGCGACATTGGGGGGTGTCGAGCATGAACTGCCTTTTTAAGGTCCTCCCACAGCATCTCAATAGGATTCAGGTCAGGACTTTGACTAGGCCACTCCAAAGTCTTCACTTTGTTTTTCTTTAGCCATTCAGAGGTGGACTTGCTGGTGCATTTTGGATCATTGTCCTGCTGAAGAAGGTCACGAACAAATGGCCGGACATTCTCCTTCAGGATCTTTTGGTAGACAGCGGAATTCATGGTTGAATTTTTCACAGCAAGTGAAAGCAGCAAAACAGCACCAGACCATCACACTACCACCACCATATTTTACCGTACGTATGATGTTCTTTTTCTGAAATGCGGTGTTACTTTTACGCCACATGTAATGGGACACACACCTTCCAAAAAGTTTAACTGTCTCGTTTAACTGTCTCGTCAGTCCACAGAATATTTTCCCAAATGTCTTGGGGATCATCAGAATGCTTTCTGGAAAAATTGAGATGAGCCATAAATGTTCTTTTTGCTCAGCTGTGGTTTTGGTCTTGGCACTTATAGTGGAGTCATGAATGCTGACCCTAACTGAGGCAAGTGAGACCTGCAGTTTTTTGGATCTTGTTGTGGGGTCTTTTGTGACCTCTTGGATGAGTCGTCGCTGCGCTCTTGGGGTAATTTTGGTTTGCCGGCCACTCCTGGGAAGGTTCAGCACTATTCCACATTTTCGCCATTTGTGGATAATGGCTCTTACTGTGGTTCACTGGAGTCCCAATGGCTTTATAACCTTTTCCAGACTGATAGATCTCAATTACTTTCTTTCTCATTTGTTCCTGAAGTTCTTTGGATCCTGGCATAATGTCTAGCTTTTAAGTATATTTTGGTCTACTTGGCTTCGTCACGCAGGTCCTATCTAAGTGATTTCTTGACTGAGAACAGGTGTGACAGTAATCAGGCCTGGGTGTGGCTAGAGAAATTAAACTCAGGTGTGATAAACCATAGTTAATTTATGTTTTAACTGGGGGGCAAACACTTTCACAGGGCCATGTAGGTTTGGATCTTTTTTCTCACTAATAAAAACCTTCATTTAAAAACTGCATGTTATGTTACTTGCGTTGTCTTTGACAAATATTTAAATTAGTGTGATGATCTATAACATTTAAGAGTGGCAAACATACTATAGATACACACACACACACACACACACACTCATCCAGATTTGTTTTTTATTTAAGAGAACATGGATCTCTGTGGTTTTCTCTGTTGACCAGCCACCTCTGGTGTTATGGGATATGAGCCGTGGGTCCCACAGTGTCAGAAATAGTCTGGGAGAGTTAAAAAGAGGGGGAAAGATTTTTCTTTTTTTCCTTGGGATTTCCGCGAGCCGTGACAGGCGCTGAAACCGCTGTGAATTTATCTGTGGGCTGTCAGAGGAATTAGCAGAGATAAGGGAGGGGGGGGGGAGTGACAAAAAGTTTGAAAGTCTGAAGTCCGAGAGAGAGGAAGAGAAAGATAGAGGGAGAGCACAGAGAGAAGGGGGAGACAGAGAGAAAGCGTGGGGGTGTATATATGTTTGAAGTGGTTTTGAATTCATCGACTTCCATTCTGGATTTGGTGCCCAAGGCCAACTGTATCTTTGCTCTGCCCCAAATTAATCTCCGCCATTGGCTCTCTTTTGAATTTTCCCATTTAAGAGAAAAGAGAGGGAGCAAGCGAACGAGAGAGAGAGGGGGAGAGAATCAGGAAGCCTGTATCTACACTAGGCTTTCAGACCAAAGCTCTGAAAGCTTATTCCAGGCCGTCAATCAGAGCCCGGGCCGTGTTAACAGCCTTAAACATTTCAGTGCGTAACTCCGGCTATAAAACCGCTCGGCGCATTGATGTGGAAGGGCTCGGAGGCTGCACGCTTTTACTGTGATAGATCTGTAACAACGACAGGTTTGTTTCAGCGCCATAAACTATTCTGCCTTCAATACACACTCTCTTTTAGCACTGAGCTGCTAACAAACTGAATAGAGGTTTATTATGAAAACAGACTTTCACAGTCAGGAAGATAATAGCGACCGAGATAACTTTCAATCTACTACATTTGTGACATGGGGTAAATCCCCAAAACAGCCCAAAGTATTTCTAGCACTGTATTTTGCCACCATATACATCATTTGTTGCCAGCTTCTTCCCCACTGCTGTGTAAAAAAATTATATGTATATATGTAAGTAATACTTTGTGACAGACTGACAGACTGGGGCTAGAAATGCACAAATTCAGCTTGATAATGGCTACAACTGAAAGGGGGAGCAGGTCCCTTCTGCTGGTCAAAGCTAGTGCTAACCATTATACTAAAGCTAAAGCATTAGCTGAGATATACAAACTTGTCTGGTGCACCTCAGTAATAGAAATAAAAAAAAAACCAAGCCCCCCACAAAAAAAACCCAAGCCCAATATTACATTACCCTAAATATCATGTATAGTTGAGTGGCAGGTGGAGGAGCGTCAGATAAAGAGGGTAAGATGAGCTCTGACCATATTAATGTTTGGGTCTTTTATCAGCATTTTGTACATACAGGAGCGCTCAGAATGGACATAACTGATCCTCTATCCAGTCCTGTGAAGCTTTAAGAATAGTGTTTGGCTCGAGTGTAGACTTTTGACTTTAGGGCAGCAGAAGCACGTCTGTTTGCTGCTTATTGTAATTCCTTGTCACTACACGGTATTTTACTGCCTTAGCTACAGCAGGATCAGCTTACAGCTAGCTTATAGTTCAGTGTGTCACACTTGCTTCTACAAACGTGCTTATTTTTTAGCTTTTGGTTTGTTTAGATACAATAATCATGTTCCTATGGAAAAGAGTCAGTGTTTTGGTGGACTAGTTTGACAGGACTGAATAAGTTGATGTGTATTGAAATATTTAGCTCCCACAGTGGAGTTTTCTCCCATCGAGCAGGCTTACATCATTACCAAACCCAGCCATCTGGGCCCAGCCTCCGCCAGTCAAAATAAATCATGGGCTTGTGTCTACAGCACAGCTTCTGAACGCTGGGATGTCTAAAGCAGAATGACAGCACATATGTCAATGAAGAACCCACACCTTACCACCTCACAGCTAATATGAATTCAAACAGCTCCCCAGATTCAAGCAATCAGAAAAAAGACAGCAGCGAAATTTACAATGGGCATTGCTCTATACATAAAACATAAAGCCAACATTTGAAGACCTTTCGAAAGCTTCTTCACAGTGATAAAAGGTTATGACCGATTTTGAAATATCTGATGTTCATCTTCTACTGTGTTTTTTGCATAACCATAGGATGTTCCACAGTACACGATAGGATCATGTTGAGAACATGTTTTACAATGGTGGGTTGTAACCTGTTTATGCCTGTTCCAGAACATACTGTTCAGTCTAGCAAAGTGACAAATTCACAGTAACATAGCACCAAACCACACATTGGCAGCATTCAACAGCAAATGCCTGCACCAACTTTGTACATGATGATTTTTGCTCAGTAACAATAATTTACAGGCTTTGACCCAATTAACGTACCATGCATGTACCACGGTGATGTACTATATACGTAAAAAAAACTCTTCCATTTGACTTACCGCATATGCATATTGGTTATGGCATGCTGAGTTGCAGTGCAGGGTCAAATCTAGGCAAAGGCTGCTATTTCATATATGCTACATACATCTAATAAATGGCTCTTCAAATGATTCTTTTGTAAAAGCAAAATAATGATTGAATGGTAACAATAAGTCTTTCATCATTGTCTTCCTAAATTTTTGTTTCTAAATTTGTTTTTGAGAAAGGTAAAGAAACCATATAGCTGTACACGTTTGTGTTTAACCATGTGTGGATTCTGTTTTTATCTAAGCAAAGCTCCCAAATAAGAAAACAAAGGCTTAGTGAAAACTGTGCAAGTGGATTTGAGGAAAGAAATTTCTTCATTACAATGGTTGGTAATTTTGCCTTAACTAAAATACCACTGAAGAACCATCAAGGTATGCAGATGGGTACACTGCGTGTCCACTCATCAGTTACTGTATTACTGTAGAAACACCTGTATAGGTGCACGATTACAGATTGCATTTCACCTGTTCCAGCACAGTTTTAATCAGCTTCCATCTACCATCAGACATTAGAAACGTCCAGCAAACTTACCTATACTCCACTACATCTCCATCCTGCAGTCTCTATTCAGTCTGTTCCGTTTGTCCTTCAGCCTGGCTTGGTTCATCAGTAGGATGCTAAAGTAAATAAATGAAAGCCCATGATTATTTTCTTTTCCTGTAGCATTCTGTACCTTCTGAATAAAAGCTCTTCTTTGATTTTCCTTCTGAAACAAGCACCAATCCATTTACAATTTTTTTTCTGCATCACTTTTTCATACACATATGACATACGGGATATGTTGACATATGTTGATATGCTTGTCCAGAGGGGTGTTTCTGGTCCCTCTGGTTGGGCTATAACCACAAGTCTTGTTTCTGTAGCCAGGGTTCTCTTTTCACTGCCAAAATCTTTCATTTGCATATGAATTATGAATTGTGTGGTAAAAGGCTGGACTAGGCGACTTTTGAGAGCATTTTTACTTATTACTTTTATTTTATTTATGAAAAGCAATGAGCATCTAATCTCGTAATGTTCCCAGTTTTCATTTTAGAAATCTAGTCACCTTAGCACTGTAGGAGTGACCACCTCAACCCCCATGCTTCATAGGCCCCGGCAGCAAGATTTTTTCCTAAATAATATATGTGTTTAAAGAGCACATCTGGACACAAGGAAATATGTTTGGCTAATATGGCACATAAACCTAATGTAGTGTTGGGGTTATGCACATTACGTCCCCTCACTCACAGCTGTGGAAGTCAGAAGAGTTCAGTTCATATGGTTGAAGTATGCTCATAGATGTGTTAACTGACACAGCTCGGCAAAGAGCAAGACAGATTTCGAACAAATGAACAGAACTAACTTAATGCAAAGATTTGCTGGATAAAATCATTTTGAAATGTGGAAAATGAGATACTGCTGAAGCCGATTTAGCTGGGACATGTGCTAATGAGGTTTATCAACAAAATACTGATCCTACCCAAAATACAGTTTACCCACATATGCAAGATATTTATGACTTGGCCAACTGGCCTGCAAATCGGCAAAACTATAGACCTCTTAGTTAATAGATCCCATGGAAATATTTAGCAGTGATTAACTGGAATTCATGGCAAAAAGGTCAAAAGACAAATGCATTTTTTTGCTTTTGCTACAAACTGTATACTCAAAAGATGGCAGCACTTATTGGAGGCATCATTCTCATTTCATTTCATTTTATTCTAGCTGACCTTGCATTTTTTTAAACAAATGCCAAACTTTTTTAGGGTAAATTTGGGGCAGTTTTTGAGGTAATTGCAAAATGTAATTCCACCGTGCATAAACATGTTAGCTGTATCAGAAATGTAAAAATCCATAACTATTAATCAGGACTTTCATTCAAAAGAGAGCTCATTTCAGTGATGGCACCTAAAACCAAAAACCCAATCCTCAGTGAGTTGAAGACAGCAGAATACTTCTTTGCAATTCTCCACTGCACACCAGGCACAAGTCATCAAGAGCAAATTCTATTAGCACTGCAATTTGTAAACATGACATCTCAGGAAATAATTGTTTAGGGTGCATTTCATACAGTTTGTACAGGCCTACATACAGAATTGTGAGGGGCCTAGAACCGGGTTGATGAGCTAGGTAAAAGGCTAGAAATAACAAATATGGTATTTCAGTCTATCCTAAATATCACACACCAGTATTGAAGCACTTCTCCAATTATTCACTTTTGCAATATATAATATTTATTTAGTGTGGCTATTGCATTCAGTTGCTTCTACATTTCACTGTTGTAGTTCCATAGTGCTTTAGCTGGAATTCAGATATTTAAAGTGCATTTGACTTGAAACTGTTTGTGCACCTACACAAGTAATGCTGGGCTGCCAAACGCTGAACCTGAACTTTGAGAATTGAGCAAAAATGAAGAATTGCCCACATATGGCATCCATCACACCACACAGTAGGTAGCCTTCCGTAACAAACCACAAACGCTGAGCATATTCATAGACAGGTTTCCAGCCAACCAGTCATCACGTTTCCTCTTCTGAACACATGGCTGGAATGGGATAATACTAGGGGAAAAAAGCTGGTGCAATTTGCATTCATTTATAATCAGAACGATTCTGATTCTCTACATCTCTTCTAGTAAGCCTTCTACAATCACTATCGATTAATTCTTCACCTCCTAATGCATATTCCTAAACACGAGTTCCTGTGAGCACTGGCGGTGACACCAGGCATGTAAATGAGTGTGACTCTGAAAGAAGCAGATGAAAAAAGTAGTACTGCAGGCGTATTATTATAAAACCATCTGCAGCAAAGCTCGGCTGTTAACGTGATGCATTCATATTCTGATTACATCCAACATGGAGCTACTTGCAGCAGACAGTGGGTGCTAACCACTTAGATTTATTGACTTCCATGTACCTAAAGGCCCCATATACTACATATCATGCGTTCTTTGAATTGTATTTGTTACTTCAGTGTCTACTTACAATGAAATGAGGTTTATGTGCCATTCATTTTACGTGACTGTTTTCCGACATTGTTTAAAATGAAGGTTTCAGAAACACTGTCCCGTTAAGTTACAATAAAACTTTTAAACAACATCTTTAAAGATATTTACTCAGGAGGAAAGAGATGTCTTCTTTGACAAGAGGACATGACACAGGTGTAGTCTGCCCAACCTGGCCTAGGTGTGGATACATTTCTACCCTTTCTCAGTGGTGAGTACATGGTCATGCATTTTTAATATTGCTCTGTTACCTGGTGTCCTTTTTGCAGGCTTGTAAACAAGCACACCATCGCTTCCTACTTTGAGCTCCTCCGCCTTTACGAAGCATAACATTGGTTTAAAATTTCCACTCTCAGTTTGTTTCCACCATAATAAGTTTATGTTCCCACCCACATTAAGCCTGGAATTTCTCATGCATGCCCCCAGATGTGTACCCTCGCTACGAGATTGTGTCTAGCCCCGCAAGATTCGTTCCTTCCTGTTATACTGTGGCACTTGGGGCTTAACAGTGGCTAATGGTGCCAGGTTATTTGCATTCTGGGGTATGCCCTCATTTACCCTCTGTGTGTGTTTCTGCCTCCTGTGACAGAAAGCTTTAATAAAAGGTGTTTAAATGAGACTCTTGGTCATGCCTCTGTTTTGCTCCTGAACAGTAATACAAGTGTCAAGTTTATTCAAAAACTTTTTTGGGCAAAAAAAACCAAAACAAAACTGTGAAAACTATCTAGATTAAATTGAGCTTAACTAGATTCACCCAAGTAACTAAGGCATTATACAAATGAATAAAGTAAGCCAAAAAAAGTTTGTGCAAAGGTTATTGACAAACACGGAGTCGCAGGAAACAAAATATCTTAAGTAAAAGCTCTTATTGAGAGAACGGGGAGAACCCACTGTACAGTACTCCAAACAGCAGAGATGGTCATCAGCGGTCATAAGCCAGCTCCATACATAACAGCATAATCAACTGCAGATCTTTAAGGTGACGATCATAAGGTCTTGTTTAGTGAGTCCAAGGCTTTCAATTAAAAGAGCCCTTACACATTACATGAGCCAATACTGGGATGCGTCTCTGCAGTCAGACATATCCCACAGGTGGCTGTTAAGGCTAATACAAGAGCATGATAGCATACTGAACTGCCAGCTCAGTTGAAACTACATAATATCATTGAGCTACCTGAGTTTATTTCACCCAATATAGATTTGTGGATCACAACAAAAAGTACTACTACGCTCAATTATTTAATAGTTAGCTATGTAGGCTTGATCATGCTTTGTACCACACTTTGAGAGAATACCTGGCCATGATTTTTTTAAGCAGCAGTCATTTACGTATACAGTGTGTTTGCATGACAGTAATTCATTGTGCAGCAGGATTACATTGTAGCCATATTAGATATTAGGGCAACATGATCATATTAATCATTATCAGGGTAATTAACTTCACAGTTCCTTTTCTGAGCATATCATGGATATCGACTACAGATATCAGTACTTCAAAACACAAACAAACTGAATGTTTCATTACAAACAGAGCATAAGTAGTGTTGGTTATTTAGTAAGTTAATAAGAAGAATTTTTTCCATATAAAACCTCCTTTGATTAAGAGCTCCTTATATGGGCATGAGAGTGACTGTAGCCATGGTGGTCTATTATTGGTAAACAAGCTTCCATTACTCGTTAGCTACATTAGACTTTTAGCTACAGTCTAAAACTTTAGACATGAAATATGTCTTCGCTACAGAACAGCATTAAAAGGGAAAACTTAATGCTGATGGCCACCTATAAATGATCCATACATACTTATATTATTTCTGGTTATTCCAGTCAGGGTTAAGTTCAGAAGTACATGCCAAAGTTGGGTTTAGTTTTAGGATTAAATTTAATCAGGTCTATTAGGCATCTACACTGGAACATTAAAGCAAGGTGTTACCCCTAAGCTGTCACTTTAATTCCATGTACTGTATGTGGTACACTCAATGTTCCCAATAGCCAAGTACTGTGGGGAACGTATGGTCACTGTCGTTTAATCTCTGCTGCTCGCTTTAAAACCATTCTGACATTGCCTCTTGGTCTCTGTGGTGATAATTAGTGAAACTCCCATCATTTGAGGGAACAGTTGGTGGTATGAGGCCTACTGGAGCTGTGAGAAAAAGACTTTATTTACAACATGAAAGCAGCTGCCACATCTAGACATTCCAATTTATCGCCCAAATCCGCACTTCTATAAACTATGACTATTTCCCATCCTCACACAGGACTTGGGTGGCAAGAGATGTTTTTTATTTTGTCTTTTCAGCACTACTTGTGGTGGTGGTGGGAGTGAGAGCAAGAGAAAGAGAGGGGAAAAAAGAGAAAAGCATCTTTAATCCAAATAATTTATCTAGTCCTTCTCAGATGAGGAATTTCAGAGGAGGAGGATTGCCAAAAAAATCTATAAAATCAAATCCTATTAAAGCGACTCAACACGGAGACAGCAATCCATCCTACACCTTCTACTGCTCTCTTTCTCCCTCCCTCTCCTTTTCACTCACTCTCCTTCTGTCACTCACTCTGCTTCTCACTTACTCTCCTGTCTCTACTCTACCCCCACCTCCCTTTCTCCCACACAACCTATATGTTGCTTTTTCTCTCCCCCTTCACACTATTTCTACTCTCATTTCCATTATCTATATCTTATGCTCTTTCATTCTATTTCTGCAGACCTTTCCCCGTTCTCCCTATTTATTCTTATTATCTGTCTTCCAACTCCCCATCTCTCTCTCTCTCTCTCTCTCTCTCTCTCTCTCGTCACTGTCAGCATAAATGAAGGTTAATTCCTGTGTTTACTGTGATTATGTTTGCATGCTGTGCCTGTATGGTGTGATGTCCGTGGGCTTTGCTGCTCTTCTGCAGTGTGGAATTGGGGTTTGGGGGGGGCGAGACGTGCAGTGTGTGTATGGTGTGGGAGGGGAGTATGTGGCAGTGGGCTCTGCATCTCTTCTGCAGTGTGGATATGTGTCAGTGGGTTCAGATGGTATAATGCAGCGTGGATTTGGTGGGGGGAGTACGAGTCAGTGGGCTCTGCTGCTATAATGCAGTGTGGAGTTGTTTGGGGGACAGGAGTCAGTGGGATCTGTTGTGGTCATGCAGTGTTTAATTGGTAAGGGAAGCGGGGAATATGAATCAGTGGGTTCTGCTGCTCTTCTGCAGTGTGGATTTGGTGTGGAATGGGGGAATATGAATCAGTGGGTTCTGCTGCTCTTCTGCAGTGTGGATTTGGTGGGGAGGGATGGTATGAATCAGTGGGTTCTGCTGCTCTTCTGCAGTGTGGATTTGGTGGGGAGGGATGGTATGAATCAGTGGGTTCTGCTGCTCTTCTGCAGTGTGGATTTGGTGGGGGAGGGTGGTATGAGTCAGTGGGTTCTGCTGCTCTTCTGCAGTGTGGATTTGGTGGGGGAGGGGTGGTATGAGTCAGTGGGTTCTGCTGCTCTTCTGCACTGTGGATTTGGTGTGGGAGGTGTGGTATGAGTCAATGGGTTCTGCTGCTCTTCTGCAATGTGGATTTGGTGGGGGAGGGACGGTATGAGTCAATGGGTTCTGCTGCTCTTCTGCAATGTGGATTTGGTGGGGGAGGGACGGTATGAGTCAATGGGTTCTGCTGCTCTTCTGCAGTGTGGATTTGGCGGGGGAGGGATGGTATGAGTCAGTAGGTTCTGCTGCTCTTCTGCAGTGTGGATTTGGTGGGGGAGGGATGGTATGAGTCAGTGGGTTCTGCTGCTCTTCTGCAGTGTGGATTTGGTGGGGGAGGGATGGTATGAGTCAGTGGGTTCTGCTGCTCTTCTGCAGTGTGGATTTGGTGGGGGAGGGATGGTATGAGTCAGTGGGTTCTGCTGCTCTTCTGCAGTGTGGATTTTTTGGGGGAGGGATGGTATGAATCAGTGGGTTCTGCTGCTCTTCTGCAGTGTGGATTTGGTGGGGGAGGGATGGTATGAGTCAATGGGTTCTGCTGCTCTTCTGCAATGTGGATTTGCTGGGGGGGGGGGGTATGAGTCAATGGGTTCTGCTGCTCTTCTGCAGTGTGGATTTGGTGGGGGAGGGGTGGTATGAGTCAGTGGGTTCTGCTGCTCTTCTGCAGTGTGGATTTGGTGGGGAGGGATGGTATGAGTCAGTGGGTTCTGCTGCTCTTCTGCAGTGTGGATTTGGTGGGGAGGGATGGTATGAATTAGTGGGTTCTGCTGCTCTTCTGCAGTGTGGATTTGGTGGGGAGGGATGGTATGAATCAGTGGGTTCTGCTGCTCTTCTGCAGTGTGGATTTGGTGGGGGGGGTGGTATGAGTCAATGGGTTCTGCTGCTCTTCTGCAATGTGGATTTGGTGGGGGAGGGACGGTATGAGTCAATGGGTTCTGCTGCTCTTCTGCAGTGTGGATTTGGTGGGGGAGGGGTGGTATGAGTCAATGGGTTCTGCTGCTCTTCTGCAGTGTGGATTTGGTGGGGAGGGACGGTATGAGTCAATGGGTTCTGCTGCTCTTCTGCAGTGTGGATTTGGTGGGGGAGGGGTGGTATGAGTCAGTGGGTTCTGCTGCTCTTCTGCAGTGTGGATTTGGTGGGGGGGGGTGGTATGAGTCAGTGGGTTCTGCTGCTCTTCTGCAGTGTGGATTTGGTGGGGGGGGATGGTATGAGTCAATGGGTTCTGCTGCTCTTCTGCAGTGTGGATTTGGTGGGGGGGGGGATGGTATGAGTCAATGGGTTCTGCTGCTCTTCTGCAGTGTGGATTTGGTGGGGGAGGGATGGTATGAGTCAATGGGTTCTGCTGCTCTTCTGCAGTGTGGATTTGGTGGGGGAGGTGTGGTATGAGTCAGTGGGTTCTACTGCTCTCATTCAGTGTGGTATTGGTGGGGGAGGGGTATGTGCTGGTGGGCTCTGCTGCTGTCATGCAGTGTGGATTTGGGGGTGGGGGGCATAGTTGGGGTATGAATCAGTGGGCTCTGAGGCTTTCACCCAGTGTGGAATTGGTTGAGGGAAGGGGGTATGTGTTAGCCGGCTGCTGCTGTCATGCTGTGTGTATTCGGTGGGTGGGTTATGTGTAACTGGGCTCTCCTTCTCTTATACAGTGTGGACCGTATGCACCGTGTTTGCTAACGCCACATACCAGACGTTTCCGAAGTACTAAAGTTTTCTAATGGTGTCTTGTGATCATCCATCCTATGCAGCTTGCATATTCACACAGTGCCTTGCGGTAGGGGCCGAAGTGGAGCCTCTGCCATTCTGAGCCATCATGGCTTCTGGGTACAGTAATGAGCTGCGCCCTTGCTTACGTCACATGTGGAAGAGTGCAAAACCTGAATCATTTACAGTACTCAAAATGTCAAACTGTCATGCTGCTGGGTTTCCCCTTCGTCTCCGATCTCCTGAACTTCAGCTCCCAGAAATTACCACCCAATGACGTCGTTGTCACATGTCCGTCTTTGCTCAATCACACCCCATTTCCTCGGTATATGTCCCCAGAGTATTTATCACCGTCACCGTCTATGGATTTAGTCTGTTTGTATTTAAGCTCCTGGTTCTCACACTCACAATGCTTACTGAGCATTTCTCCTTTGCCATTTCTGACCGTTACTCCAATCTAGACCCTGTTTGACTTGTTTACTCTTTTGTCTTTGCCCTCTGGTTGTGTTTGCTAATCTGTCTTTTGCATATACATGTACTCTCTGTGGCCCATACCAAGCTGATATACATTATTCTGCCTCAGGAACAATAAAACATGAAAAATTAGGGGAAAAAAAAAAAAAAAGTTGTTAATGGCACACAGCATTTGCTCAAGACAGCTAGACAGCTGGACGGTTAGGAATTTTTATGGTTTGGACATGAGACGACTAATATATTGAATAAACTGAGTAGCCGCTCCCATCTTTGGAATGCATGATTTGGTCATATTATATTAATTTTATTTCTGGTAAAATTACATTATTAAAGTGTGTAACCAGAATGTAAAACTAATCCAGTCTTAATAACACTAGGGGAATTTCAAATATGCATTACAATCAAACTGCCAGTTACCACATTACAGTTTATTCGTTGCTCTAGTCCTGCCCATTCAGCTGAAATAGCCATGCAGTTGAAAATCTACAGAGCACCCAAAGGAGCATAATACTATATATGCACTATTGTCTCTGGTGTCTATCAAGTCTATCCCATTCGGTTCCTTTCCTAAACCCCGTTGTTTACGGCGCTGCATTAGCTCTTTTTAATAATGACATTTCCTTTTTTTATTGCATGGAAAATTATAACGCTGGACTTACACCGGTCATACTGGTGTAATGAATCCTCCTGCACATGCACCCCCGGAGCTTACTGCACAAACTATAATGAGCGCCAGGGAAACTGTGCGCGTGCGCTCACCATCCTGGCTGAACAGAATGAGGACGATGTCTGTCAGGCACGGTTTGTGTGCATGTGTGGTGTTACGAACTCTAACATCAGCCCACAATATGACACTTCAATTAGACTAATCCAGACTGCTGTGAAACCACTCGCACCCCTCCACTCCCCTCCTTCCATCCCTCCATCTCTATCTCTCCTCCTCTGCAGTCAACAGCAGCAAAACAAAGGCCCAGAACTCTGCTGTGGACTCTGCTGTGGGCAGATACAGCCAGGAACGTGACAATTATGCTTATTGTTTTGGGGGGTGAGGGAACTGCTAATCAAAATGCCCCCCGAACAACCGCAAAGACCATCATCACTTCGCTTTTAAAGGGTCCAAATAATGCAAAACTGAATTTTCTTCATTGTTCTAATGTACAATGTAAATGTTCAGTGTGTATTATTCTCTCCTCTGTCGATACAGTCCATATGTGTTTCTGACTTTGTGAGGTCACAAAAACATACACATTTACATAGATGCATCTATTCAGCGTTTAGCAATTTAACCAGGCTCCCAAGTTTTAGCCTGGGACACATTAGAGAGCAGCAACTCAGAAAGGCGGTTTGCAGCAGTTTGGGTTCTGGTCCAATTACCTATTCTGTTGATTATTTATGTTAAATAAGTTAATCAATTAGCAATATCTATTTATTTTCTGAATTTAATATAAAAATATAATATTAAATAAAGCCTGTATAATAGTTATTATATTCAATTTGATTTAATTAAATAATTGATTAATTACTTTTTAGAAGTGTGGTTAAGTTCCTGTAAAGTGTGACAATTTATTTATGTATTTAAGAAAAATCTAGACTGTATATCAGTTTTAAAGGCACAGTAACAGAAATAGCATGATTAGTAAAACAGATAGAGGGGTGGTGTAAAAATGGGCCTAGAAGTTAATATAACTAAGTAAATTAACAGCACTTTTTTAAAAATAATGTTAAAACATTTTTCATAGACATTGAAACCATTTGTAATAGTAACAGCTATATAGTATATAGTTAAATAGTTTCGCTCTGACACAAATTTTAGCCTTCTTTTCCAAATACAGCTTTTAAAAAGGTTTATTTTGACAATTATTGTGATTAATACTATTAAATTTATTACTGGCTACTATACTAATGAATTGCCAAATAATGCAAACGACTTAACTGATTAAGGCAGATTTGATAGCGTCTGCGGCGACCAATGTAATAATTCAGATATTTCTATTACAGGTGTGTCAAATGACCATTTAGAACAAGAGAACACATTAATACGTGTTTAAGCAATGCAGCAGTCCTGTTCCATCCTTACTCTGATTAATCAAAACATGTGACCAACAATGTGACTGATTTCGTAAAAAAAGCAAATGGGAATTTCTGGATGTCTTGAAAACTGTGAATAATGAACCAGATTGGTTGTTAAGAATGGAAAGTGGCAGTTGCAGCTCTATACAGGACTAAAGATTGTCACTGTAAAACAGAAAAATCCCAGTCTACAGGAAATTCTCTCTCAGAATTGTGCAGTGAAGGCCTCCACCAAATCTGGCCCAACTGCACAATTCTTTGATGCAAAAGCAACTGAGCACTGATGTGGCCTACATCCAGAAACTTGTCTGATCCATACCAAATTTAATCGCAGCTGTTTTACATGCTCTTTTCTGTCACAGGTGGCTCCTTTTTTCAGCTCAAATGACTTCCTAATGAAGTGAACGTTAGTATAATAATGCATAACTAAACTCCAAAAACCATGCTCATTGTACACTTTGAAATAAAAGCATTAAGCCTGAGATAAAACATTTAAACACAATTAAAGTGAATAATTAAAAGACACAGATAAATCAGTAACTATACTTAAAAGTATTCAGATGTTTGTGTGTGATCCATATATTATACATACCTGACATCTGATAATAATATGTACATATATTAAAAAATATATGCTGGAGCCTTCATGATAAATGTGCATTTAGGATAAGTGTACCCATTAAGCCCATGCACCCCTTACGCCCACTTTCAACTTAGATGTCAATTTACAAATTAAAAGGAAAACATATTTTGCCATCCATTACTTTATCCAATCAAATGGTTTGTTACTTTCATAACATTTTTATTGCACGCAAATCACT
The DNA here is from genome assembly GCA_024036415.1 of Prochilodus magdalenae. Taxonomy (NCBI): domain Eukaryota; kingdom Metazoa; phylum Chordata; class Actinopteri; order Characiformes; family Prochilodontidae; genus Prochilodus; species Prochilodus magdalenae. The sequence goes on from JAMWET010006261.1 coordinate 47,085, forward strand.
TTTTCCATTGTTGAGTTAGCCCCGCTCAAGTGTATACAGTCTCGGCGCCCCTGACACAAAGACACCTTAAAACTTTGGTGTTTTGGGACCAGGCAGAAATCATCTATTATTAGCATCCATTATTTTCAGCCACACTTTAGTAAGTACATTAATACACTGCTCAAAAAAATATAGGGAACACTTTTTAATCAGGAGTACAGCATCAACTCAGTTCAACTTCAGGGATATTTATGTGGTCAGTTAAGTAGTATGGAGGGCCGTTAATCAGTTTCAGCTGCTTTGGTGTTAATGAAATTAATAACAGGTGCAGTAGAGGAGCAACAATGAGACACCCCCCAAAACAGGAATGGTTTAAAAGGACGAGGTCATTGACATTTTGTCCCCCCCTCATCTTTTCCCACAGATTTTTCATTAATTCTGCTCTTGACTCGGGTCAGCGTCACTACTAGTACCATGGTGTGGTACCTGGACCCTACAGAAGTTACACAGGTAGTCCAACTACTGAAGGATGGCACATCAATATGTGCCATTGCCACAAGGTTTGCTGTGTCTCCCAGCACAGTCTTAGGAGTACGGTGGAGATTCCAGGAGACATGTGGCGAGAGTGTGCAGGCAGTTCTTGGAGAATGAGAGAATTGATACCTTTGACTGGCCCACCGGCTCGCCTGACCTAAATCTAATAAAACACCTCTGGGACATTATGTTTCGGTCCATCCGACGCCACCAGGTTGCACTCAGGTCCACATCAGTATGCAACTGGTCCAGATCTGGCAGATCCCCCAGGACACCATCCGTCGTCTCATTAGGAGCATGTGGAGGCCATACAAACTACTGTGTACCGTTTTGAGTTGCTGCAATGGAATTTGGGTTAAATGGACGAGCCTGCTGCATCATGTTTTCGCTTTGATTTTCACGGTGTCTTTGAATTCAACCCTCTGTAGTGTGATCATTTTCATTTCCATCAAACGATGTGGCATCCTTTCGTTCCTAACACGTTACCCAGTCTATATGAGGAAGGATATTCTGCATGATTTATTTCCCATTGAGATCTGATGTGTTTTCAAAGTGTTCCCTTTATTTTTTTGAGCAGTGTATTATGTAAAATAAGAGGCAAATGTACCTATTTTGATATTAATAAATAGTATTTTGCCTAATTATACTATTTCCCTTCAAATGGAAAGATGAGTTATGAGCTAGCAAACATAACTAATCTTATGCTAACACCCTGTTAATGCTACACTGCTACAAGCATTAAGGATGTCAGTTACAAATAGTAAGCATTTTGTTGTTCATTTAACATTGATATTTAGATAGATGCATTATAAATTGTTCTGTGGCGCTTAAATGGTACATTTAATGGTACACCAGCAAAAGGCATGCAAACTGCAGTGAGCACATAATATCCATTGTTCCTGAATGTGGGCACAGTAGTAACTGCTGTAATGTTTGATGCAAACTATAATTAGGCTTTACGCATGGTCTTGTGAGCATATCATACATTTTGAAAGGAAAGCAATGTCTATTTTCAGCATTCCTTACCGTGGAATTTAAGCCCAGTATGCTCCATTTAAGCCCACCTTATATATTTCAACAAAGGATTTCTTCTTGTATAAGTTAAATACATTTTCCTGTTCAAAAGTGTTTGAAAGTAACAGTTTACTGTGTGACTAAATTACTGATCTATTTTACTACATAGATCGATAGATAGATAGAGAGAGAGAGAGAGAGAGAGACAGAATGTACACTAACTTGGTGTGATAATGAATATAGATGTCTTACTTTATCAGTAAATTATGTTATGGGCTTATTTGGAACACACATGGGCTTAAATCGTACCATGGTACCAATTAAGCCCATGCCAGACTTTTAACTTTTTCCCTGTCTTAATTATGTATTTTGAAATGTACACTAACTGATTAATAAATATTGAAATGAGATACATCTTTAACAAATAATGTCACTTAAGATTTATGTCAATATCTAGGAGAAATAGCAAAACTTAGAGATTTTGGTGGGCTTAATAGGTACACTTACCCTAGTGCCATTTTTCAGAGTGACACATTGTGAAACTTAAGGCCTCAACTGAAGGCTTAGGTCTAACTGCCACGGTTCACTACAGGTCAAAGTAGTTGGTTTTAGTGCTAAATCTAAAGAAGCAAACTTCAAACACCAAAAGATGTTTTGGCTGATTGACTACATTTAAGTTTTTAACCAACTACCATTTTAAGCAGCTGTGAATACTGTATATGGTATCAAGCAGGAAAATTAATAAACGTAAAGACATAATTAAATTAAGAATAATAAGAGCAAGCCGCAAGCATTGTGAACAGTTCATCATGGTTGCCATGGTGACAGTGGTTCTCTACAGCACCGCCCCTCAGAAATGCTTCTGTTTATTATTTTTGGGAGGCTGACAGAAGGCGACACTCCTGGATGCTTTCGTCCGACTGCTCATAATTTCAAGCCTCCATCGATCCGCCTCTTGTTGTTCTCATCAGGGGCTCGATTGATTATTCCAGCAAAATGGCCTCTAACAGCCTTCAGTACGGCACCGTCCAATCGTCCAAAACGGCTCGTGACAGGCAGCCGCAGTGAGAGACGGCTCGAGCAGGCTGCAAGATTCCAATCAGGCTTTTTATTTCGACTGAAAAAATGCCCATGATGCTGCTAAGTGAGCTGAGTTAAGGGTGCTGAAAGGCTTTACTCAAGTGCGAGTTGTTGAAATGATGCTGCTTCAGAGCGGCTCCGGCCTACTTGAGACAAAACAACAATACTTCAAGAAAGCTACTGAAAAAAGATATTTTGAGATCAGTGTGCACAACATGAGGGGGAATTCCACAAAGAGGTTTTTCTGTAATTCAAGTATTATGATGAAAACAAAGTCATTCAGAGTGGTTTGATGGGAAGCAGAATCAGAATTGTTTATGGTGGTGGCAATGGGAACCAAACGTCCACCTCTAAAAGCTCCTAAAAGATTATTGTATGGAATGGTTATACATACCCTGCCTGATGCCTGTGACATGGGTTTACAATAGTTTGGAGATCATTGGAGACCAACATGCCAAATTATATATTAGCATATTTATATGTTTTTTGTTTTTTTAAAAAGGCGCATATGTATGGCAAAATAGTCTACAAAGAAAATTGTGTAGGCACATATAAGGTACATGGATATTTTGGACAGAATTAATTGGTAAATAGAATGTTTTAGAGGACAGGCTAAGTCCCATTAACCACCACTGACTGACGATTTCACATCAAACCACCCTGAACTACTTTACATCTTAACCACTAAATTATGCAGTTGGAAAGATGGTGGAATTCCAGTTTAAGAGTGAGTTGAGTGTTGAGTCAGTTAAAAGCAAATTCGTGCCTGAGACGAGTTAGGAATCAGTTAACCCGGACATCAAGTTGACCATGTGACACTTTATTGATTGGTAAGTCTTTGAGTACATTACTGTTTACTTTAGAAAATTGGATAGCCTTGTTTGTTAACCCTTTACAACCCGATGGGGTCCATTACTATGATGAAGAGTAGCCTCTTAATAACTTAACATTACAATTTGTACTGCAAATAAAGTGCTGGAGAAACCGTCTAACCCAAACATGGGAGCAAAATCTGGCTCAATAAGCCAATCTAACATTTTCTACCACACCTGATGTTGGATGATGGGCAGTGCAGGTGTACTAGTAACCCATATAAAACAATCAGAACTACCGCTGCCATCATTTACTCCTGTTTTATCACAAGCCATTGTGTTTACATGACATGTTAAGGCAGAACAACAGACTGGGAAACAAAGTGGCAATATACAGATATCTTAGGATGATGGACAGAGTAACAGCAGCTTAACACTCTAAAAGCGCAGTAAGTGAGGAATGGTACAAAATGAATGTACCAAAAGTAAGTGCACCGAGACTTAGTACCATTTGTATAACATTAGTTTGATGAAAGAGTTCTATTAAAAGAGACCCAAAACCAGATGCTGTTCACATCTGTAGACATGTAAGCAAGTGTTCTCAACCTTATCTGTTCCACTTAGAAAATTAAGCATTACTTACCACTGACCACTGTAACTATCCTCCCCTACAACAGGCACCACGGAGGATATAGGTCCTTTCACATAATCACTTGAAGGATGTTCCTTTGCTGTGTTTAGTTTGGCTGATAATTTTCCTAAAAGAAAAGGAATATTTAGTGTTTTCTTAAAGCCATAACAGTCTTTCAACCATGCTCTCACTGGAGTGACCTGTTTCAACTCTAATCTCATACACCTGATGCAGCTAATCATCAACATATACCAACCAGGTGTGATAGATTAGAGCTGAAACTGAACCCTGAAGACTTGAATGGAGGTTAGTGAGTGCAAAAGTGTACTACAGAGCAGGTACTATGTGGTTGGTGGATCATTCTCAACACTGCAGTGACACTGACATGGAGTGTTAGTGTGTGGTGTGAGTGAATCAGACACAGGATTTTGGAATCAGTCTGGGTTAGATTAATTCCACTTGTTAATACACCTCAGTCTATTCAGTGGGCACAAAACAAAACAGAAACAATATTAGTATAGATAATGTGAATTTAATGCCACCTGAATCTCAACTGAATTAATTAAATGACTCTAGGCGGAATGGGTGGAACCAAGTCGCGGTAAGTAGAATGGGTTTAGCTAAAGTGCTGTGGGATAAAATGCTGCTTGCCAAATGGGCGGGGCTAAACATCTAAACCAATGAGTAGTGGCAAATTGCAGTAGGCTGAATGGGCGTGGCTAAATCGTGTAGGCAGAAAGGGCTCGGCTAAAGTACTGTAAAGTACATGGGCGGGGCTAAACCGAACAGTAGGTGCTTAACTGTGGTAGACTGAAGGGACTGAAAGTGGGCTAAATGGGCGGGACTTAAACTGGGTTAGGCTACGTGGGCGGGGCTAACCTTTTCAGAGCATTGGGGGAAAATCAGCTTTACATGAGCGCTTTGATTGGGTGAAATAAGACACTGACTGTTCGTTTATGGAGCCAGTGTGGGTCTGTTTACAGTTAGCCTTCTTCTGACCACAGCACCACGCATTCAGTGTGACAGGGACGACGCAGAGCAGAAACAAAAACGGCAGTAATTTGGTGGATTATGTGAATTTCATGCAGCCTGAGTCTCCATTTTTCCTCACTGTCTGGCATCATGATAGCGCTCAGGTGTCCGTCTCACCTGTCTAGTCCGGCAGGACGCTTCAGGTGAAGTGTCAGTGCCCTGACACTTGTCGCCTCGCGTCAATCATCCTGCCACCACGGCGACACACTCCTCCGCTCAACAGTCAAGGCGTGTTTTTCCCGTTAGTCTTCCTCTAACTATTCCACCCCTCTGTCTGTCTCTCTCCCATTGCCATATCGCTGCCTGCAGACTCTGCTCTATCTTGACTCCGATCATTTTTTATTTTCTGTTCTACAGTTAAATGTGGAAGAGCCTGTCCTCACATCGCAGCAGGTCCACTAAAGGCCGACAGTGTTCAGCAAACAGCAGTGAATTCCCTGTTTCTCTAACGCCAAACACCTGATCCACCTCATCAGCTAATTACCAAACACCATGAGCTCTATTGCTGCAACCCATCCCAACGCTCAGCACTCCCTTATGAAACGATAATATATGGCAATGTATTGGAAAATATAGTGCAATATATTAAATAATACAATGTCATATATGGGAAACAAGTGCATATATTTTGCATATATTTATATAGTGATAAATATTTTACAATATATTGTATAATACATAAGGAATTGCTGCTTTTTATATATTATATGTATGTAGTACAATATATATTTACTTATATATTGTAATATAGTAAATTTTATATGTAATAGACATCATATGTATTTCTCCATGTGTTTGCATATATATATATATATATATATATATATATATATATATATATATATAGTGCTAAACTTTCATTGTACTTCACAGAATGCTTATATATGTATACATTAACTGGAGACACTAGCTGCTATAAAGTATGCAGATGAACTACAGTCATGGTAGGATCACATGGTGCGCCTATATAATAAGTGCACACATAGTGCAGCTATATAATAAGTGTACACATAGTGCAGCTATATAATAAGTGCACACATAGTGCAGCTATATAATAAGTGTACACATAGTGCAGCTATATAATAAGTGTACACATAGTGCTCCTATATAAGTGCACACATAGTGCAGCTATATAATAAGTGCACACATAGTGCAGCTATATAATAAGTGTACTTACCACAGCTTCCTCCAAAATATCAAGTGTACACATAGTGCAGCTATATAATAAGTGTACACATAGTGCTCCTATATAAGTGCACACATAGTGCAGCTATATAATAAGTGTACACATAGTGCAGCTATATAATAAGTGCACACATAGTGCAGCTATATAATAAGTGTACACATAGTGCTCCTATATAATAAGTGTACACATAGTGCTCCTATATAAGTGCACACATAGTGCAGCTATATAATAAGTGTACACATAGTGCTCCTATATAATAAGTGTACACATAGTGCTCCTATATAATAAGTGTACACATAGTGCTCCTTTATGAGTGTACACATAGTGCTCCTATATAATAAGTGTACACATAGTGCTCCTTTATGAGTGTACACATAGTGCTCCTATATAAGTGTACACATAGTGCACCTATATAATAAGTTTACACATAGTGCTCCTATATAATAAGTGTACACATAGTGCAGCTATATAATAAGTGTACACATAGTGCTCCTATACAATAAGTGTACACATAGTGCAGCTATATAATAAGTGTACACATAGTGCTCCTATACAATAAGTGTACACATAGTGCTCCTATACAATAAGTGTACACATAGTTCTGCTATATAAAAAGTGTACACATAGTGCTCCTATATAATAAGTGTACACATAGTGCTCCTATACAATAAGTGTACACATAGTGCTCCTATATAATAAGTGTACACATAGTGCTCCTATGTGATAACTCCTATGTGATACAAGACGGTGGCCCCAATAAAGGGCCTGTTGGTGCATGTAAAGGTGCTTATTTAAAAAACTAATAATAATTAGGAACGTTTAGCTTTCCATTGTATGTGCCACTCTAATGTAGAACCTTTAGAGACCTACATGTTGCATGTGCCTACAAACCTTTGAGCTTGTGTGATCTTCAGTAATTCAAAAATCCTCAAAGAAAACAATGCCAGTGTGTATGAAATCATGTGTGAAGCTTTAATGGTCAGGGTATAAGGCCTTTCTATCTCTCTCCCTGCTCTGTATTACATTCCGAAATCCTCCTCCTGCACAGAGTCATCAGGTTGTGCCAGCTGTGCCCGCCGGGGTCGCCCGCATTAGTGTAATAGGAATATTCACTGGCGTCACTGCGGCTCATTCCGGAGCAGTCTGAGAGCTGTAGGTGTGCTAGAGCGGCTCCTAAATGGCCCCGCTATCCGCTGCGTTTTTAACGCTCTGCTGCCTCAGGTAGGAGACCCCGCTCGGAGAGGAAAATGGAATTTGCTGCCGACTGCGAGGGGTGGAGGAGAGAAAGCTCGTTTCACACTCGCTAAATGCTTCTCCGTCTTGTGGTTCAGCTGCAGTGACACGCACACCGCAAGCAAGATTGACTGGAAGAGGAAGCACACGGCCCTTACCGAACAGGAACACAATCCATACAACACACCAGCAGACCCACATCCTGCATTCTTTGTGTACTATAGATCCACCTATTTACTGTGCACAGAGAAATAAAATCTAATCATTATTTAACATCTTCCAACCTTTCTGTACCCCCCAGAATTAGTAGCAGGCAGGTCACTTAACCTCATGGCTCTACTTGGCAAACACTAAAACCACTTAACTAGCCCACAGCCCATCACAAAATAGCACATGTAGCACATGTACACATCTTTCAGCCAACAATAACAATTTATTTACAACATTAAAGTCTCCCTTACTGCAAGTCCAGGGGCCCATCAGGATCTGAACTCGGCTGCTCTGCATGGTCAGGCCTCCTGTGGATACATTCTTTTAGCCAGACAATGTATTAGCATTCTGTTACTTACACACAAAAAATCCATGTATGCTACTTACCAGGAATCTAAGTTAATTCAAATTCTGATTTTATTTCTAAATCTGGTTTAATTTTCATTCTAAATATGAATGTAATTCCTGTTCTGATTCTAATTCAGTTTCTGATTTTAATTTCTGTTTTCATTTTGAAACTGATTCTGAGACTGACAAGCAAGCAGTAGAGTACTCGTGATCAAAGCATTTAACCAAATCATCAAATAACTAAATAACTGATTTTGATTTAAACCTTTTCAGTCACGTAATGTGAACATGACCAGCGTAGCCACTTCCATTCAAACAGATGAAAAAATGCTGACTCAGTCCATCCACCTCGCTGTAATGGATTCGTTTTGCCGCTGGGATCAGTGAGTACCCCTGGGGAAACGACTGGAGCTTAACGACATTCACTTTCTGCTGCCCTGGCTATTTATTTTGATTAGTCGATGGAGTCCAGACCACGGCCGTCTCCGAATAATTGACACAGCATGCTCGGAGGTCAGTCCGAGCCGAGAAGGGAATCCTGTAGAGTTATGGAGTGTGTGAAGTTGCTGGAAGCCACAATAAAAAATGTCAAGCGTGCTACAAATTATGCTTTTCTTGTGCTTTTGAGCTGGTCACTTTCTCAGAAAGAGAAGAAAAAACATTTTATATATATATATATATATATATATATATATATATATATATATATATATATATATATATATATATATATATATACACCAACTGACCACTTTATTAGGAACACCATTCTAATACCTCCTTTTGCTCTCTAATGAATTATGTCAACAAGTGCTGAAAACAAGTATCTGGCACACTGAACCAAGCACTTGTTACCAATTTCATAGCCAAGTTATTTAACATGCACCATATTGCCAAATGTATATGGACACCCCTCTTAATTGTTTGTAACTTTCGGCCACATCCACTGCTAACGAGTGTATAAAATCATGAAATCTGCATAGACAAATGACGGCAGTAGAATGGGTCGCACTAAAGGGCTCAGTGTCTTTAGATGTCATGGGATATGATCTTGGCCACAAACGACTGTCCTGGTAAATCTGCCATGGTCATGTGTAGTCAGAACAGAAAGTAAGAGACAGAGAGAGAGAGAGAGAGAGAGAGAGAGAGAGAGAGATACAATGATAAAGAGAAGAGAGCAAGACAGAGAGAGTGAGTGAGAGAAAAGAGAAAGAGAGAGAGAGAGAGAGAGATGGTAGAGCAGTGTATCAGTAGGTGTAGGGTCACTGGTTGTTTGACAGTGATATTAACCTTCAGGCTGCTGTTAAAGCTATTTTTTTCTCTCTTACTCCATCCTTCTGTCTGTCCGCTTCTCTCTTTCTTCCTTTCTTTCGACTGAGCTTTTCAACATATTTATTCTCGCCCACTGTCTGAATTAGTCTTCTTTTCCCTCTCTCGCTCTTTTCTCTCTGTCTGTGTAGGCTGTTTGGTTTGGTAGACCCATACAGTCCAAACTGATGGAACAAACATGTGTACATCAAAGTCAGAGCAGGCAGAGAACATTTCTCATCACATGCACACATTAATCACACTGTGGAATTAAAAATAAATATATAATAAATACACAAATATATAATGAGACATGGATAAATTCACCCAAAGCTATTAGGATAACTTATAATCATTTGTTCAACAAAGGAAACTCAGAAAGCCTTCATACAGAAGCTTATGCACTTATACATAACAAACCTTAAACATCACATTTTTTGCTAACTTAAGTGCACATTATTGTGCATATTGTACATATACATTTAGTGCATATTATCGGGAGCAACAACATCTGTTTAATAAAGAAGGCTTTACACTAGATGTTGGAACATTGCTGTTAAGATTTGATTGCATCTTAGTAAGAAAAGGACATAATTAAACCAGAAGCTGCTGGTGTTCTCAGAACAATGGACTGACCACCTTAGAGTCCGGACTACTTAATGTTATTTGTATGGTGAAAACGACAACCAACTTGTAAGACTGAACTTTGGAGATGTGGAAAAACATCCTTGTATATTTCTTTGAGTAACTGAAAGAAAGCCCCCTGAAAAGAAGGGTATATGTACATATGTATATGTACTTTCAATGTATATCTATTGGATGACTTCCATAGGTCCATCATTCATAAATTGTTCACACAATATAAAGGCAGTCCGGCGTGCACATAAATACATATATAACATGCTACAGTACTAATGCTCAGCTGTTATTACTACATTGCCTTTCCATTGCAGGAAAATGTTCTTTTGATTAAGATGAAAAATTAGTCAAAGAAAGCCCAACACTAAATAAACAAATCCTGTCACAACATGTCCCAGCATCATAATACTATTTAAGGTCTTTTTCATTCCAATGTTAATTAATTTTTGGCTCCATTTGCTTTTTTTTTAGATTGCAGAGGGGACCAGATATGTTTGCTCATTTGCTGTCAGTCTTTTGGGAGTGAATAAGATTTTTTTTTGTTGGCAAAAATACAACAGAAAACAAACTTTTTTGCAGCCTTGTAAGGTTCAGGGTCAAACCTGAGGAATAAGACTAGAGTCTATAATTCATAACACTTACATTTTTTAATAGAATTCATTTATAACAAATGGAACTTGTGTCAGCAAAGATCTGCTTGTCATACAGACGTCTTCCGCCACCAATGTAACCTAAGTAAGAAAATAAAAAGCACTCCATTCATTCAGAGAGGAAAAACAAAAAAAGAAAAGAAAAAAGAACAAAAAACAAACAAAAAAGTAAAACAGTTTACGCTTACAACTAATCAGAGGTAATTTTTATGATTCTTTTTAACAAGCCATTTTTTTTCTCTTTACAATTGAATTAATTAATTTCAGTCTATGCATCCAGACGTGAGATAGAGAGAGAGCAGAGAACACCACGTTGATTTCTGTGTATGACACTCCTGTCCTGAATGGCGAAGCCACAAAACTGATGAAGGGGATGAAAAAGGGGAGAAAAAAAAGATTTTCTCAAGTCACCTGCTAGAGATTCCATGGCACCAGAAAGGATGTTCTTTTTGCCACTCAAAATTCTTTTTTTTTGTCTTTTTTGTTTTAAATTCGGTACCTTATTCCCCGCCCCCCATTTTGTGTTATTTACATACACACAAAGTGAATGCTGAAGGAGATTCGTACAGATGCTTTCAAGTAATACATTATTGGGTATAGAATCAATAGGGCAGTGCATAGTACAAAGATATAGAAAGTGCAATTCTTCCTACTAGGCCTCCATTGGCCCTCTGCAATGCTTTCCATGCATATTGAAATAAGGTAGATGATGGAAAACGAAACAAGAAAACAAAAGAAAACAAAAAACTGACACAGACCAGTTTAACGTACAAAGTACGTAACGACACTAGGTGGCGCTGACATGTTTAGATGAAGCTAAATAATAGCACTTCATAGCTTGACTGCTGTCACAAGGATGGAAAACAAACAACGGCAAATAAAAACACACAGAAAAATGATAAACCTGTTCGAAAAAAGGAAAAAGGGAAAGAAAGCACCTGGAATGCACATCCACAAAGCCATCGATTTAACAAAACAAACAAACAAACAAACAATATGAAAACAAAAGTAAGCAGGAGCCGAACAAGAAAAAGTTGAAACATTATGTTGTAACTTCCGATACCTTAAGGAATACGAGCGTCCACCACTGGCAACCACGTATGTAGATTGTCAAGATTAACAATACTGATCTGCGATCCTCTGTTTTCAAACGTTGTTACCTTAGCTATGAATCTGACTGTCCCGGGTTTTTTAAAAGAATGTGTTCACGTGTTCGCAAAATGTAAGGCTCGGTGAGTTCCCTTTCGGTCCACATTCTGTGCGCTCCATTCTGCGGAGACTGTCCCGAAAAAACAAACAGGGGCATCCACCACTACGGTTTGGTCTTATTAGCAAGACAGGCGTAACGAAACTCAATGTAAATGTTTGTCGCTTGTGTCGATTCATGCCATATGACGATACTTGAAACATTATATTATCGGACCTTGAAGTGGAGGTATATCTACTGTAGAGTGAGCGTAATTAGTTCCCCTTTTTGCTCTTTTCTCTCTCGTCACTGAGCCATGGTAAGGCCTCCGAAAATAAAACAGTTATGATGGACTTGTACTCATTTGCATATATAATTTTATATAATGACAAAAGAAATTAAAATTAAAATGCATGGTAAAATGAATGGTACGTAGATAAATACTTGGACTACTCAAACAGTACGTGTTAAATGAATATTATAAAAAAGAACAGGCATAAGTATAAGGCACTCTAAATGCAAAATGAAAATGTCAAATATTATGCCGATTCGAACAATTCAAAAGCCTTTTTTGAGAACGAGATGTCTTTGTACCTTGCCCTACATAATGAGAAGATGACTACGCCACTACACAAACTGTCAACCTATCTAAGTAGAGCTAGCTAAATACTGCCGGCGACATTTCGCTCTGCCATCGAACAACAATGCCAGTTAGGAAGGTTTCCACATTAACCCCCACCCCCCACATCCCGAAGCTATAATACATCTATTTATTGCACAAGAAAAGATGCACTGAATTGAAGTACGATTTATTTCAACCTACCGATGTGCATTCCAGTGAAAAATCTCTTCATTTCCCTCCAAAAAAGTACAGAAATCTCATTGCGGATGCTTTCATAAACCATTTCATTTCATCTCTCTGGTATTTATATATTTATATCACATATACATATATATATATATGTCTATATATATATATCTATATCTATATATATCTGTCTATATATATCATTTATTTATATATGTTTTTATATTGGGATTTGTTACAGAATTTCATTCATTCATAAATACTTCAACATATATTTATAATTATATACATTATCAGATAATGTTATATATATATTTACTATATGTTTTTACTCTCTCTCTGGTTTCGGAGGCTCGTCTGGTAAAATCACTGTAACATGGAAGAACTAAGATATTCTGTAGCAGCAACTTCATACTGTGCCTCCCCTTTTGATTCCACAGAGTCCCCGAAATATAGACTGTTTATAGTTGTGTATGTGACCATGGACGAAAAAAATACAAGGAAAAAAAAAGGACCCTGTATCAAAGTTTAAATTTGGTAAGAGTTAATACAGGATCATAGCAAGTGCCAGAAAAAAGACACAATAGAACAGCTCTACAGAGTAAAAAAAATAATAATAACAAGGAGAAGAATGGAAAAAAGAGCGAAGTTAATACTTGGGTTTGACTAACGTTGCTGAGCGATCACCTTGTTAAAAAAAGGAAAAATAAATTCACATAGTTCAAAATGAATTACAGCTCAGTTGAGTAATAAAGTACTAAAAAACTAAATCAATAACTTTTTTTAATAATCGTCTCATATTTGTACATTCCCTCTCCCATTACCCCCAATTGAAGGACAAACATTGTGACAATAGGGGTATTATTATTATTACTATTATATGCGTCCATTCATTTTTATGGATTTTTTTAATATATATATATTTTTTCCCAAGAATTCACTGATGACGCTCCTCTTCGTTGCCTTGAAGAACGTAAAAATCTCTCCTTATGATGTGCATTCACGTTCCAGGCTGCGCTGTGAGCCCTCCATTCTTCCTCTGCTTCTTGCAACGTCTCTGTTCGTTTGATGCAGTACGTGTTATTATTTTTTAGATTTTTTTTTTTACTATTCATGTTCATGAATCCGAGACGATTCCTCGAAGCAAGTGAAGAAACGCTAAATCCCACACAACGCTCCAATAGTCCAGATATAGGCTTTGAATTTATCAGATTTTTGTGGGGGGTGGGGTCGGGCTTTGATTATTTTTCTTGGTCCACCTGGAATTTTTCATCTTCCGTTTCTTTTTCTTTTTTTATCATGTTGTTAGCGTTTTTTTGTTTGTTTGTTTTTTACACCCAACAAATTAATCAAAGTCTTGGACTAGGAGTTTAAGAAGTACTTTTCACAAGCAGGAATTTTTATGGCTCAGAAGAAATGACCTCTGGATGTCCAAGGGCCTTCCACGTTCCTCAAGGGAAGAGGACTCTTTACGTTGCATAGTGATCAAAACTCCCAAGATACTCCAAGCCTGCTCGATAGCAGAACTGGTATTGATCCTGAGAGAAAGGAAGACAAAGACAAAAAGAGAAAGAGAAAAGAAAGTGAATGCATGAATGAGCTTGGCTTGTGGGTGGATCCTAGCCTAACATTTGATCCACATAGTAATGCTAAGACAATAATACCAATAAATGCCCCCCTGTGTGTAGTCAATTAGCAGAGACACGTTGGTGTTTTAAGATTGCTTTGTAAATGTATTCCATTAACTTCCATTTAAAGCTAAGAACTTTTCTTGCAGGCTGGCATGCGATTAGCACAATGAGAACTGCTATTTCTAATGGTTAGTTTTTATGACTTATTAGCCATTTTAACCCAGAGGATTCTGTGTAAAACTAAACAAGTTTTAAATCTAGAAAATAAAGAACTGCTAAATATATACACTTTGTTCACAAACTTTCCTCTTCTTTAATATATGTCTATAACTTCATAAAACCTTACCACAGAGTCATAGAGAATTTAAAAGACTTTTTACAGGAGGAGCATATTAGAATTACTGTACACATTTATTTTCAACAAAATTAGGTTTATATCATAGAAAGAACTGACTATAATTTTTTGAAAAGCCATTTTAAAGTTTTTAACTGAAATGCACATAAATACATTAAAACACTAAATACATTAATCTACACCTGATGCCCCGTCTTGAAAACTTGCAAGATGCAGACTAGGCTTTGTAAGATGTTTCACAACCGTCACATTAATAAGCATCAGAAAAGATCGGGTTCCTTAGTGTAATGTGGAGTTTTAAACTACATGAAGATTTGAAAGCAGAGTGCTGCGAACATGGGCAAGCGCTTCTCTCCAGCTTTGTGGCGTTTTTCTCTCTTTCTGCTGAGCACTCAGAAGAGGAGAAGGAGGGTAAAAGTAAAAAGAAAAATGCTGTCATTCCGCTCGGCGGGGCATGAGAAGCGCACCATAGAGGCACGTGGGCAGGTCCGCTTGCATTGATCTTACCAAACAATTTTCCCATCGACTGTGGAGAGGGCACTTTTTCTCGCGGCCCGGCTGTGAAATTGCTTATCTGAATCAATTTGCATGGCTAACCTGAGGGCTTTGTAGATATCAATACAAATGAACAGCGGTGGAAAAGCAGCTGAATGCTGATATGCAAAAAGCTTCAACTTTCAATCTATTTATGGGCCTCTGCTTGTAGTCATATTCCTTCTAAGAGATGCTTTTATCAGGCCTGGTTTTAGTAGATACTCATTAGCCCAGTCCTAATAAGAGTAATTACATTGAAGGACATGCCTTATGTATAGGTGAAACTGTTTCTTGTCTTTCTCTCGAGTCTTAGGGCACAGTAAACCAAAGAAATATATCTTCCTTCTCTGTAGGACTGAAGATCCATAACAACACGGTGACTAAACATGAGCTTGACATTCAACTGCAAGGTGTAAAACAAAAATGATGTTTTATTTACTTTTTGTATAAATTGTATTATGTGTATTTGTGTATAATTTCACTCCAGATCTCAATATTAATGTATGTGTTTGGGATTTGGATCTTGCTTGAAATCTGGATGTCTGTCTTAAAACTGCTTTGGCTGTGGGGGTAAAACATCCCTGCAGATTTGTTGGGACAAACTGAAAGCGAGTCTCCAGAGAAAGAATGGAAGCTAAAGGAAAAAGTGGACACACCTAATGCTGAAAAAATAGATTTTATCTTTAGTAGTCAAGGCTTCTGTATGGCAATATTTTTGTTTTTTCAATTCAAATATAAATTGTGTGTGAGTGTGCATTATTTAAGACCTAAGCCAAAATTAAATCTAATACACGCATTTGCATTGCATTTCTGGAAAATCAGGCCCAGCTCGTTAACAGCAGACAGCCAGCTAGTCCCCTGATAGAAGTGAGTCACTGTAAAGTCGAATCAGTTAAAAATGAGAGGATAAAGGAGTAGCTCTGTCCCAATAGCACTTTCTCAATCATGTTGAAGGCCTTTCTCCGCTTTTTTTTCTATTTAAGGACAGCCAATGAACAAACAAATGATGGCCGAAACTCTTGATAAGTGACCCTTATAATGACTGCTGCCACCCCTATGCAAGCTAAGTAGCAAATGAATGCATTTTTGGGTGATATGTATTGTTGGCATGAATTCAAAAGGTTGCATCATCATACAAACAGCTCCTTTAAACAGCAATGGTGCTAATACTCTGAAAGATTAAAACTTCACTTCCTCTTAAAACATACCTTGCGCCAAGAAGTATTTCCCATCATTCCACTCCAATCTATAAATTTAAAATCCAATTGCAAACACCGCTTAATTTCGTTGGAGTTGGAGCACCACAATGAGGACAGTTACTCTGTGTTTAATATGTCAGAGTTAGAACATTTGATTTTTCATATGTACTTTTTCCTGCCATTATACACAGAAATGCAATACCAATTTTGCATTGGAATTTGAACTATGCCTTAACTGCTGCTCACTCTCAGGAAAATGCATTTTTAAATAATCCACTTATTTTTCTTTTTTAAAATTTGAATTTGAAAACTAAAGTCCAAAACATACTGTCATATTTTTGTGTTCTTTTCTGCTTATTCCTGACGCTTTCAAAAGGAACTGAAAAACATGAAAGGTGGTCTTTAGCACAGACGTGTATGTTCAGTACCCTAATTATAGCACAAAGCACCGAAGGTGCTGGAACCCTATTGTTTTTAAGATTTTTCTTATTATTCTTCCGCTCTATTTTTTACCTAACAGTTTTTCTATAGCTTAAGCCAGCCAGACACAACATTTGGAAGTAAGATATTTTGTACAAAAATCTTGCCAAATACAATGAATGACAAAGATTGGCCTGTGATGACACAGATAGTGGCACTATAGCACAAGCATTTTTGTTTTTGTCAAATATCTACTGAACCATGAGACCTAGTGTCAAAATGATAGTTTTTCATGATACCCAAAGAATATAGGTGTCGACATGTTTGCCAGAGTCTGTAGGTAAATAACCATATAAAAAAATGTATATTTGTCTACAGTATGGCTGCCACAGGCAAATTAAGGCACAGTGGGTGGAGCTCATTAAAAAATGCATATAAATTTGAAAAGCTAAGGTCAATTGTCACCTGACCAAAGAGGCTAATTAGGTATGTTGCTCTGGGGAAGCCCACATAGACTGGTGTTATTTAGGGAATAGGGGGCGTTACAACAGGTAAAATATTGTTTCTCAGCTGCTGCATATCCGATGAAACTTTGCATGCTGCATCCTTGAGGTGCTCTATTAAATCTATATATATATATATAGATTTTATAGAGCATCTCAAGGATGCATATATCAAGGATATATATATATATATCAAGGATATATATATAAAGGACAACATCGTAATTTAAAACATATGGATGTAATTAGCCAATTAGCATTTAACAGGGTTAAAAGCTTAACACTGGCCGACTCCATTGTCTGCCTTTGATTCTGAGCTGTTTACAGGTTGAATCTTACCAAGGTTGTTTGCTTGTTTTCAATCACTTTCTTTTTTGGGATTTCTGACAAAAGTGGCTATAATTATATTAAGGATTGGTAATTTTTGATCAATCCTTAATAGATGTTTAAAAATATGCATAGACTGATAAATTTAGGCTTGACTAGGCCTTAGTGGACCTCTACAGAGCTGCATTTATTGTGAGTATGTTTCTTTGTCTACTTTTTTGAACAGTGTGGCTTGTGCAGCCTGAGAGAGCTTGGCCCTCTAAGATCCCCGCTTTTTGTCAACATTTACATACATATGGTATTTTGCAGATGCTCTTATACATAGCAATAAATGTTATCTAATGGAAATGTTTTTAAATTACTTGGTATAAAATCTAATTAAGCTTCAGAGATTTTATTAAGACAATGACAATTTCTATAAGAAGCAATTATTTAAGCGTTTATTTATTTTCTGTTTATTTTCTGTTGGCCCAACATGTTGATATATACCTCCGTCTGGACCATGGCCGGCCGCTGTGTTCTCAGCATCTTCACCGTCTGGAAGATGTCCACCACTCCCTCATAGCGCATCCTCTCCAAAACAATACTGAGAGTGATAAACACGCCAGTTCTACCAACCCCCGCACTAAGAGAGAAAAAGAGATACAGATATTTCAGTACTTCAAAGAAAAATCGTTTATCACAAGATAGAAATTAGGGATGCACAATGATAACTATTTGACTCCAGTAGAGCAGAATAATTAGGCGATATGCTACTGTGCTAAAATAAATGCATTTTACTAATATGCAACCCAGAAGTACAATTAACTTTCTCTGTAATTTTAATCCAGATGGATATATTGGGTCCTATTTCTATATTTTAGACATGTATATTTACTGCCATCAGTAGTTATGTGCATTAAAACAGGAAATCAGCACTGACTGAGAATTCCTGTACCAGGGCATCCCTAAAAATCTAACTAGATCATTAGGCCAAACTGGGACTTCAATAACTGAGCTGCTAAACATTTTACATTTAAATAACTGGTTTGTGTTTCTCTACCTGCAGTGTACCGAGATGGGCCCGTCCTGACCAAACTGCTCTTTCGTTTTGTGCACTTGTCCAATGAAGTCGATGAACCCCTCTCCCGATTTGGGCACTCCCTGCTCTGGCCAGTCGGTGAACTGGAACTGCCTGACTGTCCGAGACTGACCATCCTAAAACCCAGAGTTTAGACAAAATCTGATTTTAAGACCAACATCTTAAATAAACACAACAGATACTATTGCATTATCTATAGAAATTCTATAGAAATTTGATGACTCAAAATGACTCAACACAAACAAATATGTTCTGTACATCAAAAGATCCTCTCCTTATGATTCACTAGAAAACCCAAACCTAACAATCGATATCAACAAAATCATGGTCTGAATACACCGAACTTAAAATCTGGAAGATATACTGCTGATACATAACTAACATTAAGTTTATGTAGTGTGGATATGTTAAATTAAGCAGACTTAATATGTTACTTCCAAAAAGCATCTAACCCTTACCTAAATCCAAAACCTATCCCTAATCTTCATCTTGGCCTTAATCTTAACCCTAAAGTTAACCTCAACCTGAGGCCTAATCCTAACCCCCCAGTTTTGCCTTAATTCTAACCCTAAAGTTAACCTTAACCAAAACCTAATTACAACCCTCGGGCAGACCTCCACCCAAAACTCTAACCTCAATTCAAAAACCAATTTCTAGCCTCCAGACTGGACCTAATCTTAACCCTAAAGTTAACCTCAACCTGAGGCCTAATCCTAACCCCCGAGTTTTGCCTCAATTCTAACCCTAAAGTTAACCTTAACCAAAACCTAATTACAACCCTCAGGCAGACCTCCACCCAAAACTCTAACCTCAATTCAAAAACCAATTTCTAGCCTCCAGACTGGACCTAATCTTAACCCTAACCTAAACCCAAGACATAATCCTAATCATAAAGTTAACCTTAACCACAACCCAAAACCTAATCCCGACCCTAATCCCATCCCAAAAACTAATCTTAACCCTAACACTGGCCCTAATTATAACCCAAACCTTAGCCTTAACTTGCTGGTGTCTGCAGCATGTCTACAAAAGATGGTTGAGGATGTTGGGACTGTATGTATAATAGACATGTTCCTGTATATTGTGTGTAGGCACAACATATTTCTACTACATTTTATGAAAATCACATGATGAAAACACCAGCAGAAATATTCCAAAACTGCTTAGATTAAAATCTCTACACATAAAATAAAGTTAAAAATAAAGAAAGTTTTTGCCTTCCCCTGTTGACATTTTGAAAAGTAACAATGTAAAAAAATGTCCAGTTCCTGTTCCGGTGGAGATAACTGCACACAACATGCATAAGAACATTCTGTCACATGGTTTGTGCTTAAAATTCATTACATTACAGGACATAATACTATTTATGTATCTCTGCATTTTAGTTAGACAGCCAAACATCACTGTTTCAGTCTTTATTGGTATTTACAAACACATAATAATGGTATTCCGTCTAAATGATGGGCCAGCTTTTTCCTTCACATATCACAGAGTTATGCAACCACAGGGGAGGCTAAAAGCCTGCAGAGGACAAGGATGCCTGAAAGCTTAACAAAAAGATATCCCTCATTGTTCACCTGAACGTATTAGCGTATTAGACACTAATTCCTTTGATGTGGCGTATGTCAGCAGAGCTCTTGACTGAGGCTCTGAGGGTTGCAGGTTGCTTAAGTGATATCGTATAGCCTTGATAAGTAGAGCTACGCCATCCAGGTCCTTATGTAGAGCCCAAATACAAACAGAAGAGAACGCGCGCCGTTTATCTCTGTGAGCCTTTGATGGAATTAAAATCCGCCGCTGCATTTGTTTCTGCACTGACATGTTCCAATTCCCCCCAAACTAAATATTTACTTAAACACGCTCTCAACTAACCCCACACATACACACACTACACCCAGAGGAGCAAGCTTGCCTTCTTTCTCAAAATACAAATATCTCCAGAAGCTTCCGTTCATCGTGAAATGTGGTGACAGAACAACAGAAGGACTGATCCTCTGATGCCCTTTAGTGTATTAATGCTTGGAAAGCTGTTTCATACAAACTAATACAACAAATAAAAGGATAGTGTTTGTTATACCTCTATTACCTACCATTCAATCAAATATTTTTCTCATGTAAAAAAATGGAATGATATACGTTTAAATGCTAAAAAAGTCATTTTGGCCCAGGGCAAAACATTACAAAACTTTTAGCAACCAGCGTGAAACTAAAAGGAGACAAATCAAGCAGCATGTTTATACTAATCACATATTCTTTGAAGGCACTAAGCCATTAAACTGCCCATGATCAAAGTTTTTACATTTTCAGCCTGCAGACATTCTGATCTAACCATTTCCAACAAAATATTTGAACTGACAACTTATTTTACAGTCTGAAAATACCCTGAAAAACCCTGAAAATAAGCAATTAGATACCAAAAGATGACATGTCTGAGCAGCCTAGGATATTCTGAAAATGACAGCATATAAGTAAGTGATATATAAAACCCCCTCTTGTAAATATGAATGCAGTTACAAAGTTAGTGTGACACGTGGCATTGGGCCAAATTGCTTTCCGCTTTGGAAAAGTCCAAAAAAAAGAACAACGGCTTTCTCTGATTCAATCACCTCTGATTATTCACTGCCTGAATCTCTAAAACTCATTTCAATTAGATGTTGGAGATGCTTGTCACGCCTCCAGGTCTCCATGACACCGCCAATCTCCTGGACTCCATTTTCCAGAGAGCCCCATCCGATGACATCACCCTCACATGTCCCCAGTCAGCCAATTACTCAAGTTCCAACTCACCTAAGTACTAATTTGACACACCTGCTTCTCATCATCTAGTCTGTATATAAACCTCTCACACACATACACACATTGCCAAGTTTCGCCAAACCTCTCTGTCTTTTGCTGTACTCTCTGGTTTTGAACCCTTTGGTCTTTGACTCTCTGTCTTTTGCTTATTCCCTTTTTGACCTGTCTCTTTGTCTTCAACCCTCCATTACCCATTTTGTTATGTTTGCCTGGATATTGCTATTGTGCTTAACTGTTGATTTCCCAAATAACCCTCTTTTGACTTTTAGTCCTGCGTGTGTTCAGCCCAGTTCTTTTTCCCTGACAAAGCTACTTCACATTAGACAAAGAGGGGGCAGAATGTCTACAAGAGCAAATTAAATCTTTTTTGCTCCTCACAGAACTAGCCAATACTGAAACTGGACATGCTGGAAGTGGCATAGAGATCTTTTTTGTGCTTCCACATAAAATTCATGACAATATCAACAATGATTGTTCAGGCAAAAGCCTAAGAAAGGACAAATAAAGCAATGTGTAAAAAATTGTGAGTGGTGTGGGGATGTGTGTAAAGGCCTTTAGTGTGTCTAGTAAGAAAGAGCTTTAAAAAGATCCAAAATACACTACAGGAGATAAGGAAAATATGTATTCTTATAGTATGTGAAAAACTTACCCTGGCATCTGTGACTTTAAACTCTCGTAGGATGTACTGAGGCATGTTATACTCGGCCATTGGATCCACTACAAAATACTGGTAACGTGCTGATCGCTCCGCTGGCCAGTACTGATGGCATTTTTCCTAAAAAAAGTGAAAAGTTGAGTTGAATACATTTCCATATATTATTCTTGTAATTCTTTGGTGTGTGGTTGTACAGTCTCTTTACTCATGCTGCCTGTCAAAAGTTTGGGAAACGTTGTTGACTTTTTTTAAAGTATGAAAAAATCCCAGGGATATACACACTGACAAAACATAACATTAGTAAAAATGCTATCTCTCTTACCCTGCCCATCTCTCTGAGCTTGGTCAGCATTACCACAATGGTGGAGTTGTGCTCCCACAGCATCCTCCAGAAATCTTCTGTGGTCTCTGCTAGAGGTCCCTGCGTGGCAATGTAAGCTTTCTGTTGCCTGGAGAAAAATTAAAGGGTTTATGGTAATAAATGGAAAATGAACATGATGGATCAACATACGGCTATGTAATTTATTTGAAAAGCAGAATATGTATTAATTGAAAGATGTCTTGGTTTTGTAATGCTTGTTTATTTAAGTTTGACTTGTTTCTGTGCTAACTTCAATAGCATCTTAGCACGTGCTATGGTACAAATCCAGTATTTAAAATGTACATATAAATTTACCAAGCACTTTACAGTTAGTCTTTCACGCAGTTATCCGATTACCCAATTGTGTGGTTCAAGCTAACAGAAAAGCTACAGTAACTCAGATAGCAACTCTGTAAGAGCCTAAGGTGGATAGGCTAAAACAGCAGAAAACTACATTAGGTTATGTTAGGTTAAGTGGCTTATATAAATACAGGCTTAGATAAACTCGATAACTGAAGACTGGAAACACATAGTGTGTTCAGGTGCTTCTTGACTTTTGAGTTAATTTGGTGCCAACAATATGCATTCATGTATCCAACCTGCCTTGTGTCAACAGTCCAGACTGGTGGAGGTGGTGTAACAGTGTTGGTAATACTTTCTCGGTACACTTTGGGCACTTACCAACCAATACCAACCAATAGCATGATAATGCAACATAGCAAATGCCACAAAGCAAATGCCATTTCAAACTGGTTTGAAGAACGTGACAAAGGTCAGAGTTTAGAACTTACTGAACCTTGTTCAATGAATAGAACTGCAAGACGCAATCATGTCAACATGAACCAGAATCTCAAAGGACTGTTTCAAATATCTTGTGGAGTCCAAAAGAAATAAAACTGTATGGAGGCCAAACATCAACATTTAAATTTAAATATTTTTTTTCCTTTCTGTGAGATGTGTTACCCACCTGTACCCATCTATGAAGCTGGCGTTGATGTAATCGGATCCCTCCACTCCTCTGATTGGCTGCAGACATACACGTGTGGATTCGTACGGCATGATATTCACCAGGCGGTTCTTGAACTTGTTGCAGGGCAGATTGGCACTAATGAAGCGTGAGGTGTGGGCTTTTGTGTTGGCCAAACGCTGCAAACAAAAAAAGAAAGGTCAATAACTAGAATTAAGCTGAAATCATTATTCAGTTTTTTTAATGGTCTTCTACTTTCCACTGTTCTTTCTTAAAAATTTCCCAAAAAAAAAAAAAATCTCTTCAACCCCCCTCTTTGCTGTTTTTCTTCTATTCCCTTCTCCTCCTTCTTTCTCTTTGCTTCCTCTATCTCAGTCTTTTTCTCCTGTGATATGTGTTGCTTTCACAAAGTGCTGTACACATACATAATCTCCTCTCCAGGGTCAACAGCTGCTCCTTTTAAGATTAGCATAGGTCCATTAGATGTAAATAAAAGGCTAAAAGATGAACACAAATCCCACCTGATACCGCGTTAAAAAGGAAACACATATGGTACAGCATACGGTGCGTTGAGATCTATCTTGCTCCAGACACTAGTCAGCTAAAGTACTTAGACAGAACAATTAGTTTTTGTCGATTTATTTGAAGTGATTTATTTACTTATTAGCTTTGTCGTCTTAAAGAGGGAAGTGTTTGTGCCATGGGGGAAGACAGTGTTTGAAGTCAAGAGAAAGGAAAAGAAAGAGAACCCATTTATTTTTTTAAACATCTCTCTTTGTTAACTTTGTTAATAGTTTTTCAAATAATGTTCATATTTTCTATTGTTCTATTGCTTTCTTTTATTTCTTTGTCTTACTTACGTTTATTGTAAATTGTGCCTTATGTGTTAATAATGTGCCTTACATGCCAATACAGAATCCCAATCTATTTATGCCAATGTATATTATAGAGCTTATTTTCTATTGTTCTATGTCTGTAGTTTCTCTCTTCCTTCTGCTTATTTTTATTGATAACTGCATTGGTAAAAATATGTCTAGTACTGCAGAAACACAACTAGAAATAATGAAAGAGGGAATGGAGAGAAAACAGAGAGGAGTTCTCAGGCTCTGAGTAAGAGTGGTTTTGGTTTGCAGTGTTTTGGATGTTTCTGTATTAAAGCGGTGTAAAAGGCCTGGAGGAAACCACAGGCCCCAAGCAGTCTGTACTCAGTCTGAAGACCACTGTAGTAAAGAAACCTGGAAACGTTCCTCAGAAGAGGGTCAGCGATAGGGCAAAATAATCAATGCACAGTTACTACAGTGAACAATAGAGCATTTGCAGAATAAAAGAAGAGTGAGAGAAAAATAAACAGAATATGTTCATGAAACAGGCAGAGAAAAGTAAAAAGTTGAATAGCAAAAAATGCAAAAAAGTGCAGAAAGACAAGTGTTAAAAAAATAGGAAACAAACGGATACAGAAAAGACCCAGAAAGACCCCGGAGGACCCTCATTCAAGCTGTGATACTCCATCACCCTCTGACTCCCACTGAATTGATTTCTCCTTCTTTTTGTTTCAGAGAGAGGCTGCAGCTGCTGTAAAAATGTAGCCGAGTGGAATGACATGAGGAGAAACAGTAAAACAGTACTTCCCCGGGCCACAGACGCTTTCTTTTCTTTTTTCCTTTTTCTCTACTGCTGTCACAGTAACTGTAAGAAGCCAAAGGCAGCAATGGCTGCAGAAGTCAATCTGTTAATATTTGACATGAATTGATCATGTACGTTTTGGAAGGTTTATTCCTGCAGTTTTCATCTTCAATCAAAAGTTCCCTTGACAAAGTGTTGGTGCCGGCTGAAGAGAGATTTGAAAGCTGAAGCAGTTCTGGTTCAGTTCCTGTGAATGTGTGATAAATGTCAGTAGACTGAGCGTGCTGTGCAATCAGAAATGCTAAAAACTATGTGGTGCTACGCTTAGATTTTTTTGCTTAGTGCCAGTTTCAATCCACAGCTGGTGCGACAATGATGAAGATATTTTGAGAAATTAAGATATACTGTACTGTGCAAGAGTCATAGGTACCACAGCACATTTGTTTACGTTATCGATATGTATGTATGTAAGTATCACTAGAATAATCATTCTATATAATTGCTTTCTTGTCGATTTAGTTAAGCTCATCACAAGTTTGGCTCCTGACTTGCATCCCATAGGTTTGTTAAATTTCATCAGCTTGATGAAAGGAAGTATTGGTGACAAAAAACAGAATGATAACTATGGTTAACGTTGGTCTTCCAGGAAAGATTTGGAAGAACTGAATGACTATTTATGGTAATTGTTTTAGGTGGCTAAACTTACTGTACCCTACTAGAATTTAAATGCATTATGATAAACAACCTCCCTCAACAGTCTAATTTAGTCTTATAGTAGCATCGTCAGGCTGTTTTTAATACACAAAGTGAAACACACATCTGTTTTCCAAATTACAGTAAGCCAAGAAGAGCTTATTATTTTTTTATTTAGTGCTGTCAAGCCATTTTCTGACTAGTGCTGGCCATATGGATACTGTTTCTCCAGAATGTCCTGTCTCCTGTTTGAGTCTACAGGTTTTTTAGCAGCTTGTTTATAATTCCTTTGACTGTCTCCATCCATCTTGCCGCTGGTTGACCTCTTCCTTTCTTACTTTGACTGCTCCAAACATAATTATCTTTTCCACTAAATTGGTTTTTCTCATAATATGTCCAAAAGACTTGAGAGTCTTGATTCGGTTCCAATTTTCTTCCCTTACTGTTTAAGGAACTCTCAACACTTTCACCAGCACCAAAGCTCAAAAGCAGCAATATTTTCTCACCAGCTTTTTATTGTCCAGCTTTCACATCCATAAAGAGCCACAGAGAAGACTGAGAACTGAATCTTTGTTTGAAGTGTCACAATTTAATCTGAAGATCTTTTCATGCTCCTTCTTGATTGTTCTGCCAAATGGCAATCCCTGATCCAAATAATCGCAGGATGTTCACCACTTTTACATTTTCTAGAGTTAGTGAAAGCTTGTGGTCTTGTAAAGTTAGTGGTCTTGACTGTTGTCAAAGTTATCTTAATATTAAGCTCCCATCCATGTTCTGAAGTCCCATCCTTTTTACTCTTTTTCAAGCTTTAACGTTCCTTATAAGGACCCTTAGCTTATACAGATTTTCCACTATCCAAGTCGTGTCATACTGCAGGCCACAAGTTAAATGAACACAAACATTCCCTCCGGTGTTTGTATGGGTGTTACTGGGTACATTGTTTTGTCTGATTTATTCAATGCTCATATTGCTGAGACTTAATTGCTGTTGATTGCTTACATTTAATGTTGGAATTATTATGTATGCTTACTTTTACTCATGCTAGATTAGACTATTTTATGTTGAGTAAAAAAGTGACAATCAGGTTCTCTTGATGTTTTAAACTCTTGACAACACAGCAAAAAATGAGGCATTTCAAAGGATGTTAACTAAACTCCCTTTGATGACAGTAGAATTTAGTTCTATATAGGAAACAGATCTTCCTAATGCAAAGTGAGTAAATAAAACTAATAGTTATAGTAAGGGAACACTGTAAATGCACTATTACAATAGCTCCCTGAGGCTAACACTAATGCTAAAGCTCAGCCTTCTCAACCTTCTCTCCTCCAAAGAATGAACACCTAGTTTAACTCATTTTGTTCTGCTCAATCAGGTGTGCCTGAGCAAGGAAAAAACTAAAACTGCTGTGGTGAGGCCCTCCAGGGCTTTAGGTGTACAGAGATGTAGTTATGATTGTATAAAGTTATGTTGTGCTAACTAGTCTAGCATGACAAACATTTAGCTCCTCTAAATTCAGTGAAACATTCCCTCAAATGTCCCAATCACATATGTCACAAATGTACGATAATCAAAGGAGAGCCCAGATTTTTTATTTAAGGTGGAAAAACGTCATGAGCATGCAAGAACAACGCATGGGCATATGACAGCCCTGCATTTCTTGATATTTTCAGTTATTGTGTGTGTCTGCTTTACTTCCATAATGCATCCAGCTAATGTCTGCATTGCAAGCATACCTTAAACTCCAGCTCCATGCCCGTGACGTTCTCTCCTGTCTCGATCTGTGTGAGTTTCTGGATGTAGGCGTAAAGGTTACGGGCAGGGACCTCTGTGTTGCCGCAGGTGACTGCCTCCAGCAGGGCGTCGTGGATGAAGACATACTGATCCTCTGTCTGGACCATGTAGTTTCTCTGGGCACGCATTAGCGTCACGTGGCCGTAGATATCCACTGTCTTCTCGTGCTTGATTCGCTCCAGCATGGCATCGATTACGATGAAGCAGCCAGTCCTGCCCACACCAGCACTGCACAAAAATCAAGACCACCACAGAAGACAGACAGATATTGTAATTTTTTTTTTATTTGTTAAACTGTTGTACTTTGGAGTACATTTACTACAGGTTTAATGTATAACTCACTTTAAATGTAGATATTGTGGTATATACTGAGTCGTGTTCTACAGTTTCTCTTTAGGTTGAAGGTATAACTCACTCTAAATGTAGATATTGTAGTATATACTAAATCGTGTTCTACAGTTTCTCATCAGGTTGAATGTATAACTCTAAATGTAGATAATGTTATATATACTGAGTCTGTTCTACAGTTTCTCATTAGGTTGAATGTCTAACTCACTCTAAATGTAGGTATTGTGGTATATACTGAGTCTGTTCTACAGTTTCTCATTAGGTTGAATGTCTAACTCACTCTAAATGTAGGTATTGTGGTATATACTGAGTCGTGTTCTACAGTTTCTCATTAGGCTGAATGTATAACTCACTCTAAATGTAGGTATGGTGGTATATACTGAGTCGTTTTCTACAGTTTCTCATTAGGTTGAATGTCTAACTCACTCTAAATGTAGGTATTGTGGTATATACTGAGTCGTGTTCTACAGTTTCTCATCAGGTTGAATGTATAACTCTAAATGTAGGTATTGTGGTATATACTTAGTGGTGTTCTACAGTTTCTCATTAGGTTGAATGTATAACTCTAAATGTAGGTATTGTATATACTGAGTCTGTTCTACAGTTTCTCATCAGGTTGAATATATAACTTTAAATGTAGGTATTGTGGTATATACTGAGTCATGTTCTACAGTTTCTCATCAGGTTGAATGTATAACTCTAAATGTAGGTATTGTATATACTGAGTCTGTTCTACAGTTTCTCATCAGGTTGAATGTATAACTCTAAATGTAGGTATTGTATATACTGAGTCGTGTTCTACAGTTTCTCATTAGGCTGAATGTATAACTCACTCTAAATGTAGGTATGGTGGTATATACTGAGTCGTTTTCTACAGTTTCTCATTAGGTTGAATGTCTAACTCACTCTAAATGTAGGTATTGTGGTATATACTGAGTCGTGTTCTACAGTTTCTCATCAGGTTGAATGTATAACTCTAAATGTAGGTATTGTGGTATATACTTAGTGGTGTTCTACAGTTTCTCATTAGGTTGAATGTATAACTCTAAATGTAGGTATTGTATATACTGAGTCTGTTCTACAGTTTCTCATCAGGTTGAATATATAACTCTAAATGTAGGTATTGTGGTATATACTGAGTCATGTTCTACAGTTTCTCATTAGGTTGAATGTATAACTCTAAATGTAGATATTGTGGTATATACTGAGTCTGTTCTACAGTTTCTCATTAGGTTGAATGTCTAACTCACTCTAAATGTAGGTATTGTGGTATATACTGAGTCTGTTCTACAGTTTCTCATTAGGTTGAATGTCTAACTCACTCTAAATGTAGGTATTGTGGTATATACTGAGTCGTGTTCTACAATTTCTCATTAGGCATAATGTATAACCCACTCTAAATGTAGGTATTGTGGTATATACTGAGTCGTGTTCTACAGTTTCTCATTAGGTTGAATGTATAACTCTAAATGTAGGTATTGTGGTATATACTGAGTCTGTTCTACAGTTTCTCATTAGGTTGAATGTATAACTCACTCTAAATGTAGGTATTGTGGTATATACTGAGTCTGTTCTACAGTTTCTCATTAGGTTGAACTCACTCTAAATGTATATTTTGTGGCAGAGTATAAATATGCTAATGGTATTAAATGAGACTGTTTCATTCTCAGTGTGAAAGTATCCATTTGCATGTTCAGGATCAGACCGAGAACAAGCAGCACAGCAGGATTTGTATCTGGACTGCTAAAGGAGTTTCGGCAAGTGCGCACTTTAGGGCAAATGTGCACAAATCATTAAATAGCTAAACGGTGCCAGTACACATTATAATCAGTAAGTGATTGCTAACCAGCAGATGAACACAATCATCTGCTAATGTAGAACAGAAAGATTGTGCGAGTAAGAGAGAGAGCTACATAGATAGCAATTCAAATCAAATACAAAACAAAAATTAAGATTAAAAATAATTATACAAAAATAAAATAACATGTTATGTATTTAATATTTAATAAGGAAATATATATTTCCATACTTTTTATTCATTCATAAAATTATTTTACATGTTGTTATTTATTTACATTTTATAAATGTATATTTTTTACATGTATTTTATTGATTGGTTCATTTATTTATATAGTTATTTTGCAAGTTGTTCAGTTACCTTTAAATGTTATGAAATTACTTCTTTATATTTTAAGGAACATCATGAGATGTTTTTATCATAATAATTTAATACATATATATAGTCTTTTACTGAATGATTGTCTATTTAATTTGTATTAATGAATTATTTTTTATTTGACAGTTGTGAAATAACTTTTCTAAAATTACAAGGAACATCTTTAGATTAAAAGAAATTAAGGGCATATCTTTAACTTTTTATTTAATTCTAAATTTTATATAATTTTTGTTTTTGTAAATAATGTGAAAGGGTTTGGGATGACACTATTATGATAGGGTGCAACATGATTAGAAGTATTACTATTATTATTAATAAAAAGGTTACTGCAGTGTAGTCAAATTTTTGCCCATTGTACCGTGTAATCTCTCCTCCACTTCCAAAACTACAAAAGCTCCTTCTCTTTTCTCTCTGTGACTTTGAATAGCGAGGGCCTGAATTTTTTCGCAAAGCGCATTGCAGCTGACTTCAATTAGCCGTAGTTCGATTAGCACTAGCGCTCTTCGCTAACGTGGCATAATGGCGGGAAAATGGCAGCCAGGGCAGGACTCTTCATTAAAACACTTAAACACTGCAGCGCTGCAAATTTCCACATTACCGGCTCGACTCGGAGCGCAGGGGTGCGCTAACGCCGGAATGTTCACCAGGAGAGCCGGGCCGAGGGCTTTTAATCACTAGCGTACTTTTTATACGATTAAGCACCGCGGTTCGAGCCAGGTTTCACCTCCGCTTGACTTAATGCTGGCAGCAAAACAAGACTCTTCATTTCTCCGGTGTCCTTGAACAAATAGCACTCATGGACGCGGTACAGGGCGCTCTTACTTTTACAAACAGCCGCATGAAAAAGCCTGGGTTTAAACATGTCTTGGCTTGGTTCTGGGATAAACCTTAATTGGCACAGAACTTTTACATTATGAGGTTCCTCTTCTGGTTCTTTAAAGAACCATCCAGTGAACTGTCCACTTAAAAGTGGATTAGGGAGCTAAAAGTGGGTCATTTATGGCATCAGTCCAAACAATCCATTATACCATTCCTATTTTCAAGTAAAAACAAAGAGAATGAAACAATAGAGGATTTTTGGGATTGATGCCACAGAAGAACCACTTTTGGTTCCCTAGTGAACCTTTCAATGCACAGTTCTGCTTGTCCTCTCTCTCTCTCTCCTTCTCTCCCTCTCTCTCCCTCTCTCTCTCTCTCTCTCTCTCTCTCTCTGTCTCCCTTTGTTTTTCTCTCTTCCTCTCTCTCACTCTCTCAGTTTGGTGAAAAACCGCTGACCCCTGTAATATCCCATCATGCCACTGGATCGTCTCTCCCATTTGTTGCCATAACGCCTGGATACCCCCGTCTTCGAGCGGCCGTTGCCACGACAACCCGCAGGTTAGGGGCGACAGCGGTAAATGCTCTTTTCTCTTTTCAGCACAACAAAGAAAGAAGAGAGAGTGAGAGAGGGGGACAAGAGAGAGAGAGAGTACAAGAGACAGCAAGTGAGAGAGAGACAGAAAGGGGGAATAGAGAGAGTAAGAGAGGTGGAAGAGAGAGAATGAGAGAGAGAAAGGGGAGAGACAGGGACAAGAAAGAGAGGGGGATTGTGTGTGAGAGAGAGAGAGAGGAAGAGAGAGGAAAAAAAGGGAGAGGAGGGGAGGAGAGAGAAAGAGGAAAGAGGGAGAGGGACAGAAAGATAGAAACAGATGAAGAGAAAAAGAGGAGGAGAGAAAGACAGCAAAAGAGGGAATGATAGAGTAATGGAAAGATAGAGAATAATATGAGAGGGAATGAGAGAGTGATTAAAAGATAGGAAAGAAAGATAAAGAGAGATGTAAAGAGTTTTGAGAGAGAGAAGAAAAGGTGGTGTGGTTTTTGAGTGTAGTTGTGTTATGTTTGTTATGAGTTTTAATACACTGTGGCGTATGTGAGGAAATCCATCATAAATATAATAAACATGGAGCTAAACGCCAGTCTGGTGCGAGCCGCTCTGGTTAATGAAATGTCTTTGCAGCAGAAGTTACTGTTGCAGGACGGGCGGCATTACGTAAAGCAGGTTTACAGCTATAAGTCACTTTAATGGCAACAACATGCAGGAGCAACATTTGTGAACCTTTTTGTCTGCGGATTGTGGTTCTACTGAAATGTGTCTGAAGTTGAGGGAAAGCTCGCCAGCGTTTTCAGTTATGTGTACATACACCACACACACACACACACACACACACATAGTCCAGCTAATCACAGCGGGAGCTGCGGGGGTGGACTGCGGTTAATTACTACGAAGCCGAACAATCTCTTCTTGTCTTCATCCTTTTGTTTAGACTTGCAAATGCACTCCGATAAACAGCCTCGTAATCTGCCGGCCCCAACGGCCCCTCACAGAAACACCACCCAGCACAACAGTACAGTCTCTACCACGACTTCCTCTGCTCCCTCAGACAAAACTTTCAGCAGGTACAGCCCGACAGGAAAGAGTTGAAAGAAAAGATACAGAAATAAAAAAATAAATATCCCTTTAAAAAGCTCCTTTCATTTATTTACTTTGCCTCTAAAACGGTCAGCTGAAAGCAATGTGACGACACCTTCTCAGAGAGGACTTAAAGGCCTTATCTGATACAGGCTGAAGGAATTAAGTCTACCAATGACATTAATTCCTGTATTCAGAGAGAGAGAGAGAGACAGATATAGAGAGAGAGAGAGTGGGAGAGAGAGAGAGAGATTTTCTATTGAGAGAGGGTCTGCTGGGAGCACTAATTAACTTCTGTGAGCACTGCTTTTAATTCTGCACTAATCCACTCTTCTTTCTGTCACTTTTCTGATGCAAGGTTATGCCATCCATTCTTCTCTCTCTCTCGTTCTTTCACTTCTTCCTCTTTCTCTCTCTAGTTTCACTTCTCTCTCTACTTTTCATTTTTTCTCTCTCACCATCTTACCTCTCTTTCCTTTGTTCTTTTTTATTTCATCACTTTCTTTTCAAGTTATCTACTTATCTAACTTTCTCTATATCTCTCTGTCTCCCTTCTTTCTTTTTCTCTTACTTTTCCTTTGCCCTGTCACTCTTACTATCATTCCTTTCTCTTTCTCTATTTTTCTTCTTTATTCTTTTCCTCTCTCTCTCTTTGTGTATTATTCTCTCATTTTTCTCCCCTCCTTTCTCTCTCTCTCTCTCTCTCTCTCTCTCTCTCTCTCTCTCTCTCTCTCTCTCTCTCTCTCTCTCTCTCTCTCTCTCTCTCTCTCTCTCTCTCTCTCGCTTTTTTATTCCTGTGAGCCAAAACTGTTCAATTAAAGTATTTGCAGTGGTGCAATCCAGTTCTGAGTCTAAACGAACACTAAAGCCTAATAATGAGCTGCTGTATCTCCCACTCTGAAAGTGTGTGTGACTGTGGGTATGACACACCTGATAACCACACCACATATCAACCATCTGATTGACTGGCTCTCAGTCTAGTTACATTAATTTTGTCCAGATCAAGAGAGCTGAGTGATGTGATTCAGCAGTGTAATGTGTTGAGGTTCTGTTGTTCTGATGTAAAGTAATTAAAAAACAGACGTCATCATTTTGCATGACGTCATCAGTCACATCACATAATTTGCTTAAAACGGCAGCACTGCCAATTTAAAATTCCTTTCCAAGTTCCTGAATCATAGATGAAGAGAGGGATGGAGAGAGAGAGAGAGGGATAGAGAGAGAGGGGGAGAAAGAGAGAGGCAGTGACACGGCTAATCCTGCTGCTGCTAGATCACAAAGCCGCTGTAGAAGGAGCTACACGGCTAAAGCAGAAACTCACATGCACTGATTCACTCTCTCAGTCTGGCTGAAAACACTCACATCATAACTCACATTATATGCAGGGTATTACCTCTTCACACTGCGGCTTGACGCTATTTACATAATATAAAATATCTATCTGATTATATATAATTGCATATACATATAACAATAAACTACATATTATTACATATCATTTATATATCTACATAAAGTGATCTACAGACTGCCACGATGGAATCTAAATATTTTACAGAGCACATTAAAATAATAACCGATGTTTTAGGGCTTACACAGACTATTCGACAAGTTAACTTAACGATTTTACAGCTTTAAGCTCAAGGTCAATTAGTTGCTGATAACATGATTATGACACTAACATGGACACCTCACAGAGGACAACAAGTGAGGAGCTTGCTTATTTTTAAAGTCACATTTTTAAAGTTGCCTATTGCAAAAAAATCCAACGAGTTGGAAGTGGATGTACAAGGTAGGTGTTTCTAATAAAGTGGCCAATGTCTGTAAGTACAAATGAAGTGTTTCTAATAAAGTGGCCAGTGAGTGGAACCAAAACATAAGTGTTTCTAATCCCGTGTCTGGAAGTATGAGGTAGGTGTTTCCAAATGAGCTTATGTACAAGGACAGTGTTTCCAATTAAGTTGCCAATGAGTGGAAGTATAGGGTAGGTGTTTCCAGTGAAGTGGAGAATGAGTGTAGGTACAGGGACATTCATCTCAGGGGTAAATGCGCATAGGTAGACAGTGTTTTGGATAGCTGGATTGTGTTTTGGTTGTTTTCCACAGGGTGCTACAGTTGTAAACAGATAAACAAGCTACTACAAGCTACGCGACTTCAGAGGCGAACAGAGATAGAGCAAAATTATTGTTACATTAAACTGCTGTTTGACCTTTACTATTCCAGATGAGGTTTTGTTTCAACAGGTATGATACAGTTGTATGCAAAAGTTTGGGGGTCCCTGGTCAAATTACTTACAAAAAATATATTGTTTTGTTGATGTTCTAAATGATGTCTACAAAGACCTCTACACGTTTTATTACATAGTTTAATAATACTATTTTTGGGGGGGGTGGGGGTGTTGTTTAATCTAACATATTGAAAAAAAAAATAGTTGAAATATTTGCATACACATAAAACAGTAGGTATTAGTAGACTGACCTGCAGTGAACCACCATGGGTCCAGCATCTGGTGGATTGCAGGCTTTGACCCGTCGTAGAAAGGCGAGGAATGGGGTGGGGTGCTCCGGGACCCCGTGATCAGGCCAGGCAGTGAACTGGAACTGCCTCACTTCTCTCTTTTCACTGGAGCCATTCTGCAGTGGACAGAAAATAAACAGACACAATAAAGATGAGGACCCAGACTACTGTCTTCCACTGTTTGAGGAGGGAATCCTATCCTTTACTTACTTTATAAAGTGCAAACGTCCTGACGCAGTAGGTGGCCAGCTCCACCGTGTCTAACAGAGTCACCTGGATCAGTCCATACGTTTCTGTTCCTCTGGTGGGCCAGTACTGGTCACACTTCACCTGAAAACATACATGAAACATACATTAACTGTAACCCCTTACATTGTAAAAGAATTATTTTTCGCTTGTAGCTCATTGAAACAAGCTGTGGAAGGTGCAGCTTCCAAACAGCCTCAACACCACAAGTAAATAAAATAGGAGTAAATAAAATATTTTATTATGATCGTTTATTAACTGGAAAGTAAGCACGTCTTTTTTCACAACTTTACAGAAAGAAATGAAAGGCAAACTGAAATAGAAAATGATTATATGCGTAATAACTATACATAAAACCTATTATTTAGTATATTAGTGTTGTACAAAATATGAGGTGTTAGTTAGAGAAGTTAGCTTCCTGTTCATCACATTCCTATTTGAATTTTTCTGTTCCATCTTAAATGGTGCAGCAGTTCTTATTGCAACACCTTGGTGCCAGAATGTAACTGTTGCACCATTTAAAACAGAACTGGAAAATGTAAACAAGATGTTCAAATTACTTTATACTATATATGGCTCACTGCAATATGTGAAAACACCTGAAATCCATGCCCCAAAATTAAATTTGGTATCAGATGCTGGACTTTGGGGTAAAATCACGCCTTCATTGATAACAAATATTATATTTCCGTTTAAATGCTGTGCAACTGTAATGTTTTTGCCAGTGTTTAAAAATAAACATTCATGATGTTTACGGTTCACTCGGTTGGACTGAGGAGATGATTTGCAACAGAAAAGTGATGTCAGTGCAAACACTCTATAGTTTGTTCAGTTTAATAGATATTAATCTGTCATTTATATCTCAACTTGTTATAGGGGTTTAATAAATTTGTTCCAAAACTATGTATAAAGTCTTATGAGAATCTTTCATGCTTTACAAAGTAATACAATTTTATTTTATTCTCATTTTAAGACAGGATGTAGACAATAAGTAAGCGAGTAACTAAGTTGATTATGAACTGTTATATAAATGCTTAATATTTAATTTTGTATCATTAATCACTTGTGGGCATTGAAAACTTAAATCATTATTAACAAGTTACAAATACAGATTAAAAAACTATTATTATTTATTGGTCACTACAAAATGGATAATAGTAAATATATTACACTAAATATTATACAGTCACTGATAGTCATTAACAAACTATTAGATAATGATTAGGTTGCTATTAGTGTTAAAGTGTTAACTAGTTATTTAGTTAGTATGTAGTTAAAACTAACTATATACTTATTGAAATGTATGGACAAAAATAACATTAATAAAAGTCATGGTTTTAAAAATAAGCTGTACTGTACTGGGGAACTGCTACATTGGCTAATTTGAAGTTTGCCTTCCCTAAAAGGCAGAGACTGATGTTTTGAAAGGAAAAGTGGAACAAAAGGACAAAGCTAACCGCCGTCCATCCCTTCCTCTTTCTGCTGACTCCTTATTTCTTAGCAGCGATGGTGGGGGAGTGGGGGTTGTGTTAAACAAGCCGAGGAATTCCAGCTTCAGCTACGGTGCTATTTATTAGCCTGACAGACGCTATAATTACAAACTTAACTGCACTTTTTTCCAATCACATTACGGCCCAGGCTTTATTATGATTATACACTTTTTGTTGCCCAGCGAGTGCCTAATAAAACATTGTTCCATTACAGTACTGCCGCCGTCTCGCCAAGAGGAGAAAGTGAGAGATGCTAGCAGCGGACGCTAGCTTCTTCATGGACTGGCGCGCACATGCTTTGCATTAAATAAAAGAGCACTGTAATAAAAAGGAAAAAAAAAGCCCCCAGTGTTGACATTCCTGTCGGGGTGTGTGAGTTAGGAACGTGAGGCAGCAGGCATTTAATTCAATGGAAAACTAAAATGATAGGTGTTAATAAGAAAGGAAGCTAACAGCACATTTATAAGCATGAGTGGATTTATCTTCATTCCTCATCACAAATGCAATTGCTTATAAAAGAATGTGCTTAGAAAAAAATAGACATTAGCAGTGACAGTAAAACTGTGGGAGGACTGCAATGTACACTGTAGTATTTACTTTAGATGAGGAAAGAGAAAATTCATTTACACAACTTCACTCCTACCCTAAATGTACCTGATTAGCCGGGGCTAGTTTTGTGTCCTAATTCTGCGTGTGGACCCAAATAAATGGACCCAAATTATTGACAAAAGTCAGGTTTGCTGCTTGAAACCACCTAAGCATGTCTATTACAGCCTACTTAAAAACTCCACACGGTTTGAAACAAGTGTGTACTAATTTAGGCATGATTTCTTCACTGTGCTTACTTGAACATGAACTCCCTGCTGAAACAAACTAGAGACAGGAAGTCGACTTCACAAGAATCAACTTCAACTCCAACACAGCTAGGACTTGGGGTCAGTTCTTCGCCAGTGACTCTAGAAGTCAAAAGGCTGGTCATGTTTTACATTGTAAACATCTTGAGGGGCATTCTGACAAGGAGTGTAAAGCAGGAGAAAGTAGCAAGGGTTTGTTTCATTAACCGGCTTTAAACAATGTCAGCGCTGCTTGCCAGATCCTATGAGCAAAAACTCTGCTCACAAAAATGTGTTCTTTAAATCCAGCACCCTCCTGCACAGCTCTTCATTTACTTCATGATTTGGATTTCAATAAATGATTATTAGAAAATGAATAAGGAACAAAATCAGAAACACAAGTTTTTCACAGAATATTTGGATATCTCTATATCTCTATTTACCGGCTTTAAATTTCCTTTCCACCTGCAGTTTCCCTGCTAAAACAAACTAGCTCATTTGAAGCTGGCACAAATTAATACATCAGCAAATTAAAAAAAGGAGCACCATAACATCCAACTTATCAAAGAATATGAAGATGGTTCTTCTTCAAAGGATTCAGACTTTGAGTTTGCTCTTGTCTCTCATTGTGTAAAATAAAATGAATTCAAGCTGAATCTGAAGATACTCAAATATTACTTCCTGCTGTGTCTCATGCTGGTACTGGGGCTGTTATGGTTATTGAGTCTATTCCATTCTGTTTCCTAAGGCTGGTATCGAAAGTCGGAATTGAGTCCAGAAAACTCGGAATTGTGCATCGCTTAAAACAACGCAAGCCAGTCTATGCTATTTTATGCTAATTCCACGTTGGTCTGGCTAATTACACAGCATGATACCAAAATCCCAGAAATTACTTGTTAGTTCCAGTAGCCTCCAGCTCCAATGCTAAAACCAAATGCATGGGGTGGTCAATTAGAGTTGGAGTATGGGGTTATGGACGAAACTACATGTGCTTTAGCAACATTACAGTATAGCTAGGTTTGCAGAGTTCTTGTGTTTATACATTCATATAGGGTGAAATGTGAGTGTGAATTAGAATCTGTGCTTATACCCTTACATATTTAGCATCTTCTCAAAGCTCAAGAGCTGAGTGCACATCCTACTTAAACTGACTAGCATAAAGCTAAGCAACTCAAGCTGCTAGCTCATGCTATAACAAAACAGTACTGGCACAAAAAAGGGGGAAAAAAGAAAGTCTGTGTCAGCATGTGGAAACACGATGCAGTGAGTCTTGCCTTGGAGAAGAAATACGAAGGCATCTGAAGACAAAATGAAACATGACACAAACAGACAAAATGACAAAAAAAGGAAAACAAAAGAAAAATGATTGGATGACAGAAAGTTAATAGACTTTGAGTAAGGATATCAATATGGGTGCCTCTGTACTGCTTGGGTACTCTTTGAGTATTATATGATTATTAGCTAAAACATCTTTACATATACAGCATTGTTGTGTAAATTTGTAACACAGTGGCAAGTGTTCCACAGTTACAGCAAGTATTTTTAAAAATATCATACGTTTGTATAAACAAATCTGTATTATAAAGAAAATCTTGACTCATTTCATTCAGTGCATTTAAAAAATGATTTTTGAACAATACATATAATTGAGTTTTAGATATTCCCCTTTTATGAATGATGCAGCTGGACTGGGAAGAATTGTAAACAATGTATTAGGAAAACAAATGAATTGTTACAACATCAACACCTAGAATTTTAAAACTGGTTTGCAATAATATAACATGTTTAGGACCAAGTGGGTCTAGATGTTGTCATTTTACAAACGGCAAAATTGAAGGAATATATGTGATTACCTAAAGGCTACATATTTTATCCCCTCATTGTGATGGCAGCCATGACTCAGGCCATTAAGTATTAAGCTAGCCCTAAGGGTATGTGAACATGTGCTTACCCTGGAGCGCTCCTCCAGTTTTGTCATCATGACGATGTTGGCGCTGCGCTGCTCCCATACCATCCTCCAGAAATCCCCAAAAGTCTCTGGCAGAGAGCCCTGCGTCGCTATGTATGCATTCTGCTTTCGGTAGCCGTCGATGTAGTTAGCGTTAATGTAGTCACTACCAGGAATACCTGCATAGGAAGAGGAGAGACTCCATCAGAGCGCATGACGAAAAAGATAAAAAAACAAATCTCAAACTTGTTTACAGCGGTGGTTATGGTAGAATCCAGACGTCCACCTCTGAAAGCTCACTTACAGAACCTTATAATCTGAAATGGTTATGAATACACTGCCTGGTGACATTTGGGATAAGAGAGGCAAAATTGTAATTAGATCTTTTACAAAACTACAATTCCTTTAAAAGGAGGTTGTGATGGATTCTCTGCCTTGTTCCTGGGTCAGTGCCAGTGTAAGAATACCTGGACTGGTCAGCAGTAATGGAGAATAAGTTGTGTCTGAGCTGCAGGTGTCTCTATAAACCAAGATGAAATGTCAGGGCAGCTCAGACTGTGCCAAACTCAGCTAATCCATCTTCCTCCAGCTTTAACTCTGTCTCGACTCTTAGTAAAGTCTGCTGCCAGTCAAATAGACCAGAGTGGACAAACCACATCAGCTTAAAAAGGATGTTTCTGTAAAATACAGTCCTTTTGAGTTTACCTACAAATGTAGGTTGATGGTAGTATGTGGTAGGTTGATGGAAGTATGGTGGTAAAGCGGAGTGGTGGTGGGGGTTGTGAAAACTTTGTCACAAGAGTGGAAAGTTAAGATGTAAATTTTTAGGGCATTACATTAGAAGGACGAAGGGTTTCAGGCATGTTCATCCCACCATACTTTAGCTACTCTATTATACTCCATTAAAATAAAGTTTCACTCTAATAACTCTAATAACCTTGTGAAGAGATGAACACCTGGTTCTTATCACCACCAGTGAGTCAGTAAGTTTGTCTAGGAGGAAGCATTTTAGATGAAACCACTGAATGACTTTGTAATTCATTCATTATGGAGAATGTTATGAAATTCTGTGTATAAGGTTTCCTTTTACATACAGATGCGTCTGAAACATAACAAAAGCTCCCTACTCATATGTCTTACATTGGTATAACACTACTTGCTGAGATTCCAGTGTAGAAATATTGCTGCCTCACTTATCCCATAATCCTCTGCGTCTCCAATTCCTTTTTTGATTACTCTATACCTGGAAGCTCCAGTGCAATAATCTCTTTTGTATATATACTTGCTTAAATGTATTTATCTGTTAATATACATATATATGTTTACATATGCACTTCATTTTGCACTACATTGCACATTGTACTTTCTCCCTGATCTACTCTGAGTCAATTCAACATAATTTTGTTCTAATGAGCACTGTACTGTGTAAATTTGAATGACAATAAAGTCTAAGTCCAAGTCTAAGTAAGTTCCAATATGG
Organism: Prochilodus magdalenae; assembly: GCA_024036415.1. Lineage (NCBI taxonomy): Eukaryota > Metazoa > Chordata > Actinopteri > Characiformes > Prochilodontidae > Prochilodus > Prochilodus magdalenae. The sequence continues at coordinate 88,158 of JAMWET010006261.1, forward strand.
TTAGAAACAATACAATAAACCACCAGCACTGATACAGTGGAGGAGAGAGACTAGTTTGTGGAAAACTGTGCTTTTAATTCGCTTGCGTTCTTATAAGATTGGGTGTGATTAGATGTGAATGTGTAATGCTAACAGCTAGTAGAAAGCTTTGTCTTGGCAATGATGTGAATGTGATTCAGTTTCAGAAACCTTCACCACGTGCTGCTTTCTAAGTGGCTTATGAGACACCACAGGCAGCAGAACTTCGCCACAGCTGCCTTCAGTTTACAACATTTTTACACAGTGTAAACCCTTCTATTGAGAATGATCCACCACCCAAATAATATTTGCTCTGTGGGGGTCAAGTAGGGGTCTTGACCATTGAAAAACAGGGTGAAAGGGGCTAACAAAGTATGCAGAAAAACAGATGGACTACAGTCTGTAAATGTTGAACTACAAAGTGTGAAGTTGATAAAATGGATAAAGCTGGAAGTTAACAAGCATGACTTGTGAGGCCATACAGGGAACCTTGAAGTTCAGGTGAGAAAAACATTTGAATAAATATATTATTCAAACGACTTTGTTTTCTGTGTTCCTGTTGAAGGTCAGTCATTTTTGATTGAAAACTTTTTAAATAGTTCAGTTCAACAATGTCAGCTTGCTAATTCATGCAAATCTTTAGTCAGGTGTGTCCAAACTTTTGGCTGCTGCTGTGTTTTGTAAAGGCTCACAATTCTGCTGCAAAGTTAGCGTGAAAAACAGGAACGGAGTGATGGTTTGGGGGCAGGGAGGGAGCGTAAGGTGCAGATGCTTTTTCCTTCTCCTCTCTGATGTGGGGAAATGAAAGCTGTGTGGTCTTTTCCAATCCGCGAGGAAAAGCAGGCTGACAGCTAGTCAATGCTGGCGGACTGGCAGCCTAGAGCTGCGCTAACACATGCTAAAGCGAGATAAAGCTCATCTGTCTGCACAACGCGTTTCCACGGCACCCTCGCGCTCCTTCTCCTTCCCTTTCTCTCTCTCTCTCTCTCTCTCGCTCTCTCGCTCTCTCTCTCTCTCTCTCTCTCCCTCTCTCTCTCCCCCTTTCCTCTATTCATGCCACTCTCTCTCTTCCTCTCTCAGGTAAATTATTCAGCTGAATATGAAAAAGAGTCAAAACTGGATATAAGCTCTTTCAAAGCATGCCTTTTCCTTCCATCCTTCCTTCCATCCACACTCCTCCTTCCTCACTTGCTAGAACAGTCTGCTTCAGGATGATGGACATGGGATAAAGACAATTAAGCTCGCATTTCATTTCTAAATGTAACTGAAATGAAACGTCACCAAAATAAAACATGCCACAAAACAAAAAGGTGTCCAGCAAAAATTAGCTGGCTAAGGTTATGAGGAGCAGAACTGACTGGCCTGTCAATCGGTATTCACTATCTTAGCACTGGACCAACAAAGAAAAACATTAGCTATACAGATTAGCTTTACTAGTAAATTAAAGCCTCAGCACAGCAATTATCTTAACTGATTAGCTTAAAATTACCTAGAAAATTCAATCTTAGCCATGCCTATTAGTTTTACTGACACTGTTAGTACTATTACGCAGTCTTCTCACATCTATTAACTTTATAGCTAACATTGAACTTACCTTGAAAATAATGTTTTAGCCAAATATTTTATCTTAAATTATTATCTTAAAAGATACCTAGAAAATGAAGTATTAGCTAAACCTCTAAGCTTTACCATTCCGCTTTAGATTAGCTTGGACATTAGATTTACACAAGTCTTCATAGCAATTAGTTTGACTGTTTCACTTTAACCTGAAACTAAAGTGTTACCCTGCTGAAAAAAAGGCTATTAGCACCATTAGGATTCAGTCCTAATGGTTTTGCTTTGTAATTGGAATTGGTTATCACCAGAGACCGGCAGTTTCCTCTAGAACACCTTTAGATCCTATTACAAAGTTTTACAATCTCTTAAGTGTCACATGTTAAACATATAGGAACATTTGCATTAAGATAATGTAATCCAAAATACTTTATGAAAGCATCAGGAAGCCATCATATCCATGCCTATTTCCTTTTAGATTGGAGTCTGCTTAAAAATAAAGTCTTAGCTTTACAGATAAGATGTAGGATATATAGAAAACAAAGTCTAACAAACCTATTAAGTTTGAAACTAAAGTCTAAATATTGGTCAAAATAGTTAGCTCAAGCCTTAAGCAACTCTGAAAATAAAGTCCAGGCCATACCGGTGTGCATTTTCTGTACAACAATGGTGGTTAGCACTGAACTAACGTGGTATGATTAATCGTTAAACTAACTAATATCTGAAGTACGACAAACTATTGTACTTTGTTTGTACCACAGTAGTAACCATGTTGGTCTGACCCACCATAGTTCAAACCACTATGGTTCCAAATGTGTTATGTCCGACAAGCTCCTACATAGCTTGTAATATAAGGTCAAAATATGGCATTCAGTAATATAACAACCAAATAATTTTAAAAAACATAATATCAACAATAAAAACAATAACAATAGTAATGTTGATATCCATTATAGATATAATATTAATAGAAAACACTTCTTATTAAAACATTTCCTCAAAAGCTCTTAGTGATAAAGAACTGATTCATTAAAGCACTGTTAAGTCTTTCACGTTGTCTTTTGTGATATATGTTTGTAATAAAGACTAATTTGATTAAATTTTTTCATAGGCATAGGCTAACATTATACCCATAAAAGTTATAGCAATTTGATTAATCCAACTGTACTCATAAACACACATGTATATCAGGACATACATTAAAAACCTACATGTTTACAGCATTTGATGTTCTACATGTTTGGTTCAGAAAATATAAATTATTTTAGCTTAATGACAGGTCTGCTTCTTCTGTGTCCTGTGTCATCAATGACATCATCGCCAGGAACTAAACTTCTAACCAAGCTGTAGTTCCAACTACACAACTTAATAACAGTGCAAACGCTCAGAGTAACTACAGTTTTGGGAAACACCTGTGTTGGGAAACGCACCCCTGATAATCTTATCAATTAGCAATCAGTTAACTAAGTTTCTTAGCCATATCCAATTCCCTACAAACACTTTTTGAAGCATTGATGCCAGAACTTTTAGTAGGTTTTTTTTCAGAAAACCTTTAGTAATGCAGTGCTAATAGGTAGAAGTTTCCATTAAAACACAAATGTCCAAAATAAGACACTGAAAACTAACTTACAATCCACTTACAGGTATTTATATTTTGTACACATGGAATATGAAGCAATAACTACCTCACATTTCCTTGTGTTGTTTTAAAACAAGGAAAAAATTCTCAATATGGCAAAGTTTACCCGGATGTGTAAATGACTATACATGAATGACTATGAACTGTTGTCAAAATTGCCGACCCTGGTATAAATTATCAGGATATTTTAAAATATGAATACAGTATATTGGGATAAATATTTTATTGCCAATATATTGTTTTGTTTGTAAAGATGGAAACCCTGTTCTACTCTACCGCGTATTGTTGTTGTTCCATCTGTTGAGGTATTGTGTTAGATTCTTTCTTGACCATGTTTGAGAGCAGCCAAATAATAAAATCAGTCAATAATAAAATTCTTATTTGGGGAAACCCACAGTGAGCTGGACTGCAAATCTGAAAGCAAACGACCGATTCAAGATCCACTGACCTTTGCAAGTACAGAGAAACTCTATATCTATTTATCTCCCTCTCTCTCTTCTAGAAATAACAATCAATAACAATAATTAATAACAAATAACAATAACTAATAACTAACTAAAATTTCCCATTTGCTTCTTAATGAAAGCTAATATTTCATTAGTAATCCATCAAGTGCATGCCCAAAACAAGCATTTTCTGTATAATTTAATTACAATGTAAACATAGTCTTTAGGAAACAAATGCTCTATTCTAGAGAAATGAAAATTGTTCACAGTTATGTGGGAATAGTAACCAGACATTCACCTTTAAATACTAACAAGACGTTCACCAGTGGCACCTTTAAAAGTCACATCAAGCCTCAGCAGCCAGTTGAACCAGCTGAAAGTCCATCTTAGCCCTTACACTGACAGTAGTTAATTTAAAACGAAATCAACAGACAAACATGTACAGTGCCTAACTAATACCTTAACTAATAGTGCGTACAGTGATGGTAGGTCAAAACACTGTCACACATAATGAGGTTTTCTCTCTGTGCATCCCATCAGTGACACTTCCTGATTTAAACAAAAACTGAATACAGAAGCATGATGATAAATCAAAGCTGTCAAACTGATCAAGGGGCTGCAATATGTGCCACAGAAACAGTTGCCAACACAAACTGAGACCTATTGTGTTTTCTTGCCAGCTGGTGTGTCTGCCTGCTGATGTCCAAGACACTACTTAAGAAATAAAGGTTTTGAGATAAAGGTTAGGTTTTTTTTTTTATTCCATTAGCAGGGGAGGTGTACATCAAGGATATTGTAAGGCAAAACAGTCCCAAAGCCCCAATGTAAACTACCATTTTTGCCAGTTTACCACTATTTCATTAACCTTACGCATATAAAAATCTCAGAAGACATGTCTATTGGTGGTTCTGTATAATAAAAAAATAGCTATATTTGTGTTGTGAACCTCCTGTTATCTTTGGCCACCACAGTCAAAAGGTCTTAGTAAACCATTGCACAATAAACCAATTTCAATAAAGGTTCAATTAATGTATTTTTTTTTTTTTTTTTTGGGTGGGGGGTTCTCTATCTCTAAAAGACTTGGTTATATGCCACCGGAAACTGTATGACATATTGTTATCTAAAAACATGAACAGAAGTATGCTGCACAAGCAGCATAGCTAAAATCACTAGCAGCAGTCATTGTTCATGTTTAGAGATAACAGTGTATACAGTGTCAGAAATCACATAACCAAGTCTGAACAGCTCCACATGGTTTGAGGTAAGTTTGTGGTGACTGGCACAACATTGGTATGCATTAGTGTCCATTACTTGTTACCTTAGCCTTATAGATCCTGTGTTAACGCTAAAAAAGCAAACTTCAGAGCAAACATGTCTTATTTGAGATGGGTGAAAATTCCCCCCAAGTCACTATGATGACCCTCAGGCAATCCAAACGTTGGTTCTTCACCAGCTCGCCAACAAACTTGAGATAGGTAATCAGCATGCCACAGCTTGCAATTACCAGTTTAGGTGGCTGTAAGCCAAGAAGGAACAAATATGTGGACTAACAAAGGGGCTTTCGAGGGGTTCACAAGTAGCGACAGTTTTTTTTAGTATGCTAAGGTTTGTTGCACCACTGCCCAGCTTTCTTTCCTTTCTTCTGTCTGCTAAATCACAACCAGCAGTCGGTCGGTTGACATCATGTCGCTTTGTGCTGCACGCTAAGTCTCCAGTGCACACGCATTCACTTCAAAAGTGAACAAACAGAAGCCCAGGCTAAAGTCCCAGCTCCAGATGCTAGCGTGCTACGCTACGCTTCCACAAACATGATTCTACCAGAGGGAACTTAGTCTGAAGGCTTTCTGAATGTACATGCGTGCACTGCTTTATGGGATGCAACAAGGAAGTCCCTGATGCCACTGCAAGTTACGCTACGTCTCTGCAACACCAACGAAAGCAGCGGGTGTTAGTACATTTAGCATCCACGTCAGTGAGATCACGTGTATTTAGCTACAAAGCTCCAGGGGGACAGGACTTGCGCTTTTGGTTTCGCGCATTTAACATCATTAGCAAAAATTGTTAAATGAATACAGTAACTTTAAAATGACTTGAGTCAGAACTGGATAAATAATCACTTTTAAATACAGTCCAATATTACATAAAAGACCAGAATGCCATTCAGAACCACTATTAATTTATAACATTATAAGATATTACAACATTACAGAGAAAGAGTATAATCAAAATTAGCAAATATCAGTACCTGAACTGCAAATTACCTTGGCAAACACAAATACTGCTAATCTAATTGCTGATTTGACTTCTCCCTTATACCCCAAATACAGTCCATCATTCAAGACATGCTTGGTGCCAAGATCTTTCTTCTTTAGTTTAGTGCTGCATCTACAAGGCTGAGATTGCTAACAAACTGTTGAAATCAACAAATACCCCAAAAATTTTTCTGTTCTTCTACCAAAATCCAACATAACTCTGTATCCACGTTATAGATGATTCTGTTCCTGTTATGTTTTATAATAATTTTCCATTCATGTTTTTGAAAAAGCAACAGAAAAGGTTTGGGTGACCACTGGCTTCTAGTGTTAGAAGCATGCAGAACAACACTCATTGTCTACAATGATGCTCAGTTACCCAGTCATTTTTAAAGCTTAAGTCACACTGTTTCTAAATCCACAAGGACATGTGTGACCTTAATGAAGACCTGTATGTGGATTGAGTGGGCTGAGAGAAGCTTTAGTGATGTGTTTACGAGCAGGATTTGTATGACTATTGACCTTTACTGTTTGTTAGAAATGTGAGCAGCGTAGCTCTCTGAGATAAGTGGGAAACAGTACAAATAGTTTTTACTGCTTATCCGTATCTTTCATATCCACAGAGAAGTTTTAATCAAGTATGAAAGTGTTTATAGTGGCTTCATAACCTGACAATAAGTTAAATTAAGCAGATTTCAGGGCGTTTATATTTCTCTCCTTTCATGCCAGATTTAGAAATGATGTGACGTGTGTTAAATGTTAGTACATGTTTTTGTTTTTACCATAACTGTCAGATTTTTAAGAATTTCAACTACTGCGGACGACAAACTTACCATCAATGCCGGAAAGCAGCACCCTTGAGTGGTCATAGGCGATGACATTAGCATACCGGTTCTTGGCTTTATTTACTTCCAGGTTTGAGTGTTCCCATGTAAACTGCTGGCCTGGATCTATAGACTGGAACAGAGACACAAACATAGCGAAAATCAATAACAAATCAAAACTAATCAACATCAAAGCTATACTCCAGTATTTTACAACCAAAATCCATCTGCTTCATCTGTATCTAATGGCTGATACCTAATGACAACAGGCAGTTGCTTTAACAATATTTATTTAAGGCAATAAGTGGAATTCCACAAATTGTTTAAAATGCCTGCAAACTGACTCCCACTTATTGACTTGTGTCTACAACACAAACCTAGCCCTTTGAAACCAGTGAACTTACATGTGTCTTTTGAGTTTTTATATGTGATCTTGGTAAATTTTTGGGGCAATGAATGAGAATTAAAGTTTTTGGGGGCAAAAATATTTTTAAAACTATTATAAAACAATGCAAATACATACATATATACATACTGATACACACATATTTACATTTTGATGGTTTTACACAAACCACTTTTAGAAGCTTGACTTAGATACTACATGAGTCAGTGAGAGGAATTATATCTATGACGGCACTGTTAACGGATTCGTAGAATGAAATTCTAGTCCTTTGCCTCCAGGACCGTTTTGGTGCTATTTTTGACCCCTCCATATCTGTCTAAATGGAAAGATGGAATGATAGGCATCCTGAGTAACTGACAAGTGGCCTTAAAAATAGTGGCCTGAAGCGACTGCCACACCGGCTTACTGTAACGTTAATTCCGCTGGGGGTTAAACAGGGGTGCAGGCATGAGTATGGATAGAAAGCTAATGCTGTTGCTTCAAAAATTATGTGTATTCAGTTACAGCCATTTATCAAGAATTTCCCTTCCCAGAATATCCACAGTCACCTCCTTTCCATCAGCTAATGCTTCAGACACGAAGAACGTGTGATTTTTATTTAGGCCACTGCAATGTGACATCCAGCACCAGCTCAAAAGGTTAAGACACGCTCACATAATTTTTTATTATTTTATATACTTTATGATAAGGGTAAAGGAATAAAAACTTTAAAACATACTCTATAGAAATCTATTTTAATGTACCCTTATAGATCTTTCTCACCAAAACCAGACCCATGTTATCTTTTCTACATGGCTTTTTTCTGAACTTCTTTCATCCCTTAGAATTTAAGTGTAAAAAAGCTCTGATCTGATTGGCACTCCTTATACCTTCAGCGTGGGTGGGTGGGGCTAAACTGCCATAGCCTAAATAGGCTGATAAATATAAATGCGTTTTTGAAACTATCCAGAACTGTCATAATAACACATACAGAATTATAAAGTAATGATAGTGGTGAAAACCCAAGCATCTAGTTTAGATTTAGATAAAAACATATATTTAATCAAGAGCATCCAAATATTTGACTGGTATTATATATAACACATAAATGCAGTCAAATATGCTGGGAATGAAATATACTTGGAATTAAACTCATCTCTAGACTTTTGACAAAACCAGACCAATACATTGCCAGTGATTTCCTCACCATATTAGTAGTCCAGTATTCACTTGTGTATCCTGGGCAGACTCCATTCATTTTCAGTGAGCCGAAAATATTCTCTAGCTGTCTGGATTGTCCCATTCCTTCCTATGGTCAGCCCACCACTAGCTACGGTTAAATTTGGTCTTTAAATGTTTTTAACATCAGATAAACAATCTTGGTGTGTTCATACAGACTTGTAGTTCAATTGCAAGGTTCAAATTTAGTAAAGGAAAAAATAAGCTATAGTGTATAGCTGTAGGGCTTGCATTTCAATGAGTCTGCTACACAGTTATTTAACTTCACCAGCACCAAGGGTTTAATCTGCCACAGCAACTACAGACCACACAGCTCTAACACATTTCATCTGAACTGCATCACTTTTTAAAATGAATCACATATTCATATTCTTTACTAGCAGCAAAGCTCCACTTAAATTCTTCAGGGTTGGCTAGTGTTTCTAATAAGAACTTTGTGTTGTGTTATGCAATTCTATTCAATCATATTAAGTGGCTTTTATAAGAGCTGGAAGCAGTGAAGCTTTTCACAAGTCTGATGCTTGATGTTACAATGTGACTTGATTTTCTGAAAAAGCAACACAAAGGCTTTTTCGTGCTTAAATTTGCTTAGTGTTGAATATAATGCAAGCAAGAACATTATTGTCCGTTCATAAAACAGCTTGATTTCTTTAATGGGCTTTTAGATGGAGTCATGATCATGGACTGTACAGACCGCAGTGAGAATGCAAAATTCAGTTAATCAGAGGGCAAACTATTTTCTGTTTTATATAAAAACGTGCGGGGCTTGTTTTCAAGATTTGGGTCGTTAAATATCCATAAAGTATCAATAGAGTTTCTTGATATAGGCCCTTTAATATCCATGCTGTTGATGTTTTATTAATCTACAGGGTTCCCCTTTAATGTACATAAAGTTGTTTTCATGATTTGGGTGTTTACACAGTTGTTGTTTTAATATTTATAGAGTTGCCCTGTAATAATTTAATATGAGTAGAATTAACAAGTGCTACGTCTTCATCCTTTTCTGTTGGGCTGATCCGTTTTTAAAACTTAAAAAGCTTTTCCTAGTAGACTATAAAAATGAAATACAGTATATCCACAGCAGTTCTGAATCATTTCTATTTGTCCATGTAATGTAAAATGTTCACACAATGTAAAGAGCAGCTGACGAAAAAGAAAATATCAAAAGAGATTTATGAGATTTTGATATGTGATATAGATGTTTGTAGGGAATAAGGAAACCCTGATAGAGGAGCTCAAAAGAGACAGGATAAGTGCGTGTGTGAAAAACGTGCTTGCGAGCAGCCTGTGACCTCACAGTTGGCGGTGGCTGGCGTTTGCAATTTTACCCCATTTATTTTAATAATGAAATTATTCAGTCTCCTCAGTGTCTTTTTGAAAATGAAAAGATGATACGCATCTGCCTGCTAGCAAACTCTCCGGGTTGACAAATTTCAAATTACAGTTTTCAGAGGACCATAGAATGAATGAAAATTGGTCACATAAGCGGAGGAGAAAAGTAATGTGTTCATGCCATGAATAGATTCTGAAAAGGGAAGCATGGCACGACTGCGCTCGCTTTAAAGTCTGCATTTGCGCACTGAAGCATCCTTTTATACTTACTAAAGTGAAGTCAGAACAACACAGATGATGATTAATCACATTCACGAACAGGCCAGGAACGTGTAAAAGCAGCAGGAAGCAATTTAGACCAAGCATTTTTCGGTAATATTATACAGTATGTCACACATGCTCCATATCAGGCTGCAAGATATGGACAAAATACCAGTACTCTGATTATATAGCTGCATATTGCTTTTGAAAACTTTGCCAATGCTTAATTTCACCAAAATCATAATTTTTGAGTTTTCATAGGAGCAGCACACTCATTGCAGTGTCTTCCGTGATAGCAGTTAAATCACAGTAATGTTTAACAGACTTTGGAGTTTTAAAATCATGAAAGTCACATGTGACTTGTATGTATGCATGGGCGTATTTTGAGTTGTTTTTGTATCTTATGGACCCTTTAATATCAACATATTGGGTTTTAATTATATGATTGCGTTAATATACACAGTGTTAGTGTTTTAATATCAAGATGGTATTATATGGGCCCTTAATATACATTTAGCTTTTTATTATTATGGGTCTTTAAATACCCAATGAATTTAGTTTCACAATATGGGCAATTTTTCATTTATTGAGTTTTGTTTTTTATGCCACGGGCCCTTTAAAATCCATTGAGCTTTGTTTTGTATGATATGGGGTCTTTAAATTCAACTATATATATATATATACATATTATATAAATAAGTCCTTTAATGTCCACATATGTATCAATGGTAGGCTGAACATTTTCTTGATGACTTTTTAACCCTTAACAATATGAACGGTTTAATAACTCATATAAAAGCAGAGAGCTGTTCAGGTCCGAAGTCATTCTTTAACAGTGCATTCTTATACACCACATATACAGCCAACTGTGTAAGAAACTGATGAATTTAACTTGAGAAATATCTGCAATTTAACTGCAAATTACCTCGACTTGGTCACATAATATCCCTCACAATGTGCAAATGCAGCCCAGCATGGAGAGGTAAAAAAAAAGTACATAATTCACAGCGGTGGCATTTTTCTATCAGTGCAGGTCACATTGCAGAGCCACAGCACATTATAAGAATGAACAAATCTTCAGCTAAGCCACGGCATTTTATCCAAATATGTTGAAACAGTGGGTCGCAACATTGCTCATAATGAAAAGCAGCCTCATTTCATTGTGCTCCCAAAATGACTTTCCATGCTGCTGTATAAAAAAAGGAAAGAAAAAAAGAAAAAGTGCCTGGGAATTACAATTGGACATACTTAAGCTTCAATAATAGCAGGGCAGTTTGGCATAGAGCCAACAGCTGACCTCATATTCTGGAGGCGGCAAAGGCATACAAAAAAAGAAAGGACACACCGCAGTGCCACATACACAACACCAGAGTTATGATGCACATACTGTAAAGTTACAACAGGAAACATTCAGAACAACATTTCATTTTTCAGGAGAAATTTGAAGATATATGATAATCTATATTAAAAGACAGAGACAACGGGACTTCTGGTAGACCAAAATGTTCCCATGTAATAAACAGCACTTAAAGCTGTCATCTTTGAGAGATCAGAAAATCAAGCTCCACTCCTGCTTCAGATCTGAAATCCATCCATCCTTCCACTCTAAGAAGACCACTTAACACTATGGGTCTGAAAGGATGTGTAGCTGTTAAAATAAGACATTCAATGGGAAACTGTATTTACATAGTCATACTTAAATAAAGAGAGTTTATTTAAGTACATGGAACTGACATACCGTGCACCCTGTTGTCTAAAATTCTATATTTGTAAAACATAGCACGAAAATGAGCTGTTTCTAATATTTCATGCACTTATGTAAAAGCACTGACTTCACCCTAAATGATGCCCCCATGGTTTACATATACCAGCTCAAGTTTTAGCCCAGTGAAAACAGCAATGGGCCAAGAGCAATGGAAGATTCTACATGCAGAAGTCTACCTTACCAGGCTGTGAAGTAAGTCTCTACACTTTTCTTGCTATTTCCGGTCATCTATTAACGGACATGTATGATGCTCATCTTCAAACAGCGCTAAAACCAGCTTCCTAACCTAATGTTCTGTCCCATCTTAAATGCTATAGCCTGAACCGGCACTGGAAGACTGGCAAAAGTACTCTCAAGGCAGTGAAGGGTTGTGGACACCTTTCATAGGCTTTTCAAGGAATTCTGAATGGGCATGGTTGATGTTCATCTTTGCACATTTTACTGTCTTTTTTTATTTTATCTCTTTTTGATGTTTGAATTCAGATCATCTTAAATTAAAAGCTATATCTTTAACAACACAAATGCCATTGTTGACAATGTCCTGCCATTGTTTAGACATGTTTCTTCTAGACCAGCCAATCAGAGCAGAGTTCATCTAAATCTTCATGACTGCACCATAAAAGGCAAAACAGGTAGTTTCATTCTAGGGCCTAATCGTAGGGTTTTAAAAGGGCAAATCAAACAATATCTGGGTAATTTTCATCCTGAGCAAAATCTAATACCCTCTGGTAGAAATAAAAAAATAACATATACAATTTAATAAATACATTTGATGGCAGATTTATGAAGCCCTTACTGAAAAATAAGGGGCTGGCTCCCTCAATCAAAGAAGGTGGTGCTCTCAGGACAACAAACTGACTAGACTATAGTCCAGACATCAACAGCACAAAGTGTTTGCGGAAAGTACAACCAACTTCCAAGACTAGAGACAAGAAGTGCGGAATTGTTACAGATCTTTTTGAGAAACTGCAAACAAGTCCCTTTGAAAAGAATGCAACATAATATTTTCCATTTTATTTTTCTATTTTGGAATTTCTGCATATTGTTTGTGCAGTGCCAAAGAAGAGTAACAGAATATCTACGAGTGCTTTGCTTTCCTAACATGGGCAGACTGAGACAGGATGCTTTTAACCAAAAGGAGAACAAAGAGGTTCTTTACCTCATTTAGGAGCTGAAACTGTACAAACTCTTTCAGTCACAATACAAATTAGGACAGAATTATTAGCGTTTGTGAAACAGCTATATTTGCTTACAACACTTTGTCATATTGGTAGTCAACAGCAGACAACCTAGTTTTGAATAGAGGGTGAATAAGGATTCATTTATTGTTATCTGAATAAAAAAAAAATGTTTATTTAATGAATTGGCTATTTGTGTTTTGTAAACATGGCAACCCCGGTCACTATCATTTTTTCTGCAGTTTCTACAATAAACAATTTCACACTGAACCACACACTGACAGACTCTGATTAAACCCCCAGAATAAAAAAAAAAAAAAAATATATATATATATATATATATATCTTTATCTAAAATAAATGAAGGGTGGCCAGATCAATGCATAGATGACGTACACATTTATTGTGATGCTTAAACGGATTCTAAAAAAGAGCCATAAAGTCTTGCTATGCTCTCCGGCCTTGGTCAGCACATACACTGCATTTTATCTACAGTTCATCTATTAGAACTAACCCTGAGGCCTTCATACTCTTCCACCAGGAAAACAAATTAATGAACAGAATTCTAGAGTCCTTCAACACCCTCAGTCAATCGCTATTCCCACCATAAATCAACGGCTTCTGTGACATCACAGGCTGGAATTGACTATATGACATCACAGGCTTCAACTGCCTTCATGGTATCATAGATTTAAACTGCACTTGTGACATCACAAATTCAAACTGCTTTCACACTATAGAGGACTCAAACTCAAAAGCTTTTATAAGATCACAGGTTTAAGCTGCCCCTTTATGACATCAAGGAATTAAACTGCCTATATGACCTCACAGACTTGAGCTGCTTTCATGAGATCACAAATCTGAGGTGTTTTCAGAACTTTACAGATTTCATGAAAGCACATTGACGACATCACATAGTTAAGCTGCATTTGTGACATTGAAGCTCCGGTAGCAGGCTTAGATCATTTCAGTGACATTACATTCTATCTAATAAACTGGCCAGTAAGTGGGCATATAAGGGAGGTGTTTCTGGTAAAGTGTCCAAATTATGCAAATATAAATAGCATATATAAGTGCTGTTAACTAGAATTAGTTGGTACCTCATATTCCTGTGAGAACTTCAGGTTGTCATTAGCTTTCAGTCTCTCCAGATGGTCAGCAAGGTCCATAATTGGGATGGGTGGGTGGCTGGCCATGCCTGCAGAAAGGAAACAAAGCAGAGGAACCTTCAGTGCTAGCGGCAACGCCCCAAACAAACACATCAGTGATTCATTAGTGAAAAGCATGTGGTTCATAAGGGGATGGAAAAGGTGAGTGCTGTTAGGCCAGAGAAATCACTCAAAGCAGTGGCATGCTTTCAGGAGATGGAGACGAAGGAAGCCAATGAGAACCAACTTCTCCAAAAATCTGCACATTCCTGGTGCGAGAGAAGAATGTTAATTCGCACGCAAGCGGCGATCAGCCGGTTAACATGAGAAAAATAAACGAAAAAGATCCACAAAAAAAAAAAAAAACTAAAATATACGGCGCGTTAACGTTAGGGCCTGGATGTTGTAGCCTAGCAAATCAGCGAATGACATGGATCTGAAATAACCAAGCGCCAATTACAAAACGTCAACCATGTTGTCTTTGCGATGCCATGAAGTGAAGCGTTTGAAAATTAGCCTGAATTATTAAATGGGGAAAAAAATAAAAAGAAAGAACAAGAAAAGGAAGGAAATAACAAGAAAAAAAGGGATGGCGAATGTATAAACGAGACCAACTAACTTGACAGATGGAGGTTACTGGGGTAACCGGAGGCTCCAGGACCTGCGGAGGAAAACGAAGGGGGGGAGGAGGGGGGTTCTGGCGTAAATAAAATGTCGTTGAGGTTAAAGCAATGTGGTGAAATACACCTGAAATTAAAAATAAAGCTGCACAAACAACGCAAGTTCCATATGCTAATGAGACATTTCCCTACTCCTCCACACGGAGACGTGTTAGTAAAAACAACGACAACACAAACTGTTACATGCTAGTAGCTGACAAACACAACCATGCAAAACCAATGTTTTACACAGGGGCACAGCGACACTGATCACGCAAATCAAACCATCGAAGAGTCAGGGAATGACCAGCAGGAAGACCGTTCGACCGACAGCAAATAAAGAGTTTAGAATGGTCGGATGAGGACGCTCAGAGCAGTCAGTGAGGAGAAGCAATGACCCTGTAAAACAAGACTCCACTATTGCAAATCCAGCGTAAGCAGAGCAGCACTGACATAACTACAGTAACTGGTCATTAACTCTCAGAGGGGAGTTACACTTACCTCTGTAACTTTCCTTCTTTCTCTTCCATGCTCTATTTTTAATTTGCTCCTTTTCATTTCCATTTCTTTTTCTTTCCCTACTTTTTAATTTTCTTTCTTTCTTTTTTCTCTCTCTCTTCCATCAGCTATTTTTGTTTTTCTCCCTTTCATCTTTTCTTTCTTACTTCTTTCTTTCCCTTTTAACTTTATTTCTCATTCTTCTTTCTGTTTACTGTTGTCTTATCCTTTTTCATTCCCTTTTTATTTTTCTTCTCATTCATCTTTTCTTTTGTTATCCACATTCCCTTTCTGTTTCTCTTCTGTCTTTCTTTCTTTCTTTCTTTCTTTCTTTCTTTCTCATTTAGTTCTTACTTTATTCCTTCCCTTTCCTCTTGTCCTTTTTCTTACTTTCTTGCCTTCTTTCTTTACTTCTTTGCCTTTTCTCTTCCTTCTTTACTTTCTTTCACATTCTCTTGTTTTATTTCACTCCTTTTTATTTCTTCTCTTTTCTTGCTCCTTTCTTTCTTTCTTCCTTTTTCCTCTTCCTCGCTTTTCTATCTATCCATATTTTTCATTCTCTGTTTTGTTTCTAATTTTCATTTTATTGATTTATTCATTACAACTCCTCCTGTCTTATATAATGTCAGACTGGAATCTGTCCAGTATACATCGTATATACATGTACGTAGCTTGGTAATTACGTTTGTGTTCCATTATATTTAATACTATATAACAGAAGAGATAATAATAATTTCTAAGAGCTTTTATCTGCCTAATTTCTAAGAGCATCAACAATTACGGTAGTTATGCTAGTGCTGTGTGATATTTTTCTGCCTTTGTGAAAGTTTTGAAGTTTAAAGCTTTTCAGCTTTAGAGCACAACAGATTGTGTGACCTTGAAGGTGTCTGGAGGCTGTGGAATTTTCCAACTTCTATTCAAAAGATTTGTAGGTGCGGACCAAAACTGGGTATGAGAGACAGAAATGGGGTGGATTCGGCATTGCAGCAGTGGAGGAGAAGAAAAAAGAAAAGTGTGCCCAGGTGCACGATGGGAACAGTGTGGAGGTGTCAAAGGGAGAAAGTGTGTGGAAGGTGGGCCCTAATAAATGGTTTGAGAGAAAGAGAGAACGGGAGAGGGAAAGAGAGAGGATGCGTGTCTGGACGGTTCTTTTATCGCGGCGGCTGACAGAAGTAGGCATTAGCTAATGGAAAAAGCGAAGGAGAGGCGGAAGAGTGCACCCATTCACCGCCACTCAAGATCCATTTCCAGCCGCGGCGACAATGAAACTGCCATTCGTGCCACCACGCTAACGCGCTAACGTCGAGCACCCTCAAGATGAAAATGTGAGATGGAGGAGGCTGCCATCAAGAGTTTGGTGGGGGGGGGTGTGAAGAGTAGGAGGAGGAGGGGGAGGAAAGTGGCAGACTAAAGCAGCGGCCCTCAACAGAAAGCTCTCAGCAGAGGAGAAAAAGACATGAGGAAGGGGCGTAGGAGAGCGAGCGGCACACAGTCGTACGCAAAAGTTTAGGGCACAGTTTCTATTTATTTTCTGACTTTAACATACTGGAAAAAATAAACATCAGCTATACATGGTACCATAACTTTTGCACAAGTCAAGCTTATATTTTATTTTGTTCACAATATGTAAACGATATATAAACAGTAACTGTGCTATAAACTGTGCATAAATGTGATGTTTGTAGAGGATGTGTGCTTATTTTGACTTTACCAGGGGCAAATATAACACACTGTAATGTCCTTCTTAAACAAAAGGGATAAATTTAAGTACACACTTTTACCACTTATTCCAAATGTAACAATTTCCCTGTGAATCAGCAAATTAGCTTTGTACAAAGTGCATCAAACCATGTGGTGTTTTTAAGTAATCTTAAATAGCCTAACGGGGTTTGGACAATGTTTATAGATAGAAGCATGACATTCAGAACTAGAAACTACATAAGCAATTCTATTAGGACTTACTAAACAAATATATATATATATGAATAATGATACAATCCAGGTCTTTATGGTTGGCTAATTCAAGTGGTTGAATGGTTTGCTCCTTGTCAGCCAAGGTTAAAAGCAATTATGTTCACTGCTTGTCAACTTTTGTATTCCTTCCCTCCTCTCCCTTCTTCACCCCTTCACCATGTCCACCTTTTGCCCCCTCTCTCTGGCTGTTTAAGTACTGCCGGGACACATTAATCTAGGAATTCAGTTTTATGGGTGGGCAAATTGTACAATATTTAATGTTGATTGTTGATGAGGATTTTATGCAGTTGGTTATGTAAATCAGTAAAAAATATCACTGTTTTATATTGCTGATTTATGTTTTTTAACATAAACTGCATGTTGTGTACCTAAAATGTGTCTTGACAAATTCATTTTACTCACATCTCACAATCTGATATCAATCCAAAATAACATAATCAGGAATATCAGACTTATGTTGCAGAGATGTTAAACATGGCGCCTGTTACAAAGAAAGCCCTGTTGTTTGATAGTAAGAGCCAAGTGGCTTGCTGTTTAAGCCGCAAGCTGAAACAGCACTCATTTTGAAGATATGCACATGTGCACTAGCCAGCACAAGCTGAAAAATCATACATTTTGTGCATTATTTGAGCAATATGCTACAAATTAGTTGTGCTGTTGTAGTCAGATTTTTTTCAGTGATTTCAAATACGCTTTTAAAATGTTAATGCACCTTTTAGGTTCAAGTTCTTTAGCTCTCTTCCTATTTAAAAGACCATATTACAGAAACCTCTTCAGTCCAAAATTAGGATTATCAGTCCTCCATTGGGTTAAATCAGATGCTTATGAAACTGAACAAATCAACGCAATGACTGGATTGCAGCAACAAGTCAGAAAGCAAATGTGTATTCTCTCTTATATACTGACTTTACTGAAAGCAAAAAACTCTATTTATGTTTATTTATTCAGTTGTACTAGCAAAAACATGTTTATAGTAAACAGACAGTTTTACACCTTCCTAAGATTTTTGTCATATCACTCAGAAAGTCTCATTCGATATTGCAAAATAACATAATTAGCAAAGCAAAATGATATCAAAATTTCATATGATACAGTCTTAACCTGTTCTTTGGCCAGCTGTATTTGCTCCTTCTCTATCAGCCCCTCACTGGAGTCCTTAGGAGAGTTCATTATTATTATTATTATTATTATTATTATTATTATTATTATATACAAGTGATTCTATTCATCTGTATGATAGAGCAGCTGTGGCCAAACAAACACCTTGAGAACTGTTGGCATAGCACTTCAGTACATGCACACCTTCATGTCCACATAGCTAATGGGTCAGCAATTTTCCCAGGAAAGCAGACAATGCAGACATTCATTGAAAGCAAGGTTTCACCTGAGCATATGCTTTTTTTTACATGTGACAAATTAAAAAAAAGAATAACTTAAAAATAATAAGAAGAATAGCTTAAAGAATAACTTAAAATTTCTTTTAAAGCTTGTTGTTTTAGTTTTGCCCTGGAAGCATGAGGGTAAGCTAGCTTTAAAAAGGCTGCTGCTAGTATCTTTACATACACTGTTGTCATTTTTGTCCATGTTTTCAGATAACAGAGTGTCATAAAGGGTCAGAAATCATGCAAGCAAGTCTTTTTGTTACTAATTATTTCTACCACAAAAAAATCTTACCATTGCTTCATCTGTTGTAAACTTGTCTGCTCACATACCACAGTAATCTCTAGAGCAAGAATTCCCATTAAAGACTAGAAAAATACCCTTTCTGGCATTGTATCTTAAGGGTAGGAAGAAATTCTCAAACTGTTTTGGAATTTAATTTTTGGGGACAGGCAGTTTAAAAGGCCTTTCTCCTGTTAACTGGTTAAGGCAGTTAACATTACTGCTATGCATAAAGGCATAGAATCTGCCTGTATTTATTAATCTGTTCTTTCACAGTCAGGTTTAGAAACATTGCCAATCGTTGTACAACATATCTCTGTAATGCATAGTGGGGGATACTGTAAGAAGACGATAATGGATAAAACATGAAGGTATACAAGACTGTACATTCTGTCACATTAAGCCAGGAACTACAATGCTACTAGAACACATAAGATATTTAATCCTGGTTTTAAGTTGAGATGCCCCTTTAACAGCTCAGCAATGTTAGAGGCAAACACACAATCTAGGCAAGTCGTTCACACAATGCCTATTCCCAGCCACAAATACATATAGGAGAATTGAATACATTCAGGGACTGGGAAGAATGGGAAACATGATTAGAAGCTGAACTATTCTTACCTAGATCATTTTTTCATTAGATGTGATATTAGTTGTGGTACGGCGGGGAAAGTCTTGCAAGTCAGACTTTTGCATATCATCAAAAAGCCAGAATTCTTCAAGAAACACTTGAAAAAAGGTTTGTTGCTTTAAAGATGTAATTTTTTTTTTGGATCTACTACTACTACGACTACTATCTCTCTACAAGGCTCGGCAATTGTTTCCCATCTGACCAATAAAACCTGCTGCATGAAAAGGTGTACATATGGACATGTGGAGAGTCATTTCCCAATGGCTGAATCTCGTTAGTGGTGACCAGCTTAACATGCAGTCGATTTAGATACGTAATTTACAGGTGGGTAGAGCATGTTATACAGAGGCTACGACGGGGAAGCAGGAATGGCACTGAGAATTCACCCCAGCTACAAGTTCTAACAAGAACAAATATCTAAACAGTCTGCACCCCAAAGGGTTGGAAAATTGATACTTCATAGATAGCATGAAATTCAAACCCAATGACCAGTTTAGGCAACTTTATGATGCTTCTGGAAATGTCTGGATGTCATTCACATTCCAGTGAAATTCAATTTAAAAGGCAGGTGTGGACAAAAGTCATTAGAATGTGATCAGATAGGGTTCCTATTTCCAAAGCAGATGTGTTCCCACATTCTCTCTAAGGTCTACTTCCAACCACATACGCTGAACAGGTTCCGTAAACACTCCACCCATTCCGGTCTTATCAGACCACAATTCCTGTTTAGGGCCAATTCATAATCAATAACTGTTCATAATTGAAAGCCTTTAAAGCAAAAAATCTGCCTCGGGAACCCACAGAAGATGTCTGGACAGGTTCAGGTAATGACATGGATGCTTAGAAAAGTTTTCTTTTATATTTCTAGGATCCATCCGCACTTCGCCCAAAAATGTGTTTTTCATAGCAACTGTTCAACCTAATGAGAAACTGTAGAACATGACTCAGTTTATATCACAATACCTACACTTAGAGGGAGTTATACATTCAACCTAATTAGAAACTGTAGAACAGACTCAGTATATACCACAATACCTACATTTAGAGTGAGTTATACATTCAACCTAATTAGAAACTGTAGAACAGACTCAGTATATACCACAATACCTACATTTAAATTGAGTTATACATTCAACCTAATGAGAAACTGTAGAACAGACTCAGTATATACCACAATACCTACATTTAGAGTGAGTTATACATTCAACCTAATGATAAACTGTAGAACAGACTCAGTATATACCACAATACCTACATTTAGAGTGAGTTATACATTCAACCTAATGATAAACTGTAGAACACGACTCAGTTTATACCACAATACCTACATTTAAATTGAGTTATACATTCAACCTAATGAGAAACTATAGAACAGACTCAGTATATACCACAATACCTACATTTAGAGTGAGTTATACATTCAGCCTCATGAGAAACTGTAGAACACCACTCAGTATATACCATAATACCTACATTTAGAGTGAGTCATGACATTTAAAGTGCCTACATAAAAAAACTGTATGTATTGTAATAAACTTGTTATCTAGTTGTACAGTTTCTTATTTGGTTTAGAGGCATTTTTAATTTACCAACAGTAGCGATGATAGAATGCATATGTGCACAGAGAGATCAACTGAAATGTTGCTGAATGTTACATGATGTCTAAACACACATCTGAAAGCAGAGGCTGAAAATTAAAAGTGGGAAATTGTAGATGCATAATGCCGATTAGTGATCTGATCAATGCTGTAAGATTATTAAGGATGAACACAAAGCGTAAACAGAGAACTGGATTCAGGTTATATGTGCTTATGATTTCTGTTTGTTGATGAAAATGAGGATGACTATGCTTTACTGTTCTTACCAGGGGTTTGGAAGTTTAGCCTGCGTAGCTCCACTGGATCAGTGGGATGGTGGGAAGGCATCTCTTTGCTGTTGGGCAGACTGCCTTTCCTTGCCTCTGATTCAGCTCGTTTCCTAAAACATCAGAGAAAGGAGTGATTATTTTGATGGCCTATTTTAAGTACTTTGTTGATGTTCACCTTTATTTTATGTATACTTAATATAATATCTACCAAAACTATATAAAAATGTAAATACAAAAAATCATATATATATGTACCATATATACCGTATGTATCAAATGGTATGTATATGTACCATCAAAATTAATAAATTGTTAAAATGTAAATAAAACATACACAGAGTGGTTGAAATGCTACATTCTAGAGAAACCTACAGAGAACCTACAGAAATGTTCACAATGGTGGTGGTGAAAGCTTCCTCATAAAAGGTTAATACAATCAATGAAATGATTTATGATTCCCCTGATGCCTGAAAAACTGCTTTTCAGAATTTTGTCAAAATCTATTTTTAAAACAGTCACGAATATTTAATGTACACGTGCACATGTCATGAACAGGTCCACAAAAACTTCTTTTTTTTTCCAGATTTATCACTATATTACCGTCATCAATATTACAAGCAAATTCTGAGGATTTTCACTGGGATTCGCGGGATTTTCACTGGAGGTTTTACGGAGTAAATACAATTATATATTAGTGTTATATTAGCGTTAACGTTGTGGCAACTGGTTACTATCACCACCAATATAAAGAAATCAGTAAGTAGGCTTTTTCTACATTAAACTATTTCACATCAAAATTTACAGTTTATAGTTTAATTGACATAGTTTTAATGTAGACAATCAGCCAATACATATTATATATACATTTTATTATATATTAGAGTTGCACTGAAGCTACAGGGCTCATATTTGCTAATAACTAATAACTTAACTTGAGTATGTGGTTTCTGACACTGATGTATAGATGATGCGCTACAGCATGCTAGCATTGTTAAAAACAATAGTAGCAAGTATTTTTAAAAGCTTGAATTTTGAAGTAAATATCACACATTAAAGGTATTATTTGACTGACTACATCTTCCAAAACAAATTTATTTTGAAGTTCAGATTTTTAGATTTGCTGTGTAAATTAGGCTTGTGCTGTAAACTCATAACTTTAATTAAATCCTGCTGATAATCAGCCATTTTAAAATGGTTCCCAGATTGTTTAAGCAAAGAAAAGCTACAGGGAACCATCAAAATGAAGTGGGGTAGAGGAAAGCTTGCCATGCACATGTCTTTTTTTGTTCATTTTTGGATAGGCTGGCATAGGTTGGCACCCGCAGGAAGTGTCTGATTTCTGATCTTTTTCAAAAACCATCCGTGACCAGGCTTAGCGATGACAGCATATTGTCTTCAGATCAGTTTATTCTTCCACAATCAGCTGTGCAGAAAGCTGATGAGTAATGGCATAAGACTGCTGGTGCTGAATGAATAGAGCATAGCTAATGAGACTATTCTTTAAAGGACATGATCACACAGATCATGCTTTAGTGAATAAGGCTGTAATGATCAGTCCATGTTATTTGGCCATATGGCAGGATTTACATATTAATCCACAAAAATACTAAAATGCATTAGTTACAGATTTCTCTCTGAGTCATTACGTATGCTCTTAAGCTCTGCTATTTATATATAAAGATATGTACTCTTCTACCGAGAACTAAAACACTTAGTAATCATTTTTTAAACTATTTCAACTACGTAATCTACTAAGTTTACATCAGGGTCTTTGACTGACTTACAGACCTGATGTGTGCTGCATTAAAAGGGCAAAAGGATAGTCAATAAGCCTAGACCTGTTTGCCTCTTTAATTTAGTATTGGCGGTATGAGGCTGACAAGTACCAAGTGCCATAAAGCATGTGGAGCTTTTCAGTAATATCTAATATGAACACGAACTAAATTAAGACCTCGTTTTAGCTATGCTACTATTGTCACATCAACAGTACTGTTAAATCTCCGGACAAAATGACCATTACATAACTTTTCAGTGTTTAGTGTGTCCACTCTATTACAGCTTCTGGTCACTTTCAGTTTCTCAAAGACACCTGAAGGGATATTTGTACCTGAAGTAAGGTAGTGAGAAGCTGAATGTGCAACCAACTTAGGAATTTAGTAATGTGGACACCTGGACTCTGGGGTGGTCAGTCAATTGTTCTGAGAACACCAGCAACTTTCAACATTTTGATTGATCAACAGCTTGATTTTCTTCACTTTCTCAAAGGTAAAAGGTTCAAGATCAGAGGTATAGTTTCGTTGGTCTGCTAGGTCTTGCACGGTTGTTACACATGTTTCTACAGCTGTGTTCATTCTGCAGAACTATAATTTGTCTCTCTTTTTTTAAATGTTCATACTGTTTATGTGATTCCTAGACTAGCATCATTATATTGGTATCATATTCATCTGCAGCCACAGTAATTTAAATAAATGATATGCAAATAGATAAAATAGTAAAGTACATCCCAGATGGCCAGTGAGCATTTCTAATCCAATGCCACAGCAGTAACATGGTGTGCGGCACTGCCAAGGTGAGATTCCTTTTAGAATTTTAACCACACAGTTATGATCTTCTATAAGAGCAGGTCTGGAGAATTCACTTCACTTACACTGTCATTCAGTAACACCTACATTTTTCTCACCAAACAAAACAGTGCTAGCTGTTGTTTCAAAGATCAAGGAAGGCTAAAGCAAACTTGATGAATAAATGCATGTGTGCAGGGCTTAAAGCCTAATGCAGGCCTTGGGAACCAGAACTGCAAAGGTTCTGCATTTTCTCTGCTCTAAAAGATCTGATTCAGAGGTGTTAACCTTTAGAAAGTTTGGAGTTATTGCTGTCATGTTAATATACTTTTAAATTACATAATGAGATAAATATTTATGTTATGAACTGCATAACTATCTACTTTTAACATCAAAAGGTTTGAGTCTGCACCTTTGCCCTTGTTTCCATGTAAAAAATACAGTTAGACTTACAAACACAAATCTGGTACAGCGTAAAAGCTACACTCTGCTCTTTCCACACAGTGTCTACTTATTTAAATGAGCTAAAATTCAGAAAGTGATCCTATATAATTGCAGCATGCTTTTGTTATTGCCATTAATTAGTGCAACTTCTCCAGGTTAATAATAACCAGGTGTTTTAGAGCAGGAAAGCAATCTTTTTCCTTTTCCAGCTGTCTTATTTTTCTCCGTCTTACCTGTCTGGTTTGCTGCTCCACAGAAAGCACAGGGAGAAGGC
Organism: Prochilodus magdalenae; assembly: GCA_024036415.1. Classification (NCBI taxonomy): domain Eukaryota; kingdom Metazoa; phylum Chordata; class Actinopteri; order Characiformes; family Prochilodontidae; genus Prochilodus; species Prochilodus magdalenae. Next base: position 112,769 of record JAMWET010006261.1, read on the forward strand.
AGAAAAACGGAGGTTAGATTAGCAATAGCAGGCGTCATTAAGATAAGACTGAATTTATTCAGCACCAGTGCTGTTCACGCTATGCTGGACAATTTCCTTTTTTCTTGGGCTGGGAACTGAGGCTCTGCAACTCTGTCCTTTCAAAGCTTTCTTTTTTCCATTTTTGACAGCAAAAGTCGACACAAAAATAGAAATCACTCGTTGCGTTTGTCAGACGCGCTCTTCATTCCTTTGCTGCAGACGCATCGCTCAATTATGCTATCCAAACTAGCAGTTTGTATTTCTGAACACTGCAATTTCTTGGCAGGTGGATCCACTGGAGCTTCTTTGTATTCATGAGGAAGTGTGCCTCGCCAACGTCTGAATGCATGGATGCCTTTCCTTTTCAATACTTTTATGAAAGAAGAAATGAGGAAAATCAAATCTGTTGAAAAATCTATTCTTTACAATTGTGGAGCTGTTTCTTTGAGGAAAAGCTTATAAAAGCTCATAAAGGGTTCACCTAGTCTTCTATTAGAATGTATATAAAATCATGAGATTAGTTTCTGTTATGAAGAAGCTTTTGGAAGATCTGACTGGTTATCATCCAGTGCTTTTAGCATTTTAAAGACTACATCATTAAATTCTCCAACTCATATATCATATGGCTTCTACCTAATTTTGCTTAAAATAAAATCTGATTTTTCAGTGATTTCTAAAGTAAAAGTGTTATTAAAGGTATAGAAGAATGGAACATAGGAGGTATGGGAAGATCTCACTACACTGACATAACAAGACTCAGTATGTGGTGTTACCTCAGAGGATAGTTTGGGAATGTATAAGTTGTGAGGCGTTAACCAGTGTACTAATGGCAAGGTGAACAAAGCATAATAGTGGAATATACTGGATTAGCGTATTCTACTATATATTGGTCCATAATTGAGTGTGCACTTGGTGCTTGAACAGTATAATAAGTTAAAGTGGACTAAAGCTTGGGGAAGTTTGTCTTATTCCATTTTACAGAATGCATAACTTTGTAAACCTCTTATATAATGCCCCTTAACCTCACCTAAGGAGATCTCGTTGTCATTCATTTCAGACTGGTAGCCTTTTTAGGAACTTACCAGAATGGGTAACTGACTTATAATTAGTAGTTGTTACTGTAAATGAGAGCAATGAACCTTAATAGTTAAATCAAAGTCTAGACGATTTTAAAAGGTGTGTATTGGCAAGATGTGCTACATTATGTACCTTGGAACATGTAGCACTGCAGTGGAAGACAGTGGGTTTTGTTCCATGTCAGAGAAGCGTGTATGTAGAGCTGTATATTTCATAGATTTGATCTCATGCTCCTCATCTGTCTGTCATCAACAGTCACAGCAGGAGTCACACACATAACTGTTAACCTAAAATCTACATGAATTAGAAAAAACTGTCCAAATATATTTTCTATAACAGACCTTTGAAAGGTTAGGAAATCTGCTTAGCAGGTTTATTACAATTCATGTATATACACAAGCTGTGTGTGAGACCCTTAAGCACTGTCATATACACTTACAAACGCACACTGACATGCAGCAGAACTCTCCACAGCCATCTGAAAGATCAGCGCTGACAGGCCGCCTTTCAACCCCACCAGCAATACTGAGTGTGGGTGTACAAAGACAGGAATACTCCCTAGGCATAGTTAAAGATTCTCTGGGTAGATCTCCTCGTCTGTGAATGTTATTGAATGTGTGCCAGTAATCTGAGCCGTGCCCAATAACAGCTAAAACAAGTCAGACACTGCTTGAAGATCCAATTTTCCTTACCAAACCATAGACCCACCGGCCACTTCATTGGGTACACCTACTTGGTATCCATACTCATTTTTCATTATAGTTCTACAATTACAGTCCATCTGTTCCTCTTCATACCTTAATATGTTAGTCCCCATTTACCCTTTTCTCAATGGTCAGGACCACCAGAGAGTAGGTATGTGGGTGGTGGATCATTTTCAGCAGTGCAGTGACACTGAGGTGTTGATGTGTTAGAGTAGGTTGTGCTTGTAGAAGTAGATCAGACACAGCAGACCCACACAGTGTGGACAATTTGTATAGATATAAGGAGTTGTGTATAAGGAGGTGTGGTGGGTGTACTCTCTATTCAACACAACATTCATCATGATCATAGTGTCTGATGGAGTCAGATGCTGTTTGCTGGAACATTATTTGGTAGAGAATGTTGGTGTTTGATGGAAAATGAAAATGTTTTAGAATGGCAGTGTTTGGTGGAGAATGACAGTTATTGGTAAGGGATATTAGTGTTTTATTTAGAAAGTTGGTATTCGGTGGAGATAGATTGGGGTTTGGTGGAGAATGTTGGTGTTTGGGACAGAATGTTGGTGTCTGAGGTAGGGTGGTGGTCTTTGGGCTAACACTTTTACTATGGTCAATTTTAAGTTTGTTATTTTGGCATTGCGGTGCATCTATGGCTCCCAAACCGTCTCTCTCTTACCTCTTGTACAGGAGAATAGCGATGACTATGCAGATGATGAAGACCACCGCCAGAACAGGGCCCACAACCCAGATGAGGCCCTCTTCTTCATCAATGATGGGCTGGGGGTCGATATCAGCGGATACCACCGGGTCAGAGTAGGGACTGGTAGCATACATAGTCTACAGGACAACAGCACAACAGAAGACAAGTTTAGGTAACAGCTTGGTAAAAAAATCTGATTTACACTGCTTCATTTACACTACTATCTTTAGTTTTGAACTGGAGCTACAAGGTTAATGTAGCTACCCCTTACAAAGGTTCTTTAAGGGTTCTACAGTAAAAACAAGGGTTATATAGAGAACCATGACAACTCAAAGAACCCTTTGAATGCATAATTGAATGCCTACATGGTTAAATGTTTGTTCTCTAAGATGGAAAACCTGCTGGATGTAATTTTTTGAAGAACATTGTTATGAGTTTGGACTGTGGCTTCTATATTTGATGGTAGCATAAAAGAAAACAGAAGCGGAGAGCTGAGGAACAAGAAGAAAATGGGGTGCCAGTGGTTTAATACCACTGGTGCCAGAGCTGATTCCAGGATTTATTTTGGGCAAATCACAAAAAAGGGTAATATTGGATCAGTTCATGTGTATGAATGAAATCAGACACCATAATAGGTTTCAAATAACATGCATTAAAGTCTGCCAATACTTCAAGTATTCTAAGTCTTCAGATAATAGAAATCAAATGCTTTAACAAACGTTTAAATCAGAATGAAGCAGATGTCGTATTTAATCATGCTGAATGATGAGTGGTTTAACTTATACACATGCAAGTTTCCAAACAATTACAGGCTAATTTCCTGTAAGCAGATAAATAGAAACATCAGGGTTACTCAAGTAAACCTATTGTACATCAGAAACCTCAAAACCACATCACAAAGTCCACCTCACTGAGGCTCAGCTAACTGACCTCATTATCTTATTTTCTTTTCCACTCTCACTTTCTCTTACCTCTCTCTCTTTCTCTATTTGTTCCTGTTTGCTCCCTTTTCTTTTTTCCTAACCTTTCTGCTTCTTTCCTTTATGTTCTCTTTTTTCTCTCTCTTGTACTGCTTTTCTTTCAATCATTCTCTTTCTCAGTTTATTTTTGTTTTTCTCTCCTCCTTTTCCATTCTCAGTATCTATCCTTTATATATTCTAATTTCTCCCTCTTCCCTATTCTCTTTCACTCTTTCTCTGTAATTATTTTGTTTATTTTCTCCACTTTCTCTGCTATTTCCCCACACTGCCTTTCTGTTTCTTCTGTTTCACTCACTCTCCCTCTCTCTCTATGTTTCTCTCTGTCTCTCTCTTTTTCTCTCACTGGCCCCTCCCTTTTCTCTGCCTCCTCCTCTCTGACTATGCCCCACCATCTCTGTCTCTCTCTCTCTGGCTACCCCATCACTCTCTCTCTCTAACTCTCTCCCTCAAGCTCTCTCTCTCTGCAGTAGAGCAGATAAGACTCTGTGTGTATCTGTTGCTATTAAAGAGAAGGCAGTTATCTCAGTATTCCTTAGAGTGACAATCCTCCAGAGAGAGGGAGAGAGAGGAATGAAGAGAGAGAGGAGGACAGAGAGAGAGAGAGAGAGAGAGAGAGAGAGAGAGAGAGAGAGAGAGAGAGAGAGAGAGAGAGAGAGAGAGGGACAGAGAGAGAGAAAAGGGAGAGGGCAAGAGAGAAAAGGGAGATGGCAAGAAAGAAAAGAGAATGAGGGGAGAATGAGAGAGAAGGGACAGCGAGAAAGCAAGAGAGGAGGGAAAGGGAAAGAGTGAGAGAGAGAGAGAGAGAGAGAGAGAGAGAGAGATGGGGAGAAAGGGAGAGCGAGAGAAGAGAGACAGAGACAGGGAGAGAAAGAAACAAGCACAGAAAGAGAAAGAGAGAGCCCTGCGGGATGCGACCCCTGCCAAGTCTCTACGGATTTTCCTGTCTACTGGGAACATGTGAATCCTTATGCAAAAGATCTCTCCTTAGAGGGAGAGTAAGCTTTAGAGGTAGGAGAGAGAGAGAGAGAGAGTGAGAGAGAGAGAGAGAGAGAGAGAGAGAGAGAGAAATGCTCCTGTTATAAGGGGTGAAAATTTGTTGTTCAAGAAGGACGATTAGAAGATTAAAACATCACAGTCTAAATGAAATAATTAGGCGTATATAAGGAATAATTACCAATATAAGGAAATGGGCTTCCACCAACTGATCTACACCAAATGTACTTTCTTCAGATGAGCTGTGAAACTGTGCTTGCAGTGAGCTTGTCTCAGCTTAACAAAGGCTTTAACAGTTCAGTTAAATATGCCGAAGCTCTGCGATCACAAGCTTTAAATGGAAATGAAGAGGTACACCTGTACAACTAGCTTTCAGTGCCTGTTTTTGCAAAACACACAAAAATTCAGTTTATTCCACATGCTGCAGCTGAGCGCCTATAATGTGGAGAGAAACTACAAGGTAGAAGCACATGATAGGTGTTTTCAATAAAGTTTACACAGCCACATTAACTCACATTTTCAGAGATCTCCAGTACAGCCAGAACAAAGAAGATGTATTCATGTCCGTTGAGGAGCTGCTTGTTCTCGAAGTCTCCGTACATCTTAGCATCTCCCAGAGTGAACTCCGTGGGCAGCTCTCTAAAATATGCAGCGATGTATGGCTTAGGTTCGACCTGTCTTCGAAACCGCAGCCCACCACTCGTCCGGTTTATCTCCTTCAAAAGCTATATAAGCAATAAAAAAAACAGAGATAGAATATGGGTTTTGTTTTCAAGGACTGCTGACTAATGATTGGTTTCATATGAAACCAGTGATTGTAAAACTGCATTTCGAGGACATCCACAATTTGATTGCAAATCAGTTCCGTAGCTGTTGTTGCCAGGACAGATAAGCTTTAGATTAACAATGCCAAAAATCTTATTTAACCCACACAGCTCAATTTCTATCACAGCTCAGTTGAGTTCTACAGTTTCTCATTAGTCTCTTCAGAGAAAGCTAAGCATACTCTTCTTGGAGTAGGCTCACTTTAAAGACTCAGTGTCTGATGAAAATTCTAAAGTAGCTCTTTAGATCGGTATCTTATTTTCATTATGCTCTCTTTGATCTAACACTTCCATAAACTCTTGTATAGACTGCAGCTTTTCTGAGTAACTACCCAGAACAGCCTTAACACAAATACAGTCTAATATATCCAACCGCATACTATACTCAGAAACACTTAATACAGTGATACAACACAGTATGAAACAGGTTATATGTGCCCTTTAGAAAAAAAGGAAAGAGAAATGAACAAGAATACAAAAAAGAAAGGGGGAAAAATATAAAAAATAAGAAATAAGGAAAGTAGGAAAGAAAGAAAAATAGGATGGCAGGTGAGTAGAGGACTGTGTGCGTGTGATAATGTCCTCAATCCTCTCTGCTAAAGCGACCCGTCACATCACGCACGATCCCTCTGCCCTTCACGCGACTCCCAAAACACTTCTGAGCCCCAATATTGACAAACTAATAAACTGTGTGTCTGTCCTTGAAGGTGACCTGCTCTTTAGTTTGACAAGCTGTCCGAAAGGATGCAAGCAATTACAGCCTTGGTGCTTATCAACAGACTGTAATTGCTTGCCTTTTCATTGAATAACTTGGGATGTTATGAGTATGGTATGCGATTTAATGAATTACCAGAGATTCAAACTTTGGGCATTTGTTTTCTGAATATCCTCTCCATTGTAGGTATTAACAATGCTGTTCTGCTAATAATACAAGGAGTCATACTGTGATAACAACTACCAAACAAAACTCTTGTAACCCTTTAGTCAATCAGAGCAAAAAACAGAATATGTTGATATTTGAAGACACATTATGTATTATATCCCTCCTGAATGCACTACGTACAGGGCAACCAGACAGAACTCTTTTTCAGTGGTTGCTCCTAGCTGCAGTGGTCACCTTTAACTATGTAAGTTAAATAAATTCTGTCTTCTGCTGCACCATTTGACAAGTTTGGAGACAAACACGCATCACTAAATCCCAAATCGGTATAACCTCAGCATATTTTGTGCAGAAGGCAGTATTTTACATCCTAAATAGGGAGAAGGGTGTTCTTTCAGATTTAGTCCTAGAATAAGATGATGGACATACAACACTGTTAGCTAGTGGGTTGGAGAGTGCATAATGGAAATTAGGATTGTCGTGGTGGTGGTAGATTGGCGAGCAACTACTTTTAAAGTGAATATTTCTTTATGAAATACTGCTACATTATGATCACTTAAAAATGTCATAAACTAAGTGAAATATGGAATGGCTAAAAATGATTGTCCTAACTGAGCGGTCCATGATTGTTTGGCATTAGCACCACTCCTAAAGAACTAAGTTTTATTGTTAACAGTATCTTTATCAATTAAACCTTGTGTATTTTTATAATGTTTTGCTTATTAAAAGATAAGACACTTTTTATGATGATAATGCTAACATATAAACCCATCAAGCATGCTAACTGTGCATGCTGTTTCCTAGCTCACAAATGCTGTTGCTTACCATTACATACACTAAACAAGATCAAAATCCTTCCCTTCACATTTTCACATCCTTCGTTATGCTTTCTACGCTTGCTTCAGTATGTAAAGAAGCACATCAAATATTTACCCTGGCTAAAAAATAATAATGCGACGCAGTGGGTGCAATGAGCTTCAGTGATAAAATTTCCCCTTTCTCTCTCCTTCTCCCTCTCCCTTTTCGCCCTCTCTTAATCATCAATGTCTGCACTTCAAAAGAAGAGGCAACACATTATGGTGTTAGTGCTAGTGCTGCGTCCATTAGCCTATCAGGCTCCATTTGCATATGAATGTGGCTTCGCGCTAGCTGCTCTCCAGAATGTGGGCAGCATAGGCGGAATGACGGAATGACTGGGCTAAGAGTGCTGAACTCACCCTCTCTCTCTCGCTTTTCTAAAGCCAGACTGAATGGCCATTCCGCAGCAGCTCGAGTGCAGCTACTTTTCTATGTTGTCATCATTGTCACTAATGCTCAGATTTGAGTTCCGATGTAGCGCTAAAAGACTGTGGTGAAACTTTTCTGAGAAAGATGTGGAAAAACATGACATTTTAAAGCTTTTGGCTGTTTCAGGACTTTACAGTCTACTATATCCCTGATCCCCAACATCACAATGTTGGCCTGTGCTATAATGACATTGCAGAAGGCTTCAACATAACCAACCAGAAAACTGTTTATTCCGTGCTATATGTATCCTGTCTAGTGCTGAGTTTTGAAATTCAATACTGTTATGGTAATGATATGTATTACATCCACCTTATCAAAAAGAAATAATATGCACCACTCACTCATTACCAAGGTTTATTACTCAAGCTGTAAACAAGCATACTTGTTTCTCTAGTAACTCTAGACTGTTGACTGGGTGTCTACATTATCTACCACATAATTCAATTGGTAAATGATTCAGTGAACGATGTTTTTGGACAAATAATGCAGGCCCGTGCTGGGGAATTCTGTCTATTTTCCAACATTTCTGCATAATTTTAAATGTAAACAAACTTGATTTGGTATTAAATGTTCTATTCTATTACTGTTTAATGATGTATTTGTAATACATGTGCATTGTTGGCCTATGTATTATAAACTAAAATCAGACTATAATATGACAGACAGAGTTTCTGTATGTCTTTTTGATTAATCTAATGACTGTTGCATGATCTAATAAATGGACAAAAAATGGATTGTAATATAATTGTAATACTATTATTTTGGCTTGCAGCCCTACTCATGGCAAAAAAACATTTGAATCTATTGCACTTAAAACCCTTTATAGATCTTTTTGCAGCATGTAGCATGTAGAGGATATTAAACTTTTTTTGTAGACTTGGTGCATTTGAGATAGCCAAAGCTAAAATTCTACATACCTCCTCCAGATTCATTTCATCTGGACTGTCCCAGGGTTTGGCAAACTTCCCCGCGCGTTGTTTCTTCAGAGGGACCACCACAATGTAGTATCCCCTATGGACAGACAATCCCAATTAAATCATGACCTTTAGGTTTGCATTAAAACTTATCTTGTTTCCCCCACCAAGAGCCTTTCTCGCTGGCTAAATAAGGTGTTTACTTATTCATGGCAGTTGAAGCATGAATGAACTCTTCTGTCCTTTATCTACCAAGGGCTTCCCTTATAGAAATGAACAGTCTGCTGAGATTAGACAATCAATATGCACAAGCTTCTTCCTAATCCACTTCAAACAACACTGGATTAAACAACACGTTCGATAAAAGACAACAGAAGGCGTAAAAAATAAAAAGGGCCTGAATGTCACCAGCAGCCCAACACAGGCTATTTGTTATACTTGCTCTAAAATCTCACAGAAGAGCGATTAGCACTTTTAACATCTCGCTAAACCTCAGCTAGCTCCTGGAAGGATAAGGAGGATGGGGCTTTACTGGCTTTGTTTGCTGTCTGGCTGAGATGAGAGGGGTTTCCCCATGAACAGGGCAGTGATGAAGATAAAAGCTATGCCAAGGTTAGGGAGACTGGGTTGGACATAACATTGCCAGTGCTAGCCAGGAAGGCAGAGTGGAGCAGTGAGGGAGGCTAATGGCTGGCTAATTAGCTTAAGCCCTGGCAGAGGGAAAAGAGTGGAGGGATCAAAGAAAAAAGATAGACAGAGGAAAGAGAAACAGACAGCAAAAGAGAGCAAGGCAGGAAGAGAGAGAAAAAGACATTTTGGAATCAGAAGATGGAGGGAGTGATGCTAAGATATTCCTGGTGAACTAAAATTTTCTCAGATTTTTTCAGATTTTCAGATTTTGCCTTAATGAGCTTTACATAAAGCATGTATGTAGTACATAAAGTAAATAACTTTGTTTGTGGTTTTAGCATTGCAACCATGGGTTCCTATCACCCATCACTGTAAGAAATATGTGTTCTTACAAAGGCCCATTTCACACCAAACCACGGTGAACTCAATTTAAGTTTTACCTCTTAATTTGATCACTGGAAATCTCATTTACATAACAATGACATATACATGTATATATTCTATGTATACATTATTGGAAAATATAACTCAAATAGCATGTGCATTGCACTCACTTGACTTTCTCTGTTGTCTGCACTGAGGGCAGTTGCACTGTGACCATGCCGTCGGAGTTGGTTTTGCCAATTAAGTAGGGTTTGGTGCGCAGAATGTCTGGGGCGGTCATGGTGGAAACACGGTGTTGCAGACCACCAGCGCTGTTTCCTCGGTTGGTCAGAAGGAAGGAGTACTGTGTCTCTGGTTGCAGGTTGGTGATCAGCTTCTGGGTCAGTTTCCCATCCACTTCTACACTTTGCCCATTATCATACAGGATCTACAAAGACAAAAACAAAACCACCTCAGGATGGCCAGCTTAGACATGTAAAATTCATACTAGCTAGGTACCCAAATTATTAAACATAACATAAAAAAAAAACATTTCTTGTAAGCAAGAATGGCATTGCTGCCGTTACATACATAGCTGTTAAAATACACTCATTGTTCAAAAAATTAATTAATTGCACCCAGAAGGAAATGTCATATTGAAATGCTATTGGGAAGGAAGTTAAAAGTTGTGGTGGTGTGGTCGCGAGTGGTCGGAGTTATGAGGCAGCTACAAGGAATTCGAAGACGGTCCAGTAAAACTCCAGGATTTATTTGATGTTGCACACGTGTTTAACAACAGGTTTCAAAAAGAAAAGGTGAAAGAACATAAAACAAAATAGATACTAGGTCCCTGTCAACCTATAATGATACCTCACACAGGGTGTCCACCTAGCTGCACTTTAGCCCGACTGTCCACCATCTTCCCTTATGACCCTTTCATACCCCATAAGCCCCTCCCACTACATGAAACATACAATCAATGGGGGTTACCTGAAAGAGCAAGGGACAGCATACCAACTTCTGAGCTCATATGGTGACCATCATATACATTTCAAAATTTAACACAAAAACTCTACACAAAGACTCTACACAAAGCTACCATGATAAATACGTGTGGGAGTTGTAGGACGTAACTAATGATGTGTCTGGCGCCTTGACATCATCACAAAGGTTACCAGGAACAACAAATGATGGAAAATTAAGACTGATGTGGCCAATATTTATTGAATTATACATCCAGAAATAGGGTCTCAGTATGCCTAGAGCCACCATGTTTCCTAAAGCAACAAGCCAGATGTCTCAACATGGAATTAAAAAGGTTCCTAATGGTGTCCTTTGATGATTCCATTCCATGCAGCTTGAATATTTTCAGTATTTTGAGGGCTTGAGGTGGATTGACACCAGGCCTTCTGGAGATTTGTGCACGTGACAATAAACCATTCATCTTGGCCAAAGAACAAAGCAGGACTTATTATATGATCTGCTGCCATTATGAGTCACTCCATGATAGTCTGGCATAACATTGCAGTCTTTGGAGATACTGACAAGGTATTAAGGGCAGTCGATGTAACGGTCTGCGCACATCTAGCATGAAACTTGAATCAAACCTACCCACCAAGTTTGTTTCTGTTGCTTGATTCCTTCTGGGTGCAATATTTTTGGACGATCAGTGTAAAATTAACAAACTTCAATATAACAAACTTCAATGAAAGTAAAAAATATAGTTTAAAATGGCAAATTGCAGATTTGTAAAATTATCATACTGTGAATGGTTGAGCAGGGTTGTAGTTGTCTGGGATTTCCCAGGTCAGCAGCACCGAGGTCTTCATGGCAGCTTTCACGTGAAAGTTTTTTGCAAACACTGCTAAAAGAAAGGTGGAGCAGATGATTTAGACAAACATGGCAGACACGGAACCATTCTCTTACCCTGTACTCCTTTCCGAGGAGTGGCCAAACGTGAAGGCCTTACCTTGGGTAACATTTTTCCCTTCTACGCCACGGCTTAAAGAAGGCTAGCCCAATACCTTTGTCTTACCTTTGTTTACCCGGAAGCTACCACTTGCTTACCAACATCTAGACTTTCTTTGTGAAGATGCTAACTAAAGTTTCACATGAGGAACCTATGATTGAGGATTGCACTCCAGGCTAACCCCAGACTAATCCCAGAAATGCTAGCTTCCACATCCCTTGAAAAACCCGCCACTTGTTTGCTGATTGTTGGGGTAAGGTTGAGCAAGGTTGGAAGAAGAGGCTGGTAGGTCGAAGGTTGATTTGAGAGGTTTTTGGAGAGGTTGGGGTGGGCCTCCTACCTTGATCCAGAGGTTGCGTTCTGAACTGGATGCTAGGGCTATAAGGCCCAGGACCCTTGCTGGTGAAGGCACACATTTTGATATCATAAGTAGTGTCTGCTTTAAGGCCATCCAGGATTACAGTTGACTCTGGGGCAGTGATGAAAAGTTCGGATGGACTCCGGGGACTGTTGATGTCTTTGTACTGAAGGGCATACTTGATAATGGCGCCGTTGCGCTCCGCTAGCAACACTGGCTGCCAGCTGACCTGAATGGTGGTGGTGGTGGCACTTTCGGCCACAATGCCTTGTGGGAAACCGGAGGGTGATTCTTCAGATGTAGTGATCTCCTTAACCGTTTCCTCACCAAAGCCCACCTTGTTGCGAGCTGAGAGACGGAAAGTGTAAGACGCTCCCTTGTGGATTTCTTTGGTAGTGTAGTGGTTCTCACGTTCAGGGAACTCTATGACTGTCAGGGGTTCAACGTCTTTGCGTCCGAAGCGAAGCCGGTACCCTTGGAGTGGGCCATGAGTATTTGGGGGAGGGTGCCACTGCAGCAAAGCTGTGCCCATGTTAGTGGGACTGACCATCAGACGAGGTTTCTCTGGGACTGACAAAAACAAGGAAGAAGGACAACTGTAGGCAATGCAGTCAACTAAATACATTTCATCATAGATGTCATGGTTGTCAGAGAATTTTTTTACATTTTTTTTTACATAGCTTAAAACATGTGTTGGTCCAAAAGCGCATGTTAAACATTACATTAGCGCATGTTAAAGATTCATTTATGTTATTCTGAACATATTCTGTGTTAACTTGTATCTGCAATTATGCATATTCTCAGAGAGTTAACAAATGAAAATGAAATGCAGCAGAACCACTAGAAATCTTTGTAGTAGTGTAGCCAATAGCTCAAATGAGACATAACGTCAATTTCTCTTATGACAGTATAAGCGGAAATTTTCCATCTAATAAGTAACTAAAGGCCACACAGACCACCGCCACCCATAATGCTGGCTCTTACATCTCTTTTATATGTTAACTACATTGAAGATATTTTTTTTCTGGCTATAATCCTTTTTTTTTTGGAGTGTTTAAGTGAGAATGTCTTTAGATAATTACTTTTATATAAAAGCTCTGTATTTAGAGGCTTTTTAAATTTGGTAGACAAATTCTCAAATATAATTCTGCAATTACGCATTGCTATAAATGAGTAACAGCTGGGACAAACCTGGAATCATTCAGTGGTCTGAGCAGAAATACTGGCTGATTGTGTATTTCAGTGAAGGATAGAGAAGTTGCATTCTATTCATTTGTTAAAGTTTTTTTTCACAACTCTCCTGACACATTACTCTATTATTTCCTTAACCCCTGCCAACATTTCAAAGTCAAATCGGTAAGTGAGTGGAATTACAATCGCTGTCATAATTGAAAGGGCAATTACCCGCATTCACTGTTAATAGCTAAAGGAGGGAAAGGTTTCATTCTTGCTGCCATGCAGGTTGCAGTTGCATGGCATGCTGTTCCTTTTTACAGGAAGTCATTTAACAAAGAGAAAATAAAGAGCTGAAAGACTCCTACCTGCACCCATGGTGGTGACCATCTTTGGTTTACTGCGAGCTCCATCACCCTTTGTGGTGTAGGCAGCAACTGTAACTGAGTATGTAGTTTCTGCCTGCAGTTCGGTCAGGACCATTTCCTGAAGGCAAAAACGTTGCTTGTTTAAAACCTTGGTTGATGTTTAACTAAGCAAAAGCATGCTAACATTAAAATGCCATAGTATACAGAAAACATGGACAATTGAACTATACATGCGCCGCCCACACACGTTTTTGAGAACGTGAGAAGGATTGTAGACATATTAGCGCAAACTGAGAGTGAAATTTCTAAACAAATCCAATGTCTCATTAAAGCAGAGCTCAAAGCAGGGTGATGAAGTGAACTCCTCAACATCATTAACAGACAGTAAGTTAATCCAATTGGCACATGGATGTAATGTAAGATAGAATGCAGATAAGCACAAAGATGTGCAAATACAGTATAGGCGAAGTCAGTTGTACATTAAAAAAACACAAACTACAGGAATTTAAGGGCAAGTTCTCATTTTCTGGTCACGTCTGGTCCTGTATGACTATAAATAATCTATACAGAAGTCAGAGATTTTAATTATATACAGTACTGTAAATACATTTACAACACATTATTAACTTTAAATGACTTCCATTTGTTTGTGTGAATGGTTACACTGTTTAGATATTAGGCATAGCTTTTTTGTTGTTTAATGAATCAAATTTAAGCGTGCCGAGTTTTGTGGGTTTTAAAACTCATCTAGTTCTGATTAGCCACATCAACATAGACCAGATCTGCAGCCTATTAATACAACATTTTCACATCCTAGCTCTTTCTCCAACATTAAGCTACCAAGCAGGGAGGATAAAGGCTACCAGGTCATTCCTCCAAGACATGTGGAGCATTACATCTATTCAAACTGTGGCTAACACAGTGTCAGCTTAATGTGCTTGAAGAAGGCAGCTATCTGCTAATCCTGTTACATCCCATGTTGGCTGGTATCACACTGAACAATGGGGGAAACAGGAGGACCAACCTACCCACACAGAGAGATAGCAAGGGCTATAATGATCTCTTGAACTTCTGCACATGGGTGGCTGTCTGTGATATTGGCCTAGACATAGAGCCCAAGGCCATTTGGGAGTCCGCAGTAAACTGTATTGTCCACATTATATAGTGATTCTAAATAAAGTGTGCTAGTTTTTATTTTATTTGAATAGGATTTTTGTCAATGTTCTATAAGGCAGTCTAGCAACCTCAATGCCGAACAACAGTTGTTGTTAAAGACAACATTCGTGGGCGGAACATGGATAAGAACTGGGAACGTTAACACACTTGCATTCACATTGAACATAGAAACTGCCCCATGCCAACATAGTAAATAAAGGGGGCCGCAACAGACTTGCAGACTTATATAAAGTTCAAATTTTAGTTTGAAATATGTCCTGGCAGCTTATATCACATGCTACTTATCAAACATTAGGATACCTGTCATTACATTTACCTCTGAAACATTGCTTGGCACATTGACATTATATCATATAGGGTCAAAAGGTCAAAGTAGCGGGTTACCAAAGATTCTCCCACACCAACTTATTCAGAGCAATGCCTCAGCACATTAAGTAAGACAGCTATGCTTTTACATGTGCCCAGCTTTTGTCTGAATGACATTAACGGTAAATCACATACTGAAGCCCATGCTAGTTGTGCAAAGGTGTGGGAGTAAACAGGATTTACACACTTTCATCTTTACTCACATATTCAGTCGAATCATCATACTCCCACTGTTTTAGATGCGAGGCGGTTGGAAGAAAAGAAAGAAAAACAACAGAAACTAAGTTACAAGCTAAGTTACAAGAGACAAATACCCACACATGCAGAGACATGGTGGAGGGAAACAGGACAAATGTATATACAGGATATGCTAATAAGCTTTGTGAAGAAAAGTGTGGAAAAGTCACAGAACACCCTTCATTACTTTAATTTCCAGTCAAAATAACCATTAAGTACAACAGTATGAATTTTTCAGGAACTATTCGTAATAAAAAAGAGATATTAATTATATATTAAAACCATGTAACAATCATGTAAGATCTCGTAAACCACAAATATTGTCCTCAGATAAACTCAATTTAAAGGGTTTATCTTTGAGAGAGCAGAAAATTAAGCTCTACTCTCATTTCAGATTTGAAAACATTCACAGGTTTCTCCGTCCATCCTTCCACTGTGAGAAGATCACAGTATGTAGCTGTCAAGGA
Source organism: Prochilodus magdalenae (assembly GCA_024036415.1). Classification (NCBI taxonomy): domain Eukaryota; kingdom Metazoa; phylum Chordata; class Actinopteri; order Characiformes; family Prochilodontidae; genus Prochilodus; species Prochilodus magdalenae. Next base: position 128,253 of record JAMWET010006261.1, read on the forward strand.
GCATTTTCTGAGAAAAGGAGACATGTCAAATGACCTCCACAGCACTGAATGTTACTTGTATGGTGAGAAGCAAAACAAAAAAAATTCTAAGATTAAAGTTATATATAAAATATATTGTGTATATACTCCTATTATACTTCATATTTTTTCACTTTGTGATTGAGACTTTGTGAGCAAGCTGGAAGACTGGAAATTAAATATTTAAGTTAATTAAATAAGTTGGACTCTGACTTTTGCACAGCATTAGGCATTGCAGAATGATACACTGGCAAATGAAATATAAACAACATATCTAATACTTCTCATTACTTTCCAGTAAAATTAAAACAAGTTAAATGTCTACAATGTATTATTAAACTGTTTTATTACAGCATGAGAGATATTAGATATATTGCCTAGATATAAAAAAGATTTGACTTGGTAAGAGGTGACAGTTCAGAAGTAATGATGAATAGACTCTATTATGTTAGCATGACATGTTACTTTAGATGGTAATGGATATGTGGACACACATTTTCAGACACAAACCAGCTTCTCTAGTGGATGTGCTACCACATAGGCAGATTTCATCACTATTCCCACTTTCTAATTTAAAGCCATATAATCATGTCCATGTCATGCAAGTATACGGTATGATGGGAAAATTCATTGGTGTTAATGTCACTCCTATTATTAACCATATCCATCTAAGACGAGGGAATTCCAATTTCCATTTTCCATTTTCACTCTTTCCACATAAGCTATTTTATCTTCTTTTCCACTGCAGCTACTGTATCCTGAATTTATCCAGTATTAGCATTAACAGACTCGGTTGGTGAATTAATTGCTATCTGCTTAATTTTTACTGTTGAAGCAAAATGACTCACTTTAAATTAGAGCTTCAATTAGTGCACTGATATCCCGTAAAGAAGACAAAAAAGCAGCTCTGTTCTAAACCTTCTGGTATATTTGGCTTCACAACTCAACTTCATGCTTGTTAAAGCGTCTTGCCTGGTATGAAGAGCAAGTGTCCATATTTACAAATCTGAGTTCCAAACAGTTGTGACAGTATGTGAAATAGTAATTCTGAAATGAATTTTGGCAGCATGTTGCTTTTCCAATGAGGGCAGCTAATTTAGAACAGTGCTAAGCGGTAGTTGGTAAATGAGTTGGGAAATGGGTTTGTTATTCTCTTTAAGGATATATCTGACAAGCTTTTGTTATTTTATATGTGTTGGTTTCAAATTTAGTAATACAGCTTGTATTGCTGTCAAATATTCGCAAGTTTGAATTCTACCAATAAAAGTTGTTACTGTCAGTTTTAGCCTAAATAGCCTAAATTATATACTGGTCATGCTAATTCTCTCAGTGTTTTATAGTTCACCTTTACTTACTTACTTACTTACTTACTTACTTACTTACTTACTTACTTACTAAAGTTTTGACAGTATATACGGTTATTGTTGGAAGAAAACCATTTATTTCCAAAAATGAAACTTTACTGGTAAAAAAAACTTGTACCTGAATTTTTCTGAGCATTTCTTTTGCCATATTTGTCAAGAAATCGTGACACAATTTAAGGGGTAGCTATCATTTTCAAATTATGTAAAACAAAAATGAAGATGGAAGGTTTTGTATTCTGACAGAGATGATACATAGAAACTCTTTTAGCACAAAGGTGATTTATTAACCAAAATGAGCACTGACATCACATCAAGAACATAAAATGTGTGGTTTGGGAAATAATGCAAAGAAAAATAGCTAAATATGTTGGCTGTTTTTAATTCATGTTTTAATTTATTGCACACCTACAGGAAAACATGCTGATTTTGTGTTCAAAACATTCTCTAAAGCTATGTGCCCTAAAATGTTTAACCAGAGAAGACTGGAAAAGATATTACCTGATACCTAGAGGTGTGCAGATGTGTGCTTACCTGGGCATCATCAATCAGGATGTCCTTGATGACAGGATGGCCCATGGGTTCCCCATTAAACATCCTGACATAATGCACCTGGTAGCCACGAATTTGCCCGTGTTGTCTGTTGGGCACCGGTGATCGCCACAGCACTTTAACAGATGAGGAGTTGACAGCTTCCACCTCAACTTTACGAGGTGGGCCACTGGGCACTGAAGGAATCATGGGATAAAAAAACAAAAAATGTCAACATTATAGGGGACCCCTTCCTCCTGACCGGACAACTCCCATTAGCAAGATGGTGGAGCGGTAAAAATCTACAAAAGTGTAGCAGCATACTGTTAGCAAGGGCATGACATTTGACATTTGATATTTCAACAATGGCAAGTAAAAAAAAAAAAAAACAACCCCCAAAAACAGGTCTCATAGGCGACCTAATTTTTAGCAAGACATAAAAAATGGATTTTGTGGATTCAAAATATGGAAAAAAAATGTACAAAAAATAGCCAAAGCAGGTCCTTCAAAACTTTGAAGCACCCAGAAACAGTTTGGCTAGGATGCATAGAAAAAAATAAATTAAAAAATATAGAAAAAAATGTTGTGTGGGCCTTTGGTGAAAAAATACTTCCTTTATTTTTGTGCTTCCCACTGTCCATTTATTCTATTTGTGGTTTCCAAAAAAAGTTTTTTAGATAAAAAGTGTAGATCAGCAGTTTTATTGTTAATTTTTTCTTTGGAAAAAATCAAAATGTATAAACACTCAATAAAAAAGTAAAAAGAGACAGTTGGGAGTGATGGAAGTTTTAGGCCTGGGGTACGAGGTAAGAAATGCCATATGATTGTTGAAATTGGCTTATCAGCAAAAAGACAAAAAAGGTAAAAAAAAATCAAAAAATAAAAAGTAGTACAGCGAGCAGAAGCATCAGAAAAAATCCAGGTTAGTTGGATTAATCTACAACAGTTGTGTCTTTTTTGCCACAAAACAAAGGGAGAGAGGAAGGAAATTAGGAGTTTTGGACAAAAGTCTGTCAAAGGCAGGACCAGCCAGAAGAATTTGAGGGACGAGGGGGAAAGATTAGCAAAGGAGTTACAATAGTTTTTTTTGTGGCGAAAACATACCATCCTCCTCTGTTCGGATGAGTTGTGGCAAGCTTTCTGGCCCAGGTCCGACATCTGTGTGGGCAGTCACTGTGACACGGTATTCCGTCCATTTTTCCAAGTTTTCCAAGAGGTACTGGGTATTTTCCGGAGGAATTTCTGAAATCTGCCGCAAGGATGTGTCCTCTCCTTCTGTAGCGATGTACTGAATCGTGTATTTGGTAATGATCCCATTTTGAAGCTCCAGAGGTGGCGGCTTCCAACTTACCAGAATATTGGTAGAACTTGGGCTAGAACATGTGACTTCCTGAGGTGGGGCTGAGGGCTCTGATTGTTGGATTGTTTTCAAAAGGGGCAGGGAGTTGCCGTATTGTCCGTCAGGTTGTATTGGTTTCCGGTAAGAGGTGGGGGGGGGGGGATGTTGCGGTAGCAGGGTTTTTGTTTTTCATTTTGGTTTTGTGGATGAAATGGATGGAGTGGTGGTGGTGATGGTGATGATGATGGACAACACAAACACAAAAGAAAGAAAAAGGGAAACATAAAAGGACAAAAAATGAGGATGAATTACATGGACCAGAACTAAAAGTTTCAAAGAAAATGGTCATAAACGTAAAGGAAGCATAACAAATAAGGAAATGGCAAGAAATGTCAAAGACGTCTTAAATGGAGATCAACGAAATAAACTCACAAACACATTATATGCATGGTGAGGCAAGAGTGGTAAAAAGAAACCTTCACAATATAGAACCTACCTGGAAAAGCTAACTATTTACTGATGTCTCTGAACCTTATTTTTACCTTAACCCTCAATAACTACTGAGGACTTTCTATATTGAAATTAAATATTTACATGAAAATGAAACTGTAAACTGTTTCTCCAAGCAGTTACCATCAATCCAAAAATATAAAGGTTGATGTGTCAGCTCTGCTAGAATTGAAAAATGTGCCATTGCTCACCAACCTTTCCGATGCCTGTTGGTTTGAGGTAAAAGCCTGATCAATCCAAGAAAACATGACTGATGTTTAAAGGCCTGAAGACTTTTGACATGCAGACAAAATGTTTTCCCCCAAAGAACAGGCCCACCACGTTTACTTCCCACCATCTGCAAGACTGGCTTTCTGGACTGATACTTACCTGATCTATACTCTCAGCCCTTCTTCAAAAGACCTCACAATTTATTCAAACTGTCTTAAAAAAGGCAGGACTGTAAATTGGAAACTTACAAAATTAAGAGTTTGCCTTCTTTTCTTTCATTGACTGAGCTTTTATTGACTGTTCATTAAATGGAGGCTCAATTTGGGAAGTTTTGATAAATCTGCCAATCATACATTTAGTTATAAGTCAATTTGAATAAATGAATGATAAATATGAGGTCTATTGTGAATGGAACTCTGTCTGTCTTTTGCTTCTACTGTTCAAAGTTGCATTTGAGCTTTCTACAGTGCTTCACTATGTCAGCTTGCTGGGTCTATTGTCTCAATTCTTCATGTCTTTGTAGAAAGCGCAAATGCAAACGAAGGGAAAAATTGTGGTTGACGAAGAACGTCAAAAGACAAGGCACAGCGTACCAGCCCCTAATACAAAAACCTTTTCAAACCGAAGCAGTGTGGAATGTGATAAATAATTCAGCACTGTACACTGAGAAATTTTCCCTTTCGCCACTTTAAAGTGGGCTTGTACTGAGCAAGGTGACCTTGTCGATTGACTTCACTGACCATCTTCAATGAACAATGCCCATGCAAGTTTCTTTCCAAACTGGGCATGTGGGTCAGTTCAACCATCAGAGCACTGGACTTGGGAAAAGAGCTTTCAAAATGTTCCATTTTCTCAAGCTTCTTTCTGAAAGATTCTTCTCACGTTTAGAAGATATCAAGTTTTAGAATGAAGAACACTCTGAGAAACTGGAAGGTTCTGTTTGTTTGCGTTGTGCAATTGCCCTTGGTCCTCAGGGTGTGGGACGGGATGTTAGAGGAGTTGGAAAGGGACCTACGTGTCTGCGGAGTTTCAGCCGAGATTTCATTGGTGTAAGCGCCTATTCCATGTTTGCTTCGGGCAGCCAGCTGAAAGGTGTAGGTGGTGAAGGGCCTCAGGTCTTTCAGAAGGTAGGTGGTGGTAGACTCAAAGCTAACACGTTTCTGCAGGGGCAAAGGAAGCATACTTCACTACAGTAGCAATATTAGGCACGAGGGGTGGTCAAGGTTATTGTTACGGTGACAAACTATATCACATCACATGACAATAACTTACATATTGTAGATTATTATTGTATTCATAGTTTCATAGTAATTTGACTGAGTTGCCAGACAGGCCAGCCTGCCTATAAGATTACTGCCTTTTACCAAATCACTGACTAACACTGTCTTTATGTAGCTGAATTCTTGATGGTCAAGAAAAATAGGCTTTGTCTTGTTTAGAATGCAGCACTTCAACTACATGTTATTTTCCTGTTCCAGTTTCTCTAACATTTTAGAAAATCTTAAATATCGTGCCACAGTTCCATACTTTCTTGCTACAGCAAGCCCCATGCACTTCCTGTAGCACACTGCAATCTGTCAGAATGAGTGTAGATTATATAAAGATGTGCATGTAACAATAGAAGCCATATTGTCCCCTATACTTCCTGTATTATGGAGGGGAAAATATATATATTATGGAATGCTTTGATTGTCAAGTATATCAAGTAATGAAATCTTGTTTTCATAACCACCAACTGACTTTATTAAGTATGTGTCTTTATATATTGCATATATATATATATATATATATATATATATATATATATATGCGTATACATGTAAATGGCAATAAGCCTGAGTTGGAACAAACTGAGTCTCACTCAAGACAAAAAACAATAATAAAAACAATAATAATTCCAAAAAAAAATCATTTACAGTACACGCTTACCTCCTCCTTCTCATCTTTCCTTTTGTAAAGGAGTTCGTATCCGGTGATTTGATTGTCTTGTCCACTTTGCGGAGGAGCAACCCATGACAGCAGGATGCTGGTCTCAGATTTGGCTTCAGCTTTGAAGTCTGTCGGTTGAGATGGGACTACAAAATGCATAGAATTATTATTAGAACTTTATTCTTGTGCAATATCTCCACCAATAATCACCATCACTAGAGCTAGTGTGGGGCATAACTGCATACATGCTATAGTCCTGCCTCAGTAATGCATAGCTCTACTTGGACTCATTAAAACTTGAGGCCTTGGTGATGAATTGGGAATAAGACTGGGAATAAGAATGCATAGTTAAAAGAACTGGTTCTTGAATTATTCTAAAAGAGTAAATAACACTTCCCACTTCCCTTCCAACAGTGTGTTTTCATTTAGTTTGAATCACTTTATAGCATTACTTGTTGTAAAGCAGCTCTGGGAGCTAAAATAATTTGACACTGGGGAGTGCTAGATTATGGTTGTTTACGCTGCTATTGTCAAAGATGGAGAGAGTCATTATGAGTGAGAGTGAGAGAGAGAGAGAGATAGAGAGAGAGAGAGAGAGTATGTACAGCTGCACTCAAAATGCCAATGCAGTCTTTTGGAGCTTGTCCTGATTGCTCTGTTACAAGGTCCGTAATTTTCAAGTGTCGGTGTTACAACCTCACTTAAAATAGAAAAAGAGGCCCAAAAAACAAACAGAAGTCAACAACTCACTGCATACAGACAAAATGGGGCAAGATTTAAGCACACAGGAACTGACCCCTTTACCCTCTGCTGACTTGAATAGGCATGCATCTATTTTGGTTTACTTTATATATAATCTTTGAAGACTCATATGAACATTAGAAACTGTGTATAAATGCATTACAAATGCTTCAGAATGATGGAATAGATGATATAAGAATTATAGGACACTTTTTTTAAATGATGTATTGAAGCCATATCACCCCAGATGCAGCCCCTCTTATCCAAAAACACTAATGGACTTTATATAATTACTTTATATAATTAATAATGACTGTGATGAGAATAACTCCAAAAGCAGATGAATCTGGTAATTGCTAGCACAATTCAAAGATAATTCAGTCAAAACCTGATAAAGGATGTAAGCAAATTATTCAGCTGAATCCAACCTGACACCTCTAAATTTGACATTACTATTTCAGCCTTCAAAGGAAAAGTTGCAGCAGTGCACGGATTCCATATTTTAGCGTCTTTTTTTTTTCCTCTGGTGCTACTTAACAAAACACATGGTGCAGCTTTAACCTTAAAGTCACTTAAGATTACTCAGAGATGGATTGTAATTACAAAAAAAGTCAAATTTAATGCAGTACTTTATTCTCACCTCCAGTCTTGGCTATAATCTGCAGATCTGCTGAAAGAGGTCCGTCTCCTACAGATGTATAAGCCAAAACTTTAATGTAGTATGTCTTATTAGGGGTCAGACCCTGGATGGTGAGGAAGTTAGCATTTCGAACAATCTGTTTTTCCCACTGGTTGACATGCTGATTGGGATCCATCGTGTAATAAACCCTGTAGCCCATGATCTGTCCATTAGGTTCTTCAGGTTCTTCCCAGTGGATAATAGCTGTCGTAGCACTTAGCATCCGACCTCTGACCTGTCGAGGTGCAGTGCTGGGTGCCTGCTCAGCTGTTTTAGCTTCAATACCTTCACTTGCTGGCCCACGACCAATATTGTTCACTGCAACCACACGGAATTCGTAATCAGAGTATGGACTCAAGCCGCCGACACTGTACCGTGTGGTAGCTACACCGTCAATTTCTTTATAAGAGTCTTCAGAGTATTTTGACTTGTGCTGGATGATGTAATATGAAACTGGCTCCGGATTCCCAGAGTCCCAAGTGAGGGTGATGCTTGTTGCTGTGCGTTCTGTGACCACAGGCACTCCTGGTGGCTTGGGGAGAGCTAGAAAGAAACAAAATAAAATGTTTTAAAAACTAATTTTAATGCTGACAAAGCTATGTCGTGCCCTCTGATGTAAATAAAATCTGCCCTAAATTTACTGAATATGGAATTTAATATACATAAAATATAAGTTTTAAATATTTAAAATAACATTGGTTAACATTTGTCCCATTTTTTATTTTTTAATTATCCTCCCAATTAGATACATAGATAAAAAATGCTTTCTTTGTTAATGTAGCAACGTCTAAAATTTATTGGTTATGTTTATTAACAGTGTTTGAAAATGTTACCACTTTAAACACAAACAACACACTGACAATATGTTTATGAATGAGGAAATGAAGTGTGAAGCCTACTTTGATGTGAAGAACTACTATAAGTTATTCATAAGCTCCTATGAAAAAAGTATGTGGTGATGGAACTGGTGAGGAACTGGTTATTTCTGTTACACTGCAGTTAATTACATAATTTAAGGATATTTAAAGTTAAAACACAAGACAAATCTACTTTAATTAGCTTCTTTTGATTAATTGTTAATTATTAAATTAATTATAAAAAACATGAATTACTAAGTAAGCAATTAAAAATTAATTAACAACTGTTTGTATTGCTTTTAAGTGAGCTCTGATGTCCATACTTCAGAAAACCGAGAGACAGTTCCTCAGTTCTAGAATCAAGTGATGAAAGATGATTTGTTCAAATGAATGAGCGTGAATAATCACATTTAAGAAAATATAAAACAGAAAGGAACGTCTGTGCTAGATTTTGTGATGATGGTGTATCAGTAGGCTAAAGAGGGCTGTAGAGTGACACAGTTATTAGCATTCATGAAGCATGTATTTGTTCCCCTGAGGGACGCTAGCTGAAGGTTATCGTGTCAGCTTGCTTCGCCACAGCCGAAGAGAATCAGCGCACTGGAACACTGTTAGTGACTAATGTAATACAGCGAAAGGCCTAAAAGCCTCGGCAGAGCCATGGCGATAAAGAGGAAGGAAGGACGACAAGATCTTTTCTTTTTGTAGCCCTTTTTGTTATAGGAATGAAACAAATTACCCACTGTAGTTTATGCTTTTAACTTAATTTCCATATCTGATACTTTGTCAGTACTTACTTTGTCTTTAACATCTTCATAATAATTAAATGCATCTATGCATAAATCTAAATAAAAGTGTGATTTACTAAATATGTTCCCTGAACTGTTAGCACAAATCTGAAAATCATAAAACGTTTTTCAGTCAATTTATTGTTTTTTTCAGCTTTTGGTCACATAATTCCAGGCTTAATTGATAGATAAACCAATACACAATACACAAATTAAGTTTTCATTATATACATATGTGTATGTATTTTTCTCAATACATTTATTATATGTCTTAAGTGGTTGGACATGAGTTGGGTTAATTCTAGAAGTGGTATCTAAGTAGGTTGATATGATAGTAATGTGGCTGGAGGCCATCTCTAAATGTGCACTACTGTGAATGCAACTTCTAGCCCAAGGACAGCCAGTGACTAATTCCACTTTGTTGTGTCTGGCTGCATGAACATGAATACATTTAACCCTTCAAATTCCCAATAATTTAGTTTTTGACCTGGGTTTATTTGAATCAGAGAAAAATTTGAGACATTGTGTGGAAAGAGCAGAAAGAAATTGTCTGGGAAGTAGCAGAAATTGTGTGGGAGGAGCGAATTTGAATTTAACCCTATATATAGGAGAACCTATATTTTAACATTCTCTTCCAGCGTTCTAAACCTTAACATAATGTTCCTAAATGGGTTAGAAACTAAATAAAAAAACAGTTAACTGCATTTTATTTTATGTAGGCAATAAAAAACATAAATAAATAAAAAAACAGGACTGCAAAAGCTATCAGGCGCGGCAGATGCTTAAATATCGCAGATAGGCCTCAGTTAACTTGCAGTTTTTTATGATAGCAAACACACCTAGTTGCCTAGGTCAAAACACTTCTCCGTGACATATTTACAGTAAATTTAATTTGCTTTATATAACATTTTGATGGCAGTCAAAAAGGCTAGCTACCTTCCTTAGTCATTTGCAGATCTCAAGATGCTGAACAGTGCACAACACTTAACAAAAACTCATCCAACAGTAAACATGGTTCCATACAAAGCCTATGTTCTCAAGAAGTTCATAAATTCAAAACCATTAAGCACCCTTTAAGCCTCCATCAAGAAGAAATTCTGCAGCAGGTATGGAAAATGTATCATGCAGCCAACTAAAATCATTCAGTTCCAATCTACAGGGTGACTGCATTTTGGTTATGCATTTTATGTTATATTGTTCTAAAATCCCTGGTCAAAAATTATTACAAGCAAAGTACAATGACAGTGCAGATGTTTATGTAAATTCAAAACTCACCTTTGACAGTAATCTGTGCCACTGCTTCAATGACACCCAAAGTTGACATGGCAAAACACAGGTGTAATTAGCCGACTGGCGAACGTCGGTTAACTCCACGGACATTTCGGCCAATTGGCATGTCGTCCTCTGGGGTCAGGTCTTCCGTCCCCAACATCCATTTTACATAGGGCATGGGTGACCCAACAGCCACGCAGGTGATGTTCACACTGCCACCTGGCATTATCTCGCTATCCGTGGGTGGGATGGAGAAGCGTGGAGGAACCCGACGAACTGAAAGAGTGCAAAAGTAACAGGAACAACTCATACGTCAACTTAACCTTCAGTGGTGTGTGGAAAAAAGGAATGATAAGTTATTCATGCTTCTATATTTACAAATGTGATTTTCCATAGCCAGCTGTTGCCAGATTGGACATGATTTAAATCCTATTGAATTATGACATTGTATCACTCAACTAATCAATTCAGAATGCTTTAATAATTTCAATACTTTTATTTTATATAGGAGGCCCTAGAACTGATCACCCTGAGGTACACCCGTTAGCCACAATCAACAACATAAAACCTTTAGCCAGGGAATCTGGGAATTTTTGCAAGCTGTTTTTTTATTAGCTGCACTAATGCACTAATGTAGATATTGCTTACTGAATAGGTACCTAGATATAGCATGTCCAATGTAGCAGCAGTAACACCTATCATGGATAAGTCAATTTCAATGCTAATCTTTAGGAATACAGCTGTATCTGAAAGGCTTAACAAACCAAGATTTTTACCAACAATTCATTTGTATATACAGCTCTAGATGGTCAAATGGAAAGGTCAGAAAAGGAGCACACATTGCACATAAACACATATAGAAAACACAAGGTTGGTCCAGTTCTAAGAGGGTTTCACAGTGGAGAAGCTTTTGGACAAACATTGTCACATACAGGAGGTCATGCACAGGGTTGTGGCGTCCGCTCCAGACGTTTAAAAGTACTACACAGGGACGTGAACTGGAGGTGCAGCAGCATGCTGGAGTTGCGTGCTTTGTTTTGACAACCTCAATGCTGCGTTCTTCCAGTTGATGTGAAGGAATGTGCTGCCTCACATATGCCCACATCAAACATACAGAGCTGCGACCCACCGAAGGGGGTGGGCGCGCCAGGTGAGACCGGGTTTTAAGAAAAAGTGCAAAATTGTGACTTTTGTATATGGCAGCCACAGTCAAAAAGTGGATACAAAGTCTCAAAAGAAAACAGTAGGTGTAGGTAGAGAGATATGGATTTGAAAACAATGAGAATTAGCTGCCCGAAATAGGTGCATGTGGATACGTAAACAAGAAAACGTTAAAATTTCTCAGTGCTAATGGGAGAACAAAATAGAAAACCATTGGGAAATAAGGGAAAAGGTGGGGTTTATGCTAGATTTTTTAACATGCAATAAATGCATGGCTGGGTCTATGGGGCATGTTTGGAAAATGATGGTGAGAAAGAGAGAGAGGGCAAATAAACAGCAACAAACAGAGTGAGTAAAGCTGTGGAGAGTGGACAACTAGCAAATGGTACAGGAAATCAACAGGATGATCTCTATTAAAAACTAGGGCCAAATGGGGATTTTTCAGAGAGAGAGAGAGAGAGAGAGAGAACAGGAGAAAGAAATTGAGGGATAAAGGAAGAGGGGAAAAGGCATAGGAAGCCAAATAGCAGTCAGATACAGGCACAGTTCTCTTTCAGGACACAAAAGTGGACACAGCAGATGGGAAGATGCTAAAGGGAAGCGGCTCAGGCAGTAAAAAAAAAGAGCACAAGTGTTAGCCATCCCAGTAGATTCAGGGATCAAAATTAAAGGGACGCTGTCAGTGTGTTACTGCTTTTTACAATAGACATAAAGTTTGATTAATCGTCAAATTACAAATTTAATATATTATAATTATTCACCCATATATTGAACCCATGAGTTTTTTTGCATGGTTTAAAGGACCTTTTTTGCTACCCCCTTTACTCAATTACGACCCACTTTACTCAGCCAGTGAGCTAACCAGTGCGACAACCAGTCAGCACTCAGAAGTAGTAAACCTACATAACAATACACTAACCAATCAGTACTTTACTTATGTTATGTATGTAGCAATAATGTTGACCAATCAGCATTTGAAAGTAGTAAGTGCCAACCAATCAGACCTCAGCAGCAGTAATCCTAAAACAATCAGGATTCTGTAGCTGTAATCCTAACTAGTCACCACTCAATGCTAACCAATCAGCCCTGAGTAAAAGTAATGCTAACTAGTCAGCACCTATCAGTAACTCAAACCTTTTTTACTGTAGAAAAATGTAAACAATAAGAAAAAGCTTACATCCATTTTTAACACGTTGAATATATCCTTATAGTTTGCACAATTACTTTTTTACTTTTTAGCCATTTATCTCCCACACACCATTTATTAGGGACTCACTTGTGGGCCGCACAATTTTAGTCAGAGTCCTAACCAACCAGCGCATTTTCACATATAAACCAAAATTCTGTTTCCTACAGTTGTTTTTCAGGATGAGCTTTTTAAATATAGTGAAGACTTTTTCCAGGAGACAAATCAAACACTTTCTATAATCCACCTGAGAAAAACAACAAATTGGCTGTTACTGTGCATAAATCATTTAAAAAAGCTCAATGACTGAGTTATTCCCTGCCAAGATTTTTCAAATTAAACATTCCTGGTTTAGTTTGATATCTCTCTCTTTCTGCTTTTCTAAAGCTGTGATGGTGAGAGTAGTGGACAGGGTTTGTTAAGAGGGGGAGAGAGAGAAACAATGGCAGCAGTGTGGTTTCAAGGGTTATCCTCCTCCTTGAATATTAACGAGCAGTGAAACTCCCCCCATCGCTAGATCTCTTCTAATTAAAAATTACATGGGGCCCCCTGAACTCTTCGATTCCGTTTTGCAGGATGAACCCTGACTAATAATTGTGTCTGAATAGAAAGTTTCCATCATTAACACTGAGGGCTTCGGTCCCTGACATCTCAGAGCCCCGATTTCACTGTTTTGGGAATGGACTGTGAACTTGAGAAGTGAGCGAGAGAGAAGAGAGAGAGATAAAAACCTCCACAATTGATGAAGCTCATTCGGCTTAAGACGCCACGCTCCTCTGGAGAGGAAATCTTACATTATTAAATACAAACTTTTCGCTCCTATTATATTCAATTAATTTTCTATTGAATCACGCTCCCAGAAGACATAATGTTTATCGCCCGCTCATTTGAATAATCATTACATTTGTCAAGTCTCGCAAAAGGATGCTCGACATACATCGTTCTTTCATTAGAGGCCTGCTAAGCCTCCTTCACGGAGTGAGTGCAGGGGATATCGAGCTACGGGGCAGCCTGATTCTGCTAGGGTGAGATTCACCCACCTCTCAAGCGAGTACTTTGCTGCCTTGAGTGAGATTTTGGCACCTTGAGTGAGATTTGCTGCCCCCCTTCAGGGTCTCAGTTTAAAACAAAGCAGGTCACAGCCGTAAACTGTGTGCCAAGAGAGAAAGAGAGAAAGAAAGAAAGAGAGAGAGAGAGAGAGAGAGAGAGAGAGATGAGAGAGAGAGAGATAGAGATAGAGAGAGAGAGAGAGAGAAAGAAAGAAACTCAAGGTGTCTTATATAAAATCCCATTTGCTACTTATTCCATACATATACCATTGCAGACTAGCCTATGTTTGTGATCAAGTCATTTGTTTTATACATAATGACTGCACAATGCATCATTTACTGGTTACTATGATGATGGCAAGAACAATACTGATCATATAAAAGGATGTGCTTTGCACTACGCAAAAAAGAGCCCAGCAAAAATAGGTACTTCCCCTTTATGGAGTCACCACACAACACCCAATGTGATATAAATTTAGCACACAAGGCATTATATTGAATTGCATTACACAGCAAGCTAATCACAAGAAAAGGGAAGGAAGAAAATGTTTGTATATTACTATTAAATATGTTTTAAAAGTAAGATTTGCTGTAACCTTGAGTGTTGTGGTTAGAGTGAGCGAGATCCTTTGCTCTGAGTGAATTTTCACTGCCCTTTATTCTCATCATAAAAGTCTTTAACCATACACCTTGGTAAATAACTCAAGGAGACGCTAGAACTTCAACCTATAGGCTGCTGTGTTTTATTTTGGTGACCAATTTGGAGTTAAAGATAAAGACCCTAGATAACAAGTCGTATAGGGTATCAAATGATGAGGGCACTAAGCCAGGAACACTGACAGTAACATCAGGAAAAACTGGTCAGTAGCTGACGGTCACCTGGTCATCATGCAGAATCTGATCAGACAAATCGTTATATGCATTCTCTCTTGACATGCACCACTTTTTTGGACGGTCAAGCAATCATAGCCAAGACATGGGCATTCAGTACATAACAAACAACAGCAATAGGGGGGGTCCGAAAACAAAAACAAGACTCTATCCAGAGCAAAAAGGAAACATATAGGGAGCCAGACTGAGAAACGTCAGAAATAACAAACAAAAAACGAGAGAACACACATGTGCAGCTACATTCATTTCATTTGTATTTCTTGACAGTTGTGTCGGCATTTGGGTTTGCAGTTCATGGAAACTGTTGAATTTTTTTTCCCATGTTTTTATTCTTATTTTTGCTGTTTGTTTTGATACAGTAAGATGGTTATAAAGTAAAAAACACTATCACCAACCTTCTCGCAGAGCTCTGGGGAATGTTGGGGAATTTTGATGCAGAACACAAATGAAATGACAAAAGGAGAAAAAAACAGGGGAAACACAGAGAGAGTAAAAAAGGCCATGTACAAGGCGTTTCAACTGACCACTCATATAAAACATCGTCTTAGACGAAGCCCCTTTGGTATCGGGAGAAAATCCTGACTGCTATTTCAGTTCAAAGAGAAACACTTTAAAGACGCTTAATAAAAAAGCACAAAAGAGGTAACACAGTATGTAACCTTATGATGCTGTCCCAGGAATGAAGACTCTCAAACCAAGTTTTCATAACTCAATTTTAGTCTGCTTAATGGGCTAAAGGGCCCATATCCCACATTATGTAATTTAACCCCTATAGGTCCACCAATATTTTTTGTTATCTGCACCAAAAACAGGCAATTTACATGACAATTTTCCAACAGCTCCTTATCCCTGAGAAGTTAACAGGCTGTTTTGTTACTGCCTTTACATTGACCCCCCACTTGGTCAAAATTACATGCTTTTTAGATTTTGATATTCTTTATAGGCAAGAAATTTAAGATGCCATTTTTCCTACTAGTTTCAGTTTGTTTGCTGAGTTTTATCATATTTAACATAACATATAAAATGGTATTTTAGAATTAATTTAGCAAATAAATTAGCAGAAGTGTGTTCTCTGTAGAGGACAGAAATGTAACGTGACCAGTGTGGCCAAACTTTTGTATATACAACCATTTTCTGACTGGCTGTGCTTCAATTAAAAAAAAGCAATCTTGGCTGAAACTTCAGTATGAGGTGGCGGGTCTAAACTGCTGTAAACTGAACAGACAGAATAAAGCTTAGGTTTTTGTGACATCAAAACTCAAAAAAAAATATAGGGAATCTTAATATATAGAGATTGGGTAAACTGAGGAGGGATAAGGTGCATCTGAAAACCTCAGGAAAAATTATTACAATTATATATTATACTTTATTATACGGTTTATGATATGGGCCCTCTAAATCTTTCTAATTTCAGCAATTAAAACAAATAAACAAAAAAAAAAAAGTTCTCAGCATTAATTACATAACCGGGACATTATCATAAGTAACTTATGTACAAACTAAATTACATCACTACAACATTATATTTGACTAATCGACATAGAAAATTTATATTATGCCAATACATATATAATATTTAGACAAGAAGTAGTTTGGTTACTGTAAATATCTAACAGGGTTACACCCTCATTATCATATATTATATATTACACATATTTACCGAGGATTCATTTACAGTGAAGAATACTGGATTTGCGTCTGCAGGACTCAAAAGGCAAAAATTTTAAGGAAAGCATTATAACTGACATACTAATATTACTGCTAATTATACTGCTACCACAGATACATTTACAAAACCTAATGTAAACTGGTGCAATTAACATTATAGACTGTTTTAAATATAGTGCACATTAAACCCCTTGACATGTGCAGTTACAAACAAAAGCTGAAACTTAAACTTTCTTAAAAACAATGCAACAATGCTGTACCTACAGTTAAGGTACTCTGATGAATGAACTCTTTTGGCCAATAACAAGAATGTTTATATATTATTGGTAGTTAACATCATTCAAATAATTATCAAATGGCACAATTGTTATATTGTATATATATTTTTCATTATCTACTTAAGCAGCTTATGCACATTAAATAAACATTCGTTTTTAAATTGCTTTATGGAAAATCTTTGACACATTTATTATTTATATCCAAAACATAAAAAATAGAAGTTTTACTGTAACTTAAGAAAAATATTATAAACTTATATACCTATAAACCATTATTGTGTGGAGTAAATTTTTCTATAAAATGTATTTGAATTTATAGCAAGGCTAACAGATTATTTAGATAATGTTACACAAAAAGTTAGATTAATTCCACTGTTGAAAAAAAATATACTAAAACCAATTTAACAGCAAATGTTATTTGTATACCAAATGTTCCATTCGATTTTTATTATTCAATCAAGTTTTTTTTATACTATGATTACTTTGTATGCATTCATCCAAGCAAAATCAACCAGTTTTCAATCGCCACTGCAGAGGCATTTAGTACAATAGTACCTATCAGTAGGTGACTTAGATACAGATATAGTACCTTGACAGTAATCTATACAAGGGTTAATGTTATATCTCAACTAGATTTATAAGGCCGTCAGTGGTTATATCCCCTTTTATTATATATGTAACTAATTTTTAAAATTCATTTTTAAGTAAAAAAAAAACTGTTAGAATAAATTAATTTTAAGTCCATCCTCCAATGTTTGCCCCCCAAAGAGGAGAAAAAGAGAAAAGAGAAAAGGTCAGATGGATTTTTATGCTGCATGGGAAAGAAAGGGTCCAAACCTAATAAACCCCCTTGCAAGCTTTAGGGGTCAACTTCATTAGTATCACACCAGGCAAAACAGTCATAAAGTAGGAAAAAAATTAACAGAAAACTAAAAACAGATCAACTGAAGAACCAATAAACATAAAGCACAGGTTCAAGGCAGGAGGGTTGAATGCAACAGAGAATGGTCAATACAATAGTTACATAAAGTCCCTCGTAGGGATCACCATATTATATCTGGACGTTCTGTGTGCTGATTTCCTCTAAATCATTTCTACTGAATGAAGCTCTAGTTAGCATCTCTACCTTTTATTCACGAATGTTAGATCACTTTCATGTATCACAACTTCCTAAACCGATATTTCTGTTTTCCAGGAACATTTCATGGATTTCATGACAAATTCCCCAAATTAAATCCACATTTTATCCATGTATATTAGTAAGTTCTTTTTTTTTGTTCTAGTAAATACCATTTTTAAAG